>LR736888.1:523009-888091 GCA_902654985.2 Oryctes borbonicus
GGTATTTCGAATTTGAAGTGGAAGCTAGGAAGTTAGTGGAACACAGCATGTTGTTACTAAAAAGAAGAATCAATAAGCATCACGAACAACGACAAACAGTGGAATTATTAAGGAAAAAGAAGGAATCGCGTTTTTTTGAGAGAATACTCTTAGCATCTACATCAAAACGATTGTATTAAAGAATGTACCAATTTAATAGATAGATTGTATTTTTAAATAAAAAATAAGAATCCTTCTTTATTACAGTTGCTTTTCCTATCAAAAATACATAAAAAAGGAGACACGTACAAACCTATCGCGTAAATAATGCTTGCATCTTTAATTTTAAATGTTACGGCAAATCTTTGGTGCCTCTATAGATAATCCTTTGCTGCCATTTTTAGCGAATTATTTTGAAAATCAATTAAAAGGCGCTCGACCTCGTATTTCCTCATGTCTGGTATCACTACGTAGATGATATCTTTGCAATAGTTAACAAAGAATTTGGCTTAAAAATAATTGGTTTACGTGAGCCAAACCTAAAGATCTCTAGAAATTAGAGCCAAAGAACATAAATTATGTATAAAGGTAAAGATGTTTTTGGGTTTTTCCATGACAAAGACATAGAAAATATGACACCATTGAAAGAAAGTAAGAGCAAGACTCTTGATACCTTTGGAAAGTATTAAGATTTCCGATAATTTGGTTATTTTAACTTGTTTTATTATTTCAAATTTCTTCCAAATATATGGCGAAAATATAAAGTGGTTGATGGAGCAAATAAAGTTTTTAATGAACAAGATTCTTGTTTGCTAAAAATTATTATCTAAAATAATGTTGAGCGGAATAGAAAGCAAAATTAAAATTTTGAAAAATAGTTGTCCCTGCGTTTTAATGATTTCCTGGAAAAGTTTCTTTGAATTCGTATCTATTGGTGACTCTCCCAGTAAATACAAGACATTAAATATTTATTCTAAAGTTTACTTTAGACTTAATGTACAAGAGTTTTATTTCTTTTGAAATTTTGAGATATTTTTTTAAATGATCTATTTTCACTTCTTCTATCCTGTTTTGGATTTAAATATGTAGTTTCAAAAAGATCTTTTATAGCAGGTGCTAGCGTTTCTTAGACGTTTCTAAAGTAATTCTTTATTAGCCTCTTATCAATTTTGCAGGTAGAATAGCTACACAAAGATGTTTATATATGATTAAATATTTAATCTAAAATTTATTGCAGATTGTTTTCAAACTTCCAAAATGTTTCTTCCTTTCTATCACTATTTGCATCTCTTCCATACTTCTTCCAATTCTACTATTTGCCATCTTTTTCTTAGTCTATCCTTTTCTCTTTTTGTATTCTTTGTTTCATGTTATTCTACCTGGTTACTTCCTCATTAGGTGTCCGCGTCGGTTCAATAAAATTTCGAAATAACTTTCAAATAAGGAAGAATGGTGGCACTGTTCTGAATTAAATTTATTCTTTTGTGGTACTGCGTGTATCACATTTGAATCCATATCTTACACAGCTCTTTCTTTTTCACTAGAAAACGGGAGAAACCACACGTTAGTGCAGGTCACTGATTAGTGTAGTTATAAACGGCAACTGATTATCAGGTACAGCGCATTGCTTTCACCTTTCGTATTTAGTTTGTTAAATTCAACTCCCACGATAATTCCATTCATTAGGCATTATTACAAGTATTTTTATGATAAAAAACTAAATGGTCTTGCTTGTTTCAGGTGTTGGTTATTGTCAAACGTTGGGAGCAATATATATCGCAACCTATTATTGCTCATTACTGGCAATTTCTGTGTCCTATTTCGTAAACTCCTTTTCGAGTAAACTCCCATGGTCTTATTGTAAACCCGAATGGGATGAAGTAAACAATATTAATAATATCACATGTGTTCCCTCAGCGGAAGTACAAGCTGCTGGAAATAATTCCATCAGTTCTTCTGAGTTGTTCTTCCGGTAAGTGTTTTCTTTTTAGGAATACTAAGCAAATTGACCGGATTTTATAAAGAAAAAGTAATGATAGTAATAATCATGATAATAACAATAATAATGATTCTTATTGTCTAGCAGACTTGTCAATAGCAGGATAAAAACTAATATTTACTACCTCAGTGTGAAAGAAATACAAATAGTAAACAAAATAGGTGAGTGTACGTATGGATGAAGATACAAAAAAGTAGATAATAAAGAGCATACTAACCTAATATAAACGCAATATTTCATCCTTAAATAGGAAACAATCTAGATAATACGCTGTGCAGAAAACAAATATTCGAGAAAACAAGTAAACAAGTGTTAAGTTTAGAAGGTATCGCCATAGAGCAAATGCGCGTTTTCACATACCTGTGTTAACGTAACTTTGCATAAAATGTTTGTACTAGGTCTACATTAAGAAGAAGGTAGCGATTAAAACGCACGGACAAAAATATTATAGTGTATTTTTGTGAGTAACTTCCATGTCTTTTTAAAAACAGAAATTTAAAAAGTTTTTATTGGACTTTCTCAAGTGATATTAACGTAAATAAGGAGGGGATATCAGTGAATTAAAAGGTCTAAAGAGTGAGACGCAGAGCCGTAAATTGACTTAAAATACCAAGATTTTTTATTTTGCTCTTGTAGCACCAATTAAAAATAAGATTTAAACTCCTTTCCAAGTGAAAGCATTTGGTGCTGGACGGAATTCCAGAATAAATCTTCAGATTGCTCGCATATGCCAAAACTCTACACACTGGTTATAGTAAATAGTCGTTGATGAAGATATTAAATAGTAGAGAACTAAGATTGGATTGCTGAGATACATCCAAAGAGGCAATCATCCGACATCCGAACAAAATCCGTTGTAAATTAGTATGCAGCGATCAACCGCATCGAGCGCTTTAGCTTGTTGTTGGAGGTCCAAGATTCACATATAAATTGAGTGATTTCAGTTAAGTTGATCTGCCCGTACAGAAATCATGTTGCTATATTGGCAAGAAGTGTTTAATGCTATAGTAAAATCTAGTGCACAGAATCTGTTCAAAAGTCTTGGAAAAATTAGAGAAAATTGGTTCTTCTATATCGGTATAATACGGGTTATTTTCCAGATATCAGGAAAATTTGAAGTTTTAATGCATAAGTTATATACCGACGTTAAAGGTTCGCAGAAAACCGTCGCATAAACTCTAATAAAAAAACTGGGTAAATTGTCGTGGCCAAACGTAAAGTCAAGTTTAAGCTTCTCAATAGCGTTCAATACCTCTTCAACCGTGAAAGTTAAAGTAGTTATAAATAAATTATAAAACTACGTTAAAATAATGCATGTATTAGAAACAATAACATTAAATAAAGAGGAAGAAGAAAAAATGAAAACAGTGAAAAGGAAAGTTATACGAACAATAATGGGACTAAAGATAGACGAAAATGATTAGAGACAACTGATGAATCATGAAATTGAAGAGATATTAATTGATGAAAACATAGTGAGAGTGATAAAATCAATAAGAATTCGATGGTATGGGAATATATATAGAGGAGAGAAGAAGTTAAGAATGATTACAGAGTTAAGCAGTATGGGGAAAAGACCAGATGGAAGACTGAAAAACCGATGGAAGGCACAGATGGAGGATGGCATATCGACAATGAAAATCGAACAATGCAGAGAAAAATTGCAAACAGAAAAGAATGGAGAAAGATATTGTACCGGACGAAAACACACCAGTCTTTGTAAAAAGCTGTTATGTAAAAACATTTAAATTGATTGGTTTGTGTGTGTACGCGGAAGAAAACCACCAAAGTTACTATTACTAACTTTATTTCTACTTACTAATGATTAAGTACATATATTGATTGCTTAATGGTTACGTCTTATTGCTAAGAGAGATGAGAGTAGAGTCTTTTGTGAAAAATTGAGATGCAGCATCATCCCTTGCAGTACATAGATATGTATATAGATACATACATAACCAGATGTATCCATATGGCGTATAGCTAAAATAGGGGAATTGAAATAATAATACATGCGATTTCTTAAGTTCTACGAACATGGTCAAATCATAACAACCTCTTTGGAAAAGGGACAAAACTCGAACGGAAATAAAATATACAAGTCGTTACAGGGAAAATATTGCAATGAATCGTAGACAATATGTATGCATATGTTACAAGAAAAATAGTACATTATGGACGTTTCTGTACTTAGAATCTAACAAGCAAATGAGATAAAATCTAAAATAAAAGAAGAAAGGGTACTTAACAAAACGGTTAGAGAACAGCAAGGACCAATCCACCTAAATTAAAGGTGTCATTTAAGTTCCAGCAGGAATAACTGAAATTTTATACGAAATGTACTGGTTTAATAAATTTACGGGTACATTTATCGAGGTAGCTTGAAAATTAGAAGAAATGATTCAATAATTATTTCTGGATTCGTAATTTCCATGCGATCATGCATCATACATCCTGGGTTCCTAGACCTTTCTTTCTTATGATTGATGTATTGCCAAAAAGGTCCCTGAAACTTAAATAAACCTGGTGAATCGAAACTAAAACCTGAATACGAATAAATATCTCCACTTAAGACATATGCTGGGAAACCTACCCGTATTTTACGAACGTACTAGTACATATATACATATGTACATACATGCTCACATGCATGCATATACTTACGACGAAATGATTGTATATATTTTATTTTTTTAATAATTATACTTACAGACAAAAATAATGCATATATTACTACCGGTCTTTATTATCTTTTTCTTTAAAATTCTTTTTTCATTATAGATTAATTTTAATAATTTTTCTTCAGCAGTTTCGTCAACGGTTCTACTTACATATTAATTTAATCATCACTATAGATTGTTTTCAATTTTGTTGTTATATTAGGTACATATTGAAACGAGATATTATTTCTAGGTGGGAAATATTAAAGGAGAAAGAAACAATCAATGATGGAATAGGATATCCTGATTGGAAGCTGACGTTATATCTTGCGATTGCGTGGCTAATTTCGTTTGTTATTATGAGAAGAGGTATTCAATCTTCTGGAAAAGCGTCCTATTTTTTAGCTCTTTTTCCCTATGCCATACTTGGCACTTTATTAATTAAGGCGACAACGTTGGAGGGTGCAACCAACGGCATGTATTATTTTGTAAATCCTAATTGGAGTAAAGTTGTAGAACCTCAGGTAAGCAGTAATTTTCAAAATGTCTTGAAATAATGTCCAGGATCATCGGCTTTCAAAGTATATTTGTCTCGACTTTTTAAGTTTTTCTTGCGTTTAATGAAGCTAGCAAACTGTATCGGGACATTGGACCATAATGTTTATTACATTAAAAGAAATATTCAAAAAATGTTTACATTTAGCGATTATTCTTTATAATGTTTATTACATTATCAGAAATTTTCACCTCTCTGATGATATTTGTACAATAAGCGCAATTTTACGATTTTAGATGTTTGGAACATTCTGCATAATGCAGTAACATGTAGTATTTTTAGGTCTGGTTTTCTGCAGCAACTCAATGTTTCTTCTCCTTAAATGTAGGTTTTGGAAATATAATTTCGTATGCATCTTACAACAGTTTTACACATAATATATACAGGTTTGCATACACAATTATCGTCTGCTACTAATGTTTAGAAAATAATGTAGCTTACATCACCTAACAATGCTAATTGTACGTAAAAAGCAACTAATCTTATTGCTTTCTATAAAAAAATTAGTTACATTTGAATTAGATCATTTGTGGATGAAATGAAAGGTTAAGCCGTTCCAGCCGGTTACTTCCATTCGAACTAAACAAAGCTGTCTACATTGTGAAATGTCGTTTTGTATAATATGCACTAACTACAGAATAAATCAAAACAAACCTAAATTTATGCGGTTTTTTATCGTTTCAGAGACTCCATCATTATTTCTATCGTAGACACACTAACTTCTCTTATGGCAGGTATAGCAATATTTGGCGTTTTAGGAAATCTTGCGTTTAAATTAAACGTAAATGTGAACGAAGTAGTACACACTGGAGGTACGGGTTTAGCATTTATTTTATATCCCGAAGCTATAGCGAGATTTGATACCGTTCCATGGGTATGTTGATTATACGATTACAATATGCCATTCCATAGTCAATACCATAGAATATAACAGTGTCACACAAAAAAAGCGCGTGTCATATGCGGTTTCTTTAATAATTAATCAATTTCTGGCCCATTTCTGAGAACTACACTCTGCTAGTCTTGTGCAATTGCACGGTATGTGGACGAAACGCAAGTTGTTTCGGTCTCTGATTACTAGATGTGCTGCAAATTTTGACATGGGTCCAACCAAAGATTGCTTGGCTTGGTTTTGACCTGGCATATTTTTTCTGCGATGCCTGTTGAGACAGCAATTAGTTTTATTGAGGGCTCGTTAGAGGTTGGCTGCCAACTAAACTATGTATTCTAAAGTTTTTAATGAAACTTTCAAACAATAAATAACACAAAAATACGTTGAATCAAACTTTATTCAGTAACAGTGACACGACAAACAGTGTAACAGTTTCACAGGAAAAACAACACTATTACTTTAAGCTAGAAGTCTGGAGTTAAATTTGTGCAACTTATTGCTATTAAGACCTGGAGATGGAGACTAACTAGTGAAAATTGAGATTTATTTTCAATTAAGTTCATCTTTGACAATGTTGCCTACATGCGTATATTGGGCCAAATACTGTACAAAGTTTTAAAGCTGGATTTATTTAATTTATTTGTGTATTTAAGGTGAGAGGTAAAATTTATTCAGAGGCCTTTGCAAGGAATCTCGGATGCTTTTTTGTTAAAACAATATAATATCGATATTTGATCACTTCCACCTGAAAAGCAGCTTTACTACCGAAAACATTTATTGCTCCATTAAACATTAGTCCGTAAATCTGTTCTTAAATTCCCATTTAACTTTTCTTAGGCAGGCTACCATTTGTTACGTCATGTGGGTCGTAAACGCACCCCATAAGCAACAACCAGAATAACACAAAATTGTCTGAAAATTTCCATAATTGTTAAATATAATTGAATTTGGTACATGTTGAAACCAAAAAGGGTAATTCCTCCGAAATAAACCTGTAAGTAAATTATCATTAACATATAGTCAACAATTTCTCAACGAAGATTTCTTTGGTTATGTTCAAGTAGCGTACAAAATAGTTAGCCGTGTTGCTCAATATACCAACATAATTTAGAACAGTTTTGAAGTAGGTGCGAAGCGTTTTGATATACCAATACTTATTTTGATTACGTTATTAATATTCACATTCACACACGATTAAAACATTAAAAAACAAAAAAAAACAAAAGTTAATTTGTACTTTCAGTTATTTGCCTTATTATTTTTTCTAATGCTATTTATACTTGGAATGGGCAGTTTGATTTCCATGGAAGGAAACGTTTTTACTGTGGTAATAGAAACGTTTCCACACTTAACTGAGTGGAAAGTCTCTCTGTCAATAGTATTAATTGGTTTCTTAATAAGCCTGATTTACGTTACACCGGTAAGCATTGGATATATAGGAATATAATAATTCTCATATTATTAACCATTTTTTGCAGGGCGGACAATATATTTTAAATTTAGTAGATCACTTTGGAGCATCCATGACCTGTTATGTTGCAAACATGATCGTTGTTTGTTTAATAGCCTGGTTATATGGTAACGTATCCTATTAGTGTTACTTATAAATTGTTAGTCAACTTAAATTAAATAGGGCTTGGCAACTTTTTGGATGATGTAGACTTTATGCTAAAGCGAAAACATGGCGCATACTGGAGACTAAGTTGGGGTATTATAACACCCCTTGCATTAATAATTATATTTTTGTACTTTTTTATTACTATGACTGATCTCAAGCATGAAGGGAAGACTTATCCTAGTCTTGCCTTAGGTATGTAACAATTATCTGTAAATCACTTTAAATAATTGGGGTGTATGTTTAGCCTTTGGATGGGTGGTCACTGGAGTAGCTGTAGGACAAGTACCGCTTTGGATGCTTATATTTTATTTACGAAATAAGAAGATAGGTATTGTGCAGGTAATAAGTTAGATATTTGTAGGTTATTTAAATTTTTATTATTTTATTTATATTATTTTATTTAATTACTATCTCTTACCGTTTATAATATCCCAACGATAAGTTTCATTTCATTTTAATAAGTACATTATCTGTCCCAGATAATGTACTTATTAAATGAATAATTATTAGGAAAATTACCAGCACTATCATCTGTGGACGTGACTTAGCTCGAGGCCGATCACTTGAGGAAAATAAAACACCAACTTGGCTTTGATGTTGCGTAGATTCTTTTTTATTCGGATTTCTGGTGATTTCGGATTCTACCTAGAAGTATGAACTTGCTGTAAATTTCAATTTACAGGGACTTTTATGATTTTCCTCTCACGGGGTCCTATTGTGAATGTGTGGGATTTGGCACAATGAAGTGTTATATTAGTGTTTGGGTTCTTAAAACATTTTTGTTGTAATCAATTTTTGCTTTAAGTGTTCGGAGAAGAGCTAAACCAATGAGTCCTTGGAACTTAGGTGAAAATTCAAGTATTTTGAAAGTGTGAGAATTACCATAATTGTTTAGTGTCTTTAATGAAGGAATTTCAAGGACATACTCATGTCGCGTAGTGCCGTGCATCGTAGCAATAGAGAATAGTTGTATTATATAATTTGAAAATATGTTGTAGGCAATTTCGGGTGATAAATCTTGAATTTGTTTAACAGGCGTATTTATTGCATTAACATCTGGATTTTGTTGATGTGCTATTTTAAAATGACGTAGAAAAGCATTTTTTTAAACGTATACTATTTAAAACTATTTTCTTAACCTATTAATTAGCTTTGTTCTCTTTTTTGTTTTTTTCCTTTTTTTTTGTACAATGTTTCCTCAGTGTTTTCTTACTGTTTGTTTTTTTTTCTTTCTTTTTTTCCTTGTCTTTTTCTTTCTTCTCGTTTTTCTTTACGTTTTCTTTCTTGTTAACTATGGATATGCCAAATTCCTCTAACTGCAGTAGAGTGTCGGTTCACCCTATTATAAGTGCCAGGGCGTGGTCTTCTTTGGTTGTAAGAGTCGACTTTCTAATTTTAATCAATTAAAATTTCACTAATGGAAATTAATTATTGAATTAATTAATTAAATTAAATTAATTGTTGAATACTGTATTCTGTAGAGGTCAATATAGCGTTAATTTCTGCAAATTTAATACTTGTAATACAATGCATTCGCTCTATTTGAAATTAGTTCGGTATATTGCATAAATTCGAATTACGAACACAATATTACACCGTAATTGTCTCTAGAAGTATTCGTGAATTGCATAGATATATTGGTAATTGCCTTTTTCCAAAACTTTTATCTGACTCAATTAATCAAATAAATTTTTATAAGATTACTTTTTCCTTACACATTGCAGACGAACATTTTCATTGAGCTGCTATTATTATACTATTTATCTATATAAAAGTTTAATATGGCGGTCTTCAAGCAAAAGGAACGCTATTCGACAAATTAATAATGCACACATTAATGTTTCTAGGTTATTCGCGAATCTGTGAGGTATTCTAATTGGAGACCAGCCGACCAACATGATTACGATGGTTGGAAGCTCATGAAAGAAGAAAATGCAATTAAGGCAAAACAAAAAAGGTTTAGAGAGAAATTATGTTATATATTGACAGGGAAAGTTTAGTCAAAACTATGCACTTCCCACAAATCTAATGATGTAAATAAAAAGTCCAGAATCAGAAATTCAGTATTTTGTAGTATTAATGTTAGAAAGGCTTAATTAGGGGAACTGGGATATGTCAGTTTATATCCTGCACAATTTTGTGCTTTGTATATATTACATTAATTAATATAAACATAATTATAATTAATTAGCAAGTAAACAATTATAGTTATTGTGTGTTAAATTAGTGCGTGTATTATAATGATGCTTAGTAAATCATTTTTGATAACCTTACTCGTTCCTTTGTAAACCCACAAGCCTCAGCCTCAGTTGTTATCTAACGTATTGTACGCTCTGTTAGGTACATGCGTACCTAACATAAGTTCATAGGTATTGTAATGTTATAACGGGAGATAAATTGATTTTCTTAATTAATTGATTAAATTTTCCAGTCGTATGATCCGGTAATGTCCCTAGGCACTCCTCTGGCAGTTTAAATTAAAAATTAACAACGAATGTTAACGATTTACCAGAATTAAATTGAAAAAACAAAAACCAATCTCAACTTCCACGTTAGGCGAACTCTAAGGGTAAAGGGTTACGAACTCAAAACTTCGCGTTCGTTTGAATAATCTTAGTCTTGAAAGTTAATTTGTAAACTAAACATTTAGATTTCCTTTTAAATTAGGCACTTCAGTACGTGCTAAATTTAAAAGGCGGTTGTAATATGACAAATTTCCATATCCATGCTAGCTGTCGTTAACGCGCGTTTAACTACTACGTCCGAGCGGTACATATTTCTGATTTCCTTCTCGGTGTTTCTAGCTACTTTTATAGCCTCGGGTTTTCCTCTATCTAATGGCTAAATAACTTGTATTCTCTCTGGTTTCTTCAAAAGAATATACGGTAGTATTTTTAGTGGTCAAGTTTGATAGCAAAACTCAATAACAAACGCTATCGCTATAGAGCAAAGGGACTCTAAACAATCGCTAAGCTTTCAGATCGAATTACTGTTGAGTTAAGACTAAGGTAAAATTCGGATTTTGTTTGGGCGGAATTTGTCACGCGTGATTATATGGTTCACGAAAGCTTTCATTTTACTTATTTAATTTTTCGTAAAATGTTAATATTCGTTGTTAATTTTAACTTAAACTGCCAAAAGTGAGTGTCTATGGGACACTCTCGGATACATGAAAATTTAATTAAATCAGGTTTTTTTCCCTTATAACATGATACCCATAAGAGCAAAAATTAAAAAGATTTAACAACCAAATGGTCTCAAATCAATTATATCATAATATTTAATTTTCTCACTTCTTGGTGGTATTTATTTAATAATTTTCAAGAAAAGTTACCGACCTATATTTAATCAATAAATTAATAAATTTCAACGGTGGAATAAGATTAAATATTTAGGGTTTCTGCTGGACTCTTTTGTGTGATCTACTTATTTTTCTTTGCAAGTTATAATTATATATAATAATCAAGATAAATTTTGTGCCTGCGAGTTAATATTTTTTAGGGTACATGAAGTTTTAAATTACAAATTTAGAAAATCTCTTTTAAAATACAAATTGATGACAACTGAATTTGGAATAGAACAGTAAATTTGAAATTTGGAAATTGAGTCTAAAAATTGAACTGTCCTTATTTTGAAATCCTTGCGAATCCAGGTCCGATTTACCCAAATTCTTCCTGCAGTGATCCCAAATCCGTAGGTGGTGAAATTTTGTTGATTATAAGGTCCAAATGATATTACTAAGCGTTTAACTGATTACAAAGAAGATCCCATAAAAATATTTAATTTTAAACTTTCTGTCGAGGGGTTATAGTTGCTACATGCGAATAACAGTACGCTTATCTGAATTTGAAATGAGAGAAATTTTCATATAAAGAAATATAATTCTGATTTACGTTAGTAATTTTTGATTTCTCGCGGTACAAGTTGTTTAATGGACTTATTAAATGTGTAAGACCAGCGTGAAACCCCAATCTGGAGAAAATTGAAGGAAAGAGGTCATCAACACTGCCCCGTCTTGTATTAATAAGATAAACCTGTCAACTTGGGAAACTTTCCAATCTAAATAAACAATATCATAACAATATGTATGAATTTGATCATATTAATTTTTAAAGATGTATCAACACTTTTGTAAATTGCATTCAAGGTTGAGTATGGTTGAGTATGTTTATTGAACTAGAATCATTACACAAACTAAAGTACTGTTACTCTTTTTTAAAGTATTCGCATGCTGCAAATTTCATTTATTTTTTAATGTTTTTAAAAATAATTAAGACAACGATAGCGTTTTAAATTGTGCAAGTAACCCCGTTTGATTAGTGAACATTTCTGTACTTATTGCGTTTAAAATTAAACAATATTCTGTACAACGCAATATTCTATACATGATAAGATTTCGTGGAAATAACGAGGATAACGTTTGTAGGATCAATAAATCATTTATTTACGATGCATTTTACATCACTTGTAACGTACACATAAAATACGTTCTACAACTGTTTGTAACATGAAAATACTAAAAATGAATTTAAAATAATGGCGAGAGATTTAAACTTTTTGACCAAGTTTCAACAGTACATATATTTGTGTGTAGCGACGCTTGAATGCAATATTTAAGAGTTTTGTTACTATAACCTTCTCACTGTAAAGCGCGAACCGCAGTTAATTATTCCCCAATATCTGACTCGTGACTGGAAATGGTACCGGACTTAGAAAAACATTGAAGAAATAATATTTTTCACGATTACTGCAGAATATAAAGCAACATGGGAAAACATATATTGTATAGATCATTTGTAAACTGTTGGCATGTTTCACAATAACGTATGGGGTTGTGGTCAGTGAAATATCGTTTCGTGAAACTGTCTTTATTATTACAACAAACGATTCAAGTTGTGTTGTGATTGATTTTGGCGTAGGGTTGGTGTCTGTGTAGGCAAATAAAATTATATCCTCTTTTCAAGTAAGCTGCGACAATAACGGTTTATTCCTGAATGTTGGTAAAACCAATATGATTAATCTTCGAGTAAGCTCAGACATGATAGGTAGTTGCTAGGTTAGCTACAGAGATTGAGCAGAAGAGCGCTAGGTTTTTAGACTTAGAAGTCGATCCTGGCGCTAAAATTCGAGCGACGGTGTTCGATAATTGAAGGAAAGATGTGCCCTTCTTACTATGGTGCGAGGAATCTATCGACATCAATACCTTGCATCAGTTTTATTTCTCTTTTGTAGAGTCTAGGTTTTATCTTCTGGGGTTCATCGAGCTGAGCAGGTAGATGCTTTATTTATAAAAAGAAAAATGTTAGATACATGGTTGGAGTACCGTCTACGGCCGTCGTATATTTGAACAATTAAAGATCATGCCTCTGTGGCTACTGTATCTGTTCGTCGTACTATTTCATACTATTGTGATCTAGTTAGACCGGATTGTTAATGCATCCAGGGATGTATTTGATGTTGTTGTTTTGTTTGATTTTTAAGTTAAAGAACATTATGTATAGATGTCTATGTTGTTTAAATAAAGAGAATAATAGTATATTGTTTACTCAGGAGGAAAACCCTAACATTTCCGCACGACGTGAAGATTGCTCGCCAAGGCAAAGCAACACGTAGTCCATTCAAACTCAAATTTCTCAAAAACAATTGAAGAAACCGCAAAATGGTCGTAATCTCTGTAATCTGCGGGCAAACTGCATAAAGAATCACCATTAAGATGAATATTGTAAAACATTTTTGAAATTGTTAAATCATCCGAACTTCCAAAGAGGTACCCCTTATTTTCTTAATTTTTACATATCTCTCCAACTAACAATTTCGTTTATAGACTTCGATACGCTGGATCTGTTAAAAGTTACTCCGATTTTCTACCTCTTACGGTTAGCGAGCTATAAGCTTTAACATGTTGAGAAATTTTGATCCCCATCTTCAGCTTTCTCGGGGTGTAATTCGGAAAATAAACGAGATAGGTAAATGAGGGTGGCGGAAATCGATCCTCCGAGTCCCATTTTATTCAAAAACATATAACCGAAGCCTTTACATTGCGCTGAAAAGTCCTCAAGTGGATTTAGAGTAAAACACGAGAAATTTAAATTTTGGTTTTATGCATTAAAAACATACATGTTACATGTATAATCCCACTATTGTTAGTGCGATTATGCAATATGCGTCAGTGTAATTTTACAGAAATTTTTCTATCAGTGCAGAATGGAAAAGTTTATAGACAGGTTGTAGGAATACATT
Source organism: Oryctes borbonicus (assembly GCA_902654985.2). NCBI lineage: Eukaryota > Metazoa > Arthropoda > Insecta > Coleoptera > Scarabaeidae > Oryctes > Oryctes borbonicus. The sequence goes on from LR736888.1 coordinate 536,954, forward strand.
AGTTTAGAAACACGCGTAAAATAGTTGCTACTTGTTTGACTTGTTTGCCAAACCAAGCAGAATATACCGACCATTGCTTTCGTCGATCTTCTGCGACGATGTTAATTGATTCTGGTGAAGATATAACCAGTTTAAAGCGGCTGAAAATCGACGAACGTCGCTGGCGGATATGTCGATGAGTGTCTTAACAATAAGGTGGATGTGGTAAACAAATTTTTTTCCTAAAAAGATATTCAACGAAATAGTCCTACTGTTTCTATTGTCCCTTCTATATTCAATAGTTGTATTGAGAATTGTCAAACAAACAAAACTGTGAGAGTAGAAAAATATTACACAAAATAACCCTAGTAGTTCAGTTCTTCAAATGTCCAACAATTGTACTAACTGCCACATTAATGTAAATATAATAAACAAATGATTTTAAAATATTGATAATGATTGGGTTAATATTGTTAATTTAAATTTAATTAACCTCTGCTCTTTATTGTAAATTAATAAACTTTAAAATTTTGATTTCAAATAAACCATTTATTTTTGAAGCGTATAAGTACAGAAATGAAAATTTCCTGACAGCTATTTTTGCGTTGCCTGACAACTGCTGATGTATGGAAATGTCCACCCTTTTATTTAAAAAAAATTGTTATAAACGCCAATATTTCCGAACGATTTGCGGAAAGGTTTATTATTATTATTATTATTATTAAACAAGATGCAACCAAAAATAATTTAAGTTATATAAGTTATTAAAAAGAGATTAGTTACTTCTTTTTTTTTTCTTGATAATGGTTTTGTTCTAACATAGTTATAAAACCGCAAATTTATCAGCACTTGCTCCCAGTATAGAGAAACAACGCTAGCAGTTGAAACAACGGTGACCACCTTTTCACGAGGACCTCATTAACTAATGTCGCAAGAGGACACAATTTTTTCATTCATGTGGAGAAATATATTACTAAGTATTATAACTGGAAACGTCTCGTTTACGTTAAAGATGTTTTTCCTAATCCATTTATTTCGTTATATAGATGAAATAAAAGATACAGTTTACGGGCAAATAAATAAGTATATATATAAGTACAGTGTTTTCAATGATTTCCACTTGAATTATTTTATGGCATGTAGAAATATTTATTCAGATTAAGTAGATCAAATACACCAAACATAAAACAATTAATCACAGCACCAGTATACAAAAATATTTCGCTTTCGTTATCCTATTTTATCTTTTCGAACAATAAAAGACAAATCTCCTTTGGTTAGAATTTCATTAGTGGTAATGTGCATGGCAATGATGACAGATATTTTTCAGTGAACTAATCGCTTTCAGCTCTAATTTATAACGAGAAAATAGATTTTTATAACAGTTTTTGTGTTAAGACTTTAAGGTAGGATTGCACTGATTATTTTTAATCACTTCATCTCTTTTATTGTGGTACCGCCTAGGACGACTCGAGAAAAATCATTTGCTTCTTCCAAATTTTGCTCGTATCTTTTTTATTTAAGCTTAAATTTAATATGACGAAAAATTCGGTTTATTTGCAAGCTAAAAAGACCTTTTTTCTGCCACCTCAAAATTTAAATTACATCAACAGTATAATAGAGAGAAGCAGATATTATATACAAGATGCGTATGTTACGTCACAGCTTATAGGCAATTAGTACACAAAATATTTGTTAATACATATGCATATAGTGAGGTTCTAAAGACAGAAGGTTAGTGCTTTTAGAAAACATGAAATGGTTGATTTTTTGATTATCGGTTTTGGGAATTTCTTAAAGCTTAAATGAGACATTCTGTATATTCTTATGCTTTTGGAAAATCAATGGAAAGATATTTTAATTTAATAAGTACATGTTACGGTATCCATCAATAAGGTTTTGCAAATTTTTGATTTTGTGTAAAGTTGGCTAGGAAAAAGTTGCACATTGTTTTTTACAACCCTGGATTTACTCAATAAGTTCGTAGAGAGATGGCGCTAGAGATCTGATTCCTAAGCAGACACTCTTCAATTCATTTTCTTTATATTAAGCTAGTATACCCTGACGCGTTTCAGCCGCAATTTGCGTGTATGAAACAACCTCTAGTGAATATGAAAATGATGGAGGAAATAATGTGTAATAAATAAATAATGTAATAAGGTAAAAATAGGAAATAGGAAATCTATTTGTTTTTGCAATTATATCTTTAATCAGAAATCTTCATGGCTGCCTCCTTTTTTATAATTTTTCTGGAGACTCTGCTAAAGATAGAAATGTTAAAAGAAGAGACGATGAAATGATTTAATAGAGTTTTTTTCTTTTCATATGTATATTTATTATTATAAAAATGCAGCAATCTGGACGTTTGCCTTTCATACATTTGTGATCTGTACAGTGCCTTTAATATAACGTATCAAAGGTAGACACGATTTACGATAGTTGTTCTTTTTTGTAATTTCAAAACTCCTTAAAAGGAAATCAGCACTAAGTTCAGCTCTCATTTTTTCTAGAACACATAGATGTGAGCTATATTGTTTATTACTATCAATGATAATTAAATCAAATACTTAAGTTGTTACTAGCTCTCTAACTATGAGGCAGTTTCAATATTCGGCCGATCTGGTAAAAATTATTACTAAGTCGAATTTAATGAACAATATCCTAAATTTGAGTGGACTTTGCTCTAACTAAGTAACTGCTAGAGTAGAGTAGTTAGAGAATTAGTTAGAGAATAAAATGTAGTGGGGGATTCGTGTGAAAGCCATCCTATAAAGAATAATATAAACAAATTTTGTACCAATAACTAAAGTTTGCCACTTTCCTGTACTTCACGAAATTAAAGGAGACTGGACAGACTTGTGTTTAGTTGATTCTCGGGGAAACCAGTAGGCAATACGAATCTATTCTCATGAGACGAATAAACATGAGATTGTCTAGTCTCTGCTAATTTTACCAATACTTTACCAATAACTGATGAATTTGATACACATTACTTCAGTCAATTAATGACAGTCTCTTAACAGTTTTGGTCCTTCTAGAATACTGTAAATCATTTGAATCTATAAACTACGGTATTTTACTTGCTTATTTTAACAGCTGATAAAGGTTGTTGTACAATTGCCATGGAAAAAACCGATCAGATCGAAAAAACTATTACCTTAATGAAACCATACAAAAAAAACGTACAATGGTAAATTATTAGCAAACTCAATAAGCAGGGTGAAATATCAGATGAATTTAAAAAGCACCTCACAATTTGTATATATGCAGTTTTCCAAAACTTTATTACCTTCCAAAAACTTACAAACAAAACATACCCTTTCGCCCCATTATTAGTTCTATTCCACAACCTACAGTTTATGAAAATTTTTATCTCAAATATTATCCGATGCTTTATGTGAATGTAGAAATTATAATATTTTTGATATTTTTCAATTTGTTAATACTATTAATCAGTTTGAATTATCTAAAAGCTATGTATTGATCTCGTTAGACGTGGTGTCTTTATTTACAAAGATCCTTCTGGAATTGGCTATTTCTAGCATTGCTTAGAAGTGGAACCTAATAAGCGAACATACACGGTTGTCAAACAATTCATTTTTAGCTTTAATAAAATTTGTATTCAACAATAAATATTTTGCCTTCAACAACAAATATTCGGTGTCCCATCAGTCCCATATTAGCAGGAAATGTTCTGGACAATTTGTCAGACAATATAATTTCTAACTTTTCAGTTTCCATTAATTTATAAATACGTAAATGATATAATTTGTGCTGTCCCAAGTGAACAGTTCATATTTTTTTAATTTTAAAAACTAATTGCATTAGGTAGATTCATTAACATATACCCACAAAAAAAGTTTTTGTTTTTCGATTGCCAAAGCAAGGAATTTAGAAACAATTTACATTTCTACTAATTGGCTTTAGTTTGTGAAGTAATGTATAACAACTAAGTTTTCATTTTTGCCGACAATTGTAATTTTTATATCATGAAAAACGAGAGTTTGCCGGCTTTTTTCAGGTCACAATATGTTCTCACGCGCAATATCATGTATCGCGGAGGTACCGTCGAAATGACGTAGCTCCTTATGGTGCGCTCTCAAGCTGGGGCTCATGATACAATTTGTTAAAGCCTTACATAAAGAAGGGGAGTACTTTAAATATATTTGTAGATCGTTCCCCAAAGCAAGTTTAGAAAAATTAAAGGCTGGAATTTTTGGTGGTTCTGAAATTCGCAAGCTCATTAACGACTTGAATTTCCTAAGAGCCATGACTGATGTTGAAGCTTCCGCTTGATGCTCTTTTGTTACTCTGCTTAAGAAGTTCTTAGGCAACAATAAGGTAGAATATTATGAAGAACTTGTATGAAGTATGCTGGTTAAATTTAAGAGAGTGGGTGCTAATATGAGCATTAAATTATACTTTCTGCATAACCATTTGGACAGATTTCCGGAAAACCTTGTGTGAAACCTGTAGTGAAGAACAAGGTGTGCAATTCCATCAAGCTATAAAGTCAATGGAACAAATGTACCAAGGAAGGTGGGGTACACACATGATGGCAGACTATTGTTGGAACTTGTAACGTGATTTTTTTTAAGTCCAACTCAATAGAAAATCATGCAGACGGCATGTCACGTAGCATTTGTAGCGATAGGTTTTTTTTTTTTTACTAGAAACATTTACTTTATTTTGTGTAATTATAATTTAAGGTATTTTCCCTTTTTTTGTTTTTTTTTCTTCATATCCTTTCAAAAAAGCATTATCATAAAAACTAGAGCCAATATGCTAAAACTGTTAGCAAATATAGAATCAACAACATTAAATTACCCTGAAACTGCTATAATAACGGAAACAGTAAAATCACTGTTGGACTCTAATTACCCAAAAAATCAGAATTACAGCAATAAAAAATGTTGTTACGCATATCTCAAATCAATAATTTTTACAAGAAAATTTAAGAAAACTATGAGGCACTTTTGCCAATAAAGTTTACTCTAGACCTCTAGTTAATAAATGAATTTGTAATTGTAACTTGTTTGATGGACCGGTTCAAGATGGAGTGAATGTGTTCAAATATAAACGGTTGCCCTACGTCAACAATTTAATTACATAAGTTATTCAATTATTTAAATCATTTAAAGATACCAAAAATTGCGAAATATAATTCATTAAAAATTAGAAGATTGTTCCCTCCACTAGAAGACACAGTTCTCCTCTTTTGTTAAAGCTTGTGCAGTAACATGATATGTTCGCCAGACCTTCTGCTGAATATACATGCTAAGCCGAATTAGTCAGTATAAGAGTGATTGCTGTAATGGAAAAAGAGCTTGCGCTTTGGCCAGCCACAGCTTAGAAATCGGCCATTTATTTGATTTTGACAATATTGGTATTTTGGACATTTAAAAGTCGCTTTTTTTTTAATGTTTCACATTAATGTTACAATAAATAATATAATATTGATTCGTATTATTCATAATCAAGATAAGATAGTATCGAAGAATTTATTACTCTATCCTGTATGTTGAAATAACATTAGGTTATAACAGTAACAAACCCTTTTATAGGTTTCAATTACACAGGTTTTCTCTTGTTTTACAGATGGTTTACACTTTAGAATCTAACATAAACGGCAACGAAAGAATAGTAAGTTGATACACATTTATGCAGCATTCAAATTATTTATATTGCATCCTTTTGCAGAACGTTACACGTCAAAACGGAAAAAACGACGACCTCTATTGCAGGCCCCAGGACAACAATGCCGTGGAGGTAAATAAAACACGAGGTGAAAGTAGGAAGAAACGAAGTGTAGCTTTTATAAATTTAAGCAATTGTTTTCGTAAAATTTTTACCTTCGTGAACTGAATATTGAGCGCAATGACTCTTTTCGCCGCTTTAATGATTTTAATATTTCAGCAGGGCGAGGCAACGAGCGCAAAGAGGGCAGAATGGGACAAAGGTGTGGAATTCCTATTGTCTTGCATTGCAATGTCCGTTGGCCTGGGAAATATTTGGCGATTTCCATTTATAGCGTATCAAAATGGCGGAGGCGCTTTCTTAATTCCGTACCTTATAGTTCTGTTACTAATCGGAAGACCAATTTACTATTTGGAGATGTGTCTTGGGCAATTTTCAAGTAAAAGTAACGTTAAGATGTTTTATTCCTTAGCACCAATATTAAAAGGTATCTATCTAAGATAACTAAGTAGATCAATTAATTAAGTGCAATGTTATAATTTGAATTCAGACGGATGATTTTTATGATAGTTTAAATAAAAAAAGAATAATGTGTTATATACGTACGATTATTTAAATTACTGAAGAAACTAGCCTTTCCATTGCTATCTACCTTAGAGCGCCATCTATATAGAACTAGAAATGACCTAATACACCCATTTTAAACACGTCTATCATCTACAACAATTAGCGCTAAAAACCCTCAGTAGCATTTAAAATAAAATTACGTATATGTAACTTAGTTTACACAAATGACTTCAAATTACGCATTCTTTCCTGATTGTAATATTATGATAGGGTTTATCGTCTAGCATCGCAGCGAAGTGTTATCTCTGCACGTTTGCAGCCTTGAAATGCGCACGTTTCCTAACGAATTTGACGATTAATTACATAACGATATATAATTTGAAAAATTGCTATTCAAATAAAAACATTCTGTATGTATTTAGTGAGTATTACTTTAAATTTGGAAAATTATGGCCTGAACGAAGATAGGACGATATTATTGTTCCCACGGGATAATCTTTGGCTGGAGATACATTTTCCCCTAGGATTGCGCGAGAGGAGCAAAAGGAGGGGACTCGGTTATTTAAGCTGTTGTAGCGGCACTTTAAAAATCGGTAGAGCGTTGCCGTTATGCTGGCGTATAACGCCGCAGCAGTAGTAATGACTAAAGCTCGCCACTTATTTTTGCGCCATCATATATTAAATTTAGGAAATCTTTAATAAATATCTGATAATAGTCGTTCCCTTGATCTACTTAGCGACGACATTTTATTACGTATAACGCATATACAGCACTTCGCTACGTTCGCGTGCATTCTAATCATTATCCTATTACTACTGCAATAGGATCGCTTGCGCATATATTACGGATAACACACGCCAACGACCACTCCCATACCGACGCCTGTGAAGCACAAGGAAAGTGGCGAACTTTAGTGATGACGTTAAACATAGGGATTTTAATAGCAATATCTTTTTAACAAGGAAAAATTTTCCGTGTGATTAAGAACAGCGCATTGAACAAATTCCAAATATGATTTCTAGAGAGCACCTCTGCTAGACTCGACAGTAGAAAACAAAATTTCTAGTAGAAGTGACAGGATTAGCCACAGTATTAAATGTCACTAAAAAGTTCATTTGACTAGGCATCACTTTGATGCAGGTAATTGAGCTGGCCGAAGCTGCTGAATTATGTGAATCTAAAACATGCTATAATTGTTTGACATAACGTTCCTAGCAGACGTTTTTTAATTTTCTAGTCAAAAAGAAAAAAGTCAAATGGAAAGACTCTCCTTATATTATTGTTGAAGGCCTTTGAGAGACTGGCACCGATAAAAATCGTGTGTTCATTTTGCTTCATTTTTGGCGTATATTCCAAAAGCTCATCATCAGTATTAATTTTCCAGTCACGAAAACAATACTTAATTCCTCTTTTATATGGAAGATTGTCTTAGTACTGTTTTATTGTACAACTTTTGGATTCAAGAATATACATACGTCTTTACTGTTAAACTTAGCAACTGATTTACATGAACCTTGAACGTTTATCTTCAGAAGAATACCAGGACCTATTATTTTTTCTAACTATTTCACACGTACGCGCTATTTGATAATAGTAATAGACAGGTAATCGCGACCATATCTTACAGCTTGCACGCTCTCTAGACAAACCCTTTTCCTTGAGGGTTACATAAAAAAGATGGTACCCATATAACACCACTGCTTCTGTTTTAAAAGAATTTGTCAGACGAATGGACGTACTTTACAAAAAAATATTAATTCGTGTATTTGTAACGACTTTTTGAGTATTTGGTGGCAAAGTATTTTGCTAGTAGTAAATTATTTGCAATTATTGGTTTAGTTACATTTTGCTAGTATTTTTTTAAGGACATCTTCAGGACATTTTCAGGATGAGGATTATTTGCACGAAAATGTTGAATAAGATAGGAGATATACATGCATTTAATTTAAAACTAGTTTATACTAAAAATACGTTTTTAAAGGGAGGCAATGTTATTCGAATTAAGTCTGTAGAATATTGAAGCAATTTAATATTGTTTCAGGAAGTATTCAATTTAAAGTTACGGTAATTTTATTACAACTATGTGCATTCTTAAAACAAGTAACATGAACATAGGGTTAATGTTTGCTTATTCGAAAGTAATAATTTAATTGTAAGTAAACAATTCTTATTCTAAAATCACAATTGTGCCCTCTGCGTAGTTGTTTGCTTAACTAATTTGCGTGTTTAATCGTGGCTAATTGAATCAGTCTATTCAAGACATTTTGGGTGAGAGGGTGAACCGTTGAAAAGATGATGTTTGTTGTTAGAATTTGGAGTTGAAACTCGCTCAATGCGGAGGATTATGTGTAATCAATTATTGTTATTACTAAAAATAAATTGATAATATGCTGTATAATGAAGGTAGAATTTTTATTTGGGGTTGGCAGTGTGTTGTTCGTGGCGATCTACGTGTTACCAGCTATCTCAAATGGTGAACATTCATCGTTCCCAGTGGGGAAAGAAGATTGCGGGAAAATAAGATTCTTTTTTAAGAATATCATAATCTCATTGTGGGACCTCGCAATTTAAATACAAGACGTCGTTAATATAAATAGTGTATATAAAGAATAAATTTTGTTTAAGGTTGTATTTTTATTTGGCTTAAAACTTTTATAATTAAGAATGCGTTATAATTACAGCAACATTATTTAACACGCAAATTCTAAGAATAGCTCATAAAGGATGATCTCGAACCCGAAAATTGAAAAGATCATCAACCTTTGGGAACATGTAGAGAGAAAAATAAACTGGCAAACTCGAATAATAAATTAAATATCAGTCATTTTGCATATGAAAATGTCTTTCCCATTGTTTAAGTATAGCATGGTTTCCCAAATATTACTTGCCGCTATCTTTACTGAAACAACTAGTATTACCAAACTGAACTCAAATTTTGTTAGAATGATAATTTATAACCATATTTATGGTTATTTTTTACAAAAAGAAGAAAGTCATATTTTAAGAAACTGGATTTTCAACCATAAAATTGACGAGGGAAAGAATGAACGAGAGGCGTTAACTTACGTGTTAAATCTGGCATTGCAAAGATTATTTCAAGTTTTTTTTTTGTTACAAAATTTAATCCAAATGAAATGATTGAATAGCAAAACATGTCTTTTTCAGGTATTGGATATGGACAATGTTTAGGTACAACCTGTGTAGCAACGTATTACGCATCTTTAATAGCGCTTACCTTATTCTACTTTTTACATTCGTTCACCTCGGAATTGCCGTGGTCGTATTGTAGAGATGAATGGGTAAATTACAATATACTCAATAACATAACTTGCATTCCTTCCAATGGGAATCGATCAGCTAGCGGTGGGCACATGGTAAGCTCATCAGAATTATATTTTAGGTACGATATGCGGTAAGAAGTATTTTACTAATATACAATTAAATAGACAATAAGCGTGTAACACACTCGTTGGCTACATTTTGTTATTATTTTTCTGTTTCAACTGACTGAGTTTTACGTAAAGTATCCTCTCTCCTCATATTAATTTTTGAACGACCCACAGTAGAGCAAATTTGTAAAAACTTGGCCAAAAATCTAGGATTCTTTATAGAAAACTTGGATGGACAGTTGTGTACACTCTTTGGCAATTTCCGAAGATTAGGTATAACAGTTTTTTGGATTGTTTTTTTTTTGCATTTTCTGGCATATCTTTACTTCCTTATTTAACGCTTCTTAAACTGTTTCTGAAAATTGTCCAATTGCTGTTAGTGTCGAAACTACTATATCAGAGCCATGTATGAAAATGTTATGTAATGTGGGGGGCATACTACACCACGGATATTTTTTCGTTATTGATGGCAAAACTACTTTATCATTTTCCCCGATTATATCATACTGATACCGTGTTAGTTTTGCTTCAACCAACACAGAGCTTCTTCTCCAGTATATTGATTTTCAGTTTTTCAGTACTTGGGATGTTCAATAACTTTCTAAAAGCTGAAGAATAGGTCTTTTATAAACGAATAAGAAAACCGCACAACGTAGTCCACCGCCTTACTGCCTCCCAAAATGACCAACACCTTCTCAAACACCCTCTTTCGTTCCAACACACTGAAAATTCAAAACGCAACTCAGAGGTTGCTACGTTCCTAAATTATTTTGTAATTATTCTAATCAGTTTTAATTTTTTTTTTATTGGACTATTCTACAACGGAAACATAAAAAAAAACTTGAAGGGAATCCAAATATTCAAAAAAATAACCACTTTATGACACAATTAGAATAAAGTATAGTACAGGTACTTACCTTTACTTTAGAAATTCTTATAAGATTGCCTAAGAACTGTTACTATTGTTATACTCAACTATCGAGATAGCTGGGTCTTCAAGTAGCACCTCTTTATTCGACCCTATTAAGCTGGCTTAACAATTTGGCGAGAAAAAACTCCATTAAATGTATTTAAAATTTGAGGTTTTGACTTGGTTTTCGGGAATGTGCCACACACATGCGACGGGAAACCAGAATTCTTAGAAAACAAATAGATTAATTTATATTTATATGAACTAACCTTTGATGTTATCAGCAGTTGAATGGCATTTCTGGTGTTACCGGAAGCGATGCCAAATTTATTACCTTAAATTTCATATAATATATAAATTATTGGGAAGGTAATACAAACACGAATCCAACCATACCACACATATTACACTTTAACCTAAGGATTATTACGAAATGCACCAATAATATGATTTTGTTTCTGTACAAAGCTGGCTAGGAAAACGTGTTAAATTGTTTCTTATGGCACTAGGTTCATCCAAAGAACTTATTGCTAGGCAACATAACAACAATGCATATATATGTTCTCACCAATGTCATAATTAAACAATTTTTCAAAAATTTTATTAAAATATAAACTTAAAACGTTTTAGAATTTTTTTTTCGCATAAGAAAACTTAGTAAATCAAATTAATTATCAATCAAGATTTTTATTTTAATTTGAATACCTAATTATGGACATAACTTCTATAATAACAACAATTTTCTTTTAAATTATAATACTATAAATTATATACATTATTCTTGATACGTACTTTTAAATACTGTGTGTTTTATATTTACCTCATTAATTTATATTAATTATTCATGTCTTGTTACTTCGTTATTTCGTTTTTACTTTTTTTTGATTTTTAGAATTAACTAATTTGCTTTCGGGGTCAATGAACTCGAAATTTTTTGGGATCACTGTGGGTGAGCGTTTGAATTGGAAAACCCATGTGGTTTGTTTAAATAAGAAATTAAGCAGTTCTTTTTACGCCGTATATCATCTACGAATCAACGTTGACCTCTCTTAGAAACGTTATATTTCGCGTATATATGTTCTCGAATGAGATACGGTATTTCCTTCCAGTATCGTTTGTATATAGATTATTTTAAAGATCTAACTCTTGTCTTTACAATTGCTAGATACATATTTACGAGCTTATCATATTTTTCTTAAAAAACCCAACGATTTTTAAATCCAAGCAAGCTCGTTTGGTTCCAATATGATTACAAGAAACGTTCTTAATTAATCTAGGAAGCCCGTATTATTCAATCATTAAAGTTATTGGGCATTGCTTTCAGAATTAAAACAAGTCTGAAACTAAAGTTAAACTAACAACAAATATTAACTGGAAAGTTACTTTTTATAACTTCGAGAAGTATCTCCGCAAGCACTTACTTTTTTAGCGTGCCTTGTAATGGCTAGTATCTTTGCACTTTCCTTTTATTGTTAATTGTCTACACCTTTAAAGTTTGTGGGCTTATAAGAAATATATTTAACAGATAGAAACCTAATGTCCAATTAAATGGACACCTTTTTCTCCAAAAAAAGTTTAATAAAAGTTTCGAAAAAATTACATTATATTTAGATGCTTACCCCTATACACAATCTAGAAAAACAATTTTCAATTTACCGCTTTTTCAAGTTTGGGCTTCAGAAAGATGCTTCTTTTTAGTTCTATTATGTTGCTGCTTTTAGGACTGCCTCTCTACAAACCAAGTGAAATAAATCAATTTTAATATTCGGCAAATCTCGGGAAAAACGATTATCATTTCGTTTGCCGTAGTTATATTACAAATTGTCCAATTTAAATATTATTGTCTTTCGTCAGAGTATTTCTTAAAGTTGTCTTAGGGATGGTTTATTAATCTCGGCTTCGTGGTAATTATGCCAGATCCATCGAATGTTAAAATTGCCTCAAGTTTATCTTAAATGATCTAAAATTAGGGTTTGATAGATTCTCAATCATTGCGATTACGCTAACTTTTTTGATCAACTTGGCGTCACAGGAGAATATTTGGAGCTTTTTTTCTAGCAAACTTTGCATAAAAACAAAAACTTATTACTTACCAGAGCCTTTACTGTTGTTTAGTTTTACTTAGTAAGTAGTAGAAAGATATCACATTTAGGGATTGATCGAGAAAATGTCGACATTCAGAAAGATTTTCAGTCTTCTCCTTTTATATTTGATCCATTTGTTTTAGGATAGAGGTGCTGAAGGAAAAGACGCAAATCGACGACGGTTTAGGTTATCCCGAATGGAGATTAACTCTTTGTTTGGCATTTTCATATTTTGTGCTCTTTCTCATATCAAGGAATGGTATTCAGAGTTCTGGTAAAGCAGCGTACTTCCTAGCGATATTCCCTTACGTCATCATGGTGTGCTTGTTGGTCAGAGCTGTTACGTTAGAAGGTGCCGGTGTTGGAATATTATACTTCATTAGGCCTAACTGGAGTAAATTACTAGAAGCTAAGGTTTGGAATTTAATATTTTTTTTATTCGATTGGTTGCACGAACAATATATTTTTAAGCAAGCCAATGACGTATACTAATTTTTGATAGATTATTATCTTTTACAATCCAATGTAAGAATTTATTTTGAATAGAACACTTTGTATAGTGAATAATTTTGCTTTACGACCAAGAATATGTTAGCAATTACGATCAGTTAAGATATACATGTTTTACTTCTTTTATTTTACAAGTTTAGACGCGACTTGCGGCCTGACTACATTCCAGGCATGGTAGAAATAAAACAATAACGTTCAAGACATTTTTTACATCTTAAAATTGCCACTTCAATACTCTTGCAAAAATGGTCTGCAGTTTTATCTGCACAACAGCCTCCCACAACGCTTCGTCGTTGTCAAATTTTCTACTCCGAAAGTATTCTTCATTGGAGGCTAGGCCTTCTGGAAGCCACCGTCCTTCACAGTAAGTTGGGTAATTGTGGTCTTATGGATTGGTGCGTTATCGACTCAGCCGCGCCTTTTTTCTTTGATAGCAGCGCGTAATTTATGCGTAATACTCACTTTTTGCCATTGTGTTCGTTTCTTTAAAATTAATTAGCAAGATTTCCCTCGAATCTCAGAAGACCATTCCCATATGATCTTTTTCGTCGACTGCGCCACCTTTGCGTTCCTTGATCGGTCCTCTTACAGTCTACGCCATTCTATTGACTCTCTTTTGCTAGAGGATCATAGTACAAGATCATTGTTTCATCCCCTGTAGCAATGGACAAAAGAATTTCCTCTTAGTTGTAGCGACAGAAGTCCAAAAATTGCTTTGTTTTGCACGGCTGACAAAAGTCGGGGTACCTATCTGGCACTAACCTTATTCGTGTGAAGGTGCTTATATAGAATGCGTCGCATGACTATCGAAAAGACCTAACTTTGCTGCTCGTGTTCCACTAAGGCGACGTGTTTTCCCGAAAGCATTTCAACTGGCCGACCTGTACGTGGTTCCTCTGCGACGCTCTCTCATCGCAAATGGAATTGTTTTGTCCATTCTTTTATTGTGGAATATGAAGGCGCCATGTACACCATTCAATCGTTGTTTAATTTCACTGGGACTTAGACCCTTTTTTGCGAAAAAATTCAAGTTTCAATATTGTACAAAAAAATTAAGAAAATATGGTTGCTGTAATTTGTATGAACGTTCTAGCACAGATACCGCTATCTGATAATACTGCTATTTTGTTTCTATGGTTGCTAGAACATAGTCAGGCCGGAAACTTCTGGTGCTTACCTCGTAGACATGACATTAGTTTATTTTTAGATGCGGGACGAATCCCACATATTCTGTAAAAAATTTCGCTAAAACGTTTAAGCAACAAATCTATATATCCGTGAATAGTCAATAGTGTTTAGAATGTTGGTGAAATATTAAAGAAAAGGATATCAACTAAATTTCTATTACAGTAAGCATTACTAATTTTATTTTTAGGTTTGGTACAATGCAGTAACACAATGCTTTTTCTCTTTAAATGTTGGATTCGGTACTATAATAATGTTTGCATCATACAATAACTTCAAGCAGAATATATACAGGTATATTTTATGTCTTTTATTGCGAGGTTAATAATTTAGAATTTTTAGAGACTGCCTAATCGTTAATCTTTTGGACACATTCACATCTTTACTGTCTGGTACAGCAATATTTGGAATTTTGGGACACCTAGCGTTTAAGCTAAATGTTGACGTTAGTGAAGTTATAAACGCTGGTGGAACGGGATTAGCTTTTATTTCATACCCAGAAGCTATAGCAAAGTTTGATGCCGTACCGTGGGTAAGAAATTAAGAATACTCTGCTTTGGAAGCCGATCAAGAGATTAATTAATTTATTTTTTCTATTTTAATTCAAATACTTTACTGTATATTGTAATGTTACATTTGTTTTTTTTTTCGTTGATGATACGAATTTGTCATGCAATTAGATATTAGCACAATAGAAACCTTAAACGTAACGAAATTATTTTAAGTTGCTAATTCTATAACATATTGTTTCAGTTATTTGCTCTGCTTTTCTTCTTTATGCTTTTTGTATTGGGCATTGGAAGTATGGTAGGATTACAAGGAGTCACATTAACCCTTCTACTTGATAGCGTACCAAGATGCAAACCCTGGATGGGGTCACTTATTACCACAGTTTCACTTTTCTGTATTAGTTTAGTATTCATAACTAATGTACGTAGCTACACCTCCAAGAAAATAGCTTTGTTGATGAGAATCGGATGCGGAGTAGACAATGCAATAGTGAAAGGGGAAATCTCATTCCTATACTCTGAATTGAATGAAATTTTTTATTATAATTTAAATATAGCGTAAGTTACGAAAAACGTATAGCTAACATTGAAATATAAGGAAGATGTGTTAAAAAACAAATGTTCTTTATAATAATAATGAATATAATGCAGGCGCCGAAAATAAGAAATTCTATTGGTCGAAAAGCCATAAAATACCGAGATCCGGCGTAAATAATACGTGTAGTTGAGAACACGAGCGTGCTGATGGGTATTATTAAGCACTGAAGAACGCTCAATCTGTTGCCAGAAATGTGTGCCAGAGATGTTTTCGGGTAATTTGGAGCTCCTGATCATGAATGAGATTTTTGTTCGCTTGGCTCCAATTTCTGATATGTATGTATACGCCTTAAGTATATACAGAGGAAAAGTGGAAAGAAATTACTTGATATTTCCCATTTAATTTAATAGTCTGCTTATTTATCTATTAGGCTTTATTTTTGCTGCAGAAAGTACTTGCCTGAAACTTACAGTCCCTCTCACTCGTACAGTCTAGTTACCTTTTCCTGGTTTACGCGTATCACCGGCAGAGCTATTTTTTTTTGAGGTGCACTCTTTCCGATAAACTTTATTTAATGTTACATTTTACAGGGTGGCCAATTTATATTTACGTTGGTGGACTATTTTGGTGGTACTATGATTTTCTTGATTTTAACCATATTCGAAACGATGACGGTATTTTGGTGGTACGGTATGCTGTACATTGTTTTTATTTACAAATATATCCAGCGCCAACACCTTGTATGTTTGCCTTTGACTCATTTTATTTGGGAAATCTGTAAAATCTGTAACAAACATATTTAAACATTGTATTGTAAAGCAAATAACACTAAAATATTGGTACACCTCATCACACAAGTTATTATTTGATTAATTTAGAACAGTTGTTTCGATAAATCATGATCTTCCATGGATATGTACTAGAAAACCTAAAATTAATTAAGAACATAACTTCGTCGTGGGAATTAGACGCGCACCAACATATTTATATGAAAATCAATATAAATTTGCTGAATAGAGAGGAAGATCCACAGCTCCACTCAACTCAAGTCTCTTTGATTTATTAGGGTAAAGCATATATGTACATGTTTTACGTTTCGTGCTACACAGACAAGAAACTTGTTCCTTTATTCTCCGCATATTTCACATTTCATTTTAGGGTGTGTAGATGGCTAAAGTAGTCACCTATAAATATCTTTTTGAGAATAGGGATAGAACAAGGCATATTGGAGTAACATTTATAACCGTCATTCGGTCGTACCTATGGTTGACAATGCGAAACCATGAATTCTCGAAACAACTGTGTCGATATTTTAGTGTTATTTGGTATAATGCTCCACACTCCTTGCTATCATTATTGTATTTACTTACTTATCCACATCCTCTTCCAGTAAGTGTCGAGATCATGAATTTTTTCTATTTGGCTTTGTGTCTAGTTTCTTTTCTACATCAAGGTAATGTTAGGCCATATTCTGCGCAAAGAACTCTCCAGAAAGAATTTTATGGGGCGTAGTTGTAACCTTTTTAGGTTAATAACACACTTGCTCACTGGACGTGTTTTTGCCAATGTCATAGAAGTAGAAGAAGGATGCCATGCGTGTTTCGCAACTTAACCAGCAGAATGGTTCAGCCGTGTAATCGACAACATGGCAGAGAACTGTCGATCATAATGAATTATATTTTGAATATTAATTATCTTTACAGATAGTTTTACTGGTTTGTTTCTGAATATCGTTTTTAGATTAATAGTTTTACCAATTACCCTTTGTCAACGAAAAATTCGTCATAATTTATCACTATTTCCAAAATTATTCAAAATAATCAAATGAATTCATTTCAGGTCTAGAAAACTTTTGTGAAGATATTGAGTTTATGCTCAAACGAAAAATCGGTGTTTACTGGCGCATTTCTTGGGGTATCATAAATCCAGTGGTATTAGTTGCGATATTTTTATATTTCATTTTAACCATGGAACGACTTCAACATGAGCATAAGGACTTTCCAGATATTGCCTTAGGTAATTTTTGTACCTATACGTGTCTTTTTATTTTTGGAAAATGGACGGATATTTCATGTAATATGAAGTAAACATTGTCCGACTGTTTGCTATCTTCGAGCTATTCCCACTATTCCAGGACCATGTGTTTGCGACAAAATGAGAATCTCTAGTCATGAGTATCGGATTTTATTATACGTGACAATTAATTGATAAATAAGCCTGCAGAGATGAGTACATTTTCTGCGGGCTTAACGAAATTAGCGATATTAGACAGACTCGTGTTTTGTCGACTCTTGGGGAAACCGGTAGACAACACGAACCCATTCTCTTGAGACGAATAAACACGAGTCTGCTAATATCTGAAGCGCGACTTGTTTCTGCAGGCTTACCGATAAATAACGACAATTATAATTTTTAATATACAGACTGTCTCACGAGAAATTGCATCGATCTATATATGAAAGAGTATACATCAGAAACATTTTGAAAACTTGGATGTACTGAAACCTACATGTACTACTGAACCAAAATATTTTAAATTATCTGAAATCATCCATAGTGAGTCTGTGGGAGTAATTCATAATTAACTAAGAAAAAAATAATAACGTTTGGTTCTAATCTCACAAACTCTTTATTGGAAACAAGTTACTCGTTTGCTCGAAACTGGTAGCTTGTTGCTAATAAAAAGTTTGTGAGATTCGGACCAATCGTTATTCTTTTTTTCTTACTTAATTATCTAAGACTTGTATTTACATCAGAAGTTACGTTAAAATTGAACTCCTGGTTCAATTTTAATCAAACAATTATGTTGCTATTTCTAACCACATTTGAAATATGTGCATTTCTTGAAAATATTTGGCAGATGGATGAGTGCATTTCAACTTTTGTAACTGTGAAAGTGTTTATCTTGGAAAAATGAAATTTTGCAGAATTGTTGACCGTATAGGGTAGGATTAAAAGCCGAATTAAAGTGGATGCTTTTCCAGATAGTTAGGACAACGTCTATTGTAACACAATTTTCTTTAAAAAGAACTACCTACCGATGCGAGTGTGGTTTATGTAGATTTTTAAAATGCCATCCAACTTTGGACATATCCAAGTTAGTTACGGCTTGTGTGGAACAGTTCAAAATTGTGCTGCTTTTGATTTTCTCTCTCTGATCTCGTAATATAAAATGCTGTTACTTTTTGGCAAACTCTGCCTCAAAATCTAGCTTTACTCTTCATTATTGCTATTGTTATGGTGTTATTACTAGCAGTATTATCACTATTACTTTAAGAATGAAAATTAGGAATGGCCTATTTTACTTCGTAAATAAATTCTATATTATTAACCATTAAACAGTAACTCATTACTATCAAGATATAATAATCTTTAAAAACAGCTAGCATTTGAATATTCCACTGTAATTTCGACATAGATCGACAAATTGAATATTTACAGTCGTTGTTACTTTCGGTATAAATTGGAATAATCAAATATCGTGGCGTCATTAAATTCTTGCAATCTTGCGCCATCATTTGTCACAGTGACATTTTGGGTAGTTGAATTTAAATATAGTCATACCAGCTTGGTTGTCAATGAACGCTTGGGCGGCCAAAAACTGCTCCCATGATGCTTGATAAAGGTTAGAGGAATAGCAGAGGTTGTGTGCTCAAGTTGGGTGTCGCTTGCTCAAAATCAACATGTATTCGAATGAACATTTCCAAAGCTCTGTTGAAGCAGTTTAAGCGAAATAAGTCGGAGCTTTGGCGTAGATGAAATTTTGATACACTAGTACACTCCTGAAGCAAAAGCAAGGTCGAAATAATGGACCGCGAAGGCTGACACGGCTCCAGAAGAGGTGTAGGTGGGCTAGGAAAGCGATAGTGATTGTTTTATAGGATGGTCATGGGGTTATTTAATCCACATGCTTTGAAAAAGGAAAACAATATACGGTAGATTACGCATCACTATTTGACACGTGGAAGTGGAAATTCTAGAAAACCGGCTGCGTTTGGAGAGAAAGAAATATTTGTTCCACCAACACAACGCACCGTCTCACAGAGGTCCTCATAGAAGAAATTCACCGCATTTGCCAAATCTGGCCCCAAGCGACATTCTTCTGTTTCCTAATCTCAAAGTTACAGAGATTTTCATGGGAAGAGGATGTCATCATATTTGTAAACGTATATTTTACAGAACAAGATGATAACTACTATTTGGACGAATTAAATAGATTGTAACATCACAAGGAGACTATGTTGAGAAATAATACTGAGTTTGACAAAAATTGCTTGTTAGTGTGCTACGCTGCAAGCTTTTCAGACTACCCTCGCAAAGGCTTGACCGCAGAACGACGTCATATTATTATTCATTAAAATTGACGACATTGCCCATAATTAAATTTTAAATACAAAAACGTTTCTTTAACATTTCTTTAACCTTGGAGAACGTATCTAGATATAAAAATGTCAATAACATTGTGTGTTTACACATAAAATCATACTTTTAACTAAACGCAATTTCATTATTTTTGTTAGAAAAATTGTTTACTTTCATATAATTAGGTACTAATCGCTACTCAGGATATAAAATAAGCTAATTGACGTTTTGATTATCAGTTAATCACTGTGAATATGTCGCAACATCGAACAAATTACTCGAATTAATCATGAAAGTAGATAACAATAACAAACGAAAACCAACAAATCCACGATGCTTTGCTAGATTAAAATCTATGTATTCTCTATCGACAGGGATAAAACATTTTGCCGGCATATCCCCTTTAAAACCAGAGTATTAATCATGTTAAATTCTTGTAAGTACAAGTTACAACAACATTGAACGCTAAGCAAATTTCCGGATTTTTATCTATATTCTTTAAACCTTTTTCGCGTGACCTGAAAAGATAAAGCCGGTATTATGATCCATACAAAAACCTGCTTCAGAGAAAGCTAATTTAAAATGAATTCCTTTTTGTGCTGTAGTATTGTATTATTGGGAATTCTTTTGTTGGAGTCCTAACACTTGCAAATTTACTAAACATGTGGAAAAGAAACGAAAGGCTCAGAACTATTTCAAATAAAAAATTAAGTGATGAATTCTTTCTTGTAAACTGTCAAAATTTAATACTTTTCAAATAGAACAGTCTGTATATTATTGAAAATTTTGAAACACTTTAGCAGAGCGTTCTGTTTAAAATAAGTTAAGTTAGAGAGATGTCGAAATATTTTAGAACATTAGGACTGATTTGACCTCAACAACTAGCAAAAATTTTTAAATTTCTTCAGTTCATACTTTTCTATATATCGATAGTTGCAATTTCCGGTGCGATCTCTGTATATGGAAGAAATAAATACAGATATGATTTGTTAATATTGTTTTTATAGTGTTTGGCTGGTTACTCATAGCGATTGGCATCCTGCAAATTCCCCTATGGTGGTTCTATTATGTATGTCATATGAGGAGGATCGGATTTATTGAGGTTAGTATGTGTATTCTAACGTAAGTAAGTCCACGATGTCATTAATGGCATGGCCCCCTGTAATGTTTTAATAATAATTTATTGTCATAGTTAGAGATAAATGTGAACGTGGACATGGTCAATAGCATTACAAAACAGTAATTTAGAAATACAATTACCATAAATCTACATACATACATTTGCTTAACTACACATAAACTCGGTAATATTGTGAAAGCAACTTTGAAGAAGATGTTTGTTTTTAAATAGCGACCGTGGTTCGAAGTAGGTAGCTTGTTGTACACTATTATTGATGAGTATCTGGCATCTCGTTTCATATAATTATCGGCACTACCAAATTGTGTCGGCGACATGTCTGTGTGTTATTGGACATATCGCTAATTTTGACAAAAGTTTGTTCATTGTTAAAAAATAAAATTTAAAATTTGTAGAGAGAAGAGAGAATAAATATTTACAATGCCTTGAAAAAAGGACGATATGACGTTGAAGGAGAAACACACAATGATTTCCTTTTGCAATGCGATGTTATAATTTCAATTTAGAGTGATAAGTTAGATTTGAAATATCTTTCTAAACTTGTCGTGAGTTCGGAAGTATTACATTTTCTTCCAGACTGTAATATTGCGCTAGGGTTTACCGTCTAGCGTTAAGGTGAAGTATCTCCAACTTTGAGATATGTACAAGGTATTTCAAAAAATAGGAGTTTAAAAAAAGAAACTAGAGCATAGGATTCTGCGTCAAAAAGCGCCATAATATAGTTTTTATGTAAATCAAGCATTTTCACAAATAAAGAGGTTACAAAGGTTTTTAAAAATTGCACATTTTAAGAAAACGCTTTGTATCTCTTATATTAAGGAAGATATAAAAATAGGGATTTTACCAAACGATTTCTCCTTAAAATCGAGCTCCAGAAGCTTAGGTCAGTTATTGTCTAATTCCTTTAAAAATATAAGTTCCCTATTAAAAGTATCGAATTTGGCCCACCCTGTATGTTCCCTGGCGAACATTACTACGCGCTAAACAGCCATATTTAATTTGAGAAATGATTACTATACCAAATATTGTTATTTTCCACGTGTTTAACAAAGAAGGAGCTTAATTACTTAAGATTTGAAAATTGAGGACCGAAATCATATAGAGCGAAGATAAGTTATCTCCGGGTAGGAGGCATATTTGCCGGATAAGATCCTAGAGATATAGAGAGGGGATTAAAAGTGAAGAACTTGGTTATATAAACTGCTAAAACGGTATATTAGACGTCGCTTACAGGCGAAATATTTCGAAGGCATTGCTAAAATCGCAATGCAAGAAGCCTTTAGTAGCTTTTTCTCAAATAAGCCAAATTGATTCTAATATTGTTTAGGTGTTCAATTTAAACAGCTAAGCACCTGAAAACGTGAACGTTACTGAGTTTATAGCAGAAGTGCCTTCACAATATCTTACGTTTATTGCAAGCCTTGGAAGAGATTATTGATGGATTAAATATTGAAGAAGTATTAATTTTCATCTGAAAACAAAGTGGCACAAGCTCGAGTATAAGCGAATATAAACAGATTTTTCGGTATCAGTATTTCTGATGCCAACTTTCTCTGACTGCTCTCGTACCCTGTGCAGCTAATATCAGATGATTTCAATTCTACAAAAGAAATTGTTTTGTGGCAGAGTCCTCGTTCATAATGATGTCAATAACGTTTTAATACCTTCAATACATATTCTTCATTAATACTGTACATAATTATGCATGATTTCGTAAAATTTCGCCTGTGTACGTCTGGAGAGCGTCGCCGTTACCTAATGCTAGTCATGGTGCTAATCGTAGCGATTGTACTGGCGGTACTTTCAACATTATAGTAGTTACAAACTATTAAAGTTAATATATTCAATTTCAATTACCTTTACTACGGAAAATTTGAAAATACTTCCAAGACCAATAAGTTATGTAAGGTAAAATTCCTCCAATTACCAGAAAACACTAAATGGAAAATTCCAAAATACACTATTTACTTGGAGAGTTAAAAAAAATTTAGAACAAATATCAATAAGATTCCTTAGTTATTTGTTAAACAGAAAATATTATTGAATGTTCATGAGTCATACAGCATTCCTTCAATAATTACTACCTACTTCACCGCAGCATTGTACACACTAGACCACGAAATACTTAAACAAATAATTAGATTTAATTGCACGGGTTTACCTAAATGAGCTGGATACATCATTTCATTCGCCGTATGCAATTTACCAAATATGGTTGCTTCAATATTATTTGCCGAACTGTATTCAAATGAATTAAGTAATAGGTCTGTATGTTCGTATATTTGTTGTAATTATACCATAGATTGTTATACGTATAGTCTGGATTGTGAGGAGTTCAATAGTCCAGGTTGTTTCTGACAAAATTATTAGGCACCCATATAATGGTTTAGTTTCGCGAAAATTAGCAGGACAAAAATTAAACAAAAGTTAAAATATAAATAATATCATATAATAAATATTTATGTAGTATGTAGTTGGTCCTCCTTTGTGCTTTATAACTCTGATACTATTCGCTAACTTTTGACATGTGGAAGCAGATAATTGCTTCCATTTCTCTATAACCACTCTTTACAATTCCTGTTTGGAAGTGCACTTGAGAAGCTGTATCTTTTTCCTTAATATTGCACAACTCTAAAACCTGGATCTCCAGGACTTTCCTTGACGTGTGGCAGCATTATCCTGTTGAATCGGAATAGGTTTCTGATAATTGTTTGAAAACAATTTCTCAATTGAAGGTCTTAAAGTTGCCGTCAAAATAGGTACTGATGTATGTATGTTTAAACATTCATTCGTGCTTTGCAAACGTATGGTTTCCTGATATTCCTGTTCCATGTTTAACGGTAGACACGATGCAATTTGTTGGCACAATACTTCATCGTTGTGGCGTAAGCTGAGAGACAAACAGCAATGTAAGGTGGGAAAGAGTAGGAGGAGCAACGCCGGATACGCAGAAACATATCCGTTGGTTAGTGCGTTTCTCTCCTCACATTGCTTTTGTCGTCAGTGATTCCATGATATGAGATATATTTTATCATTTCTAGACACTTTTTCGATCTGTATGTTTCTTTTTATTTGTTTCGGATAACCATGGTTTCCCTCACGTTTTGCAGGTTTTTTTAGATAATCTGTGAGTTGCTCACTTCATTTATCAACTGTACCAAATTTTTATGACGATCGCGTAGGGCCAAACATTCTACAAAGCAGCGATCTCTTTCATTCGTTCCTCTTTTTCAACCTCCCCTCTTACGTGATTTTATAACATAAAGCACGACAAGAATATTTCATTCGTTTTACAATCTAACGTAAAAGTATAATTTTTAAACGCTCTGTTCCGCTTAGTTCGTATTTCTTAGGCGTACTGATACGGAAGAAGTCAATATCCGGAAACGCAGTAAATAAAAGCTGGGTATATATCCATTATGTTTTAACTTCATATTGATTGATGCTATGTTTGTATAATTATCGCTATTTAGTTTCGAAAAAAAAACAAATAGTTTCGTCAAAAAGTGCATTTCGTATTATTAGTTCTTTTTTATTATTTTTTCTATCTTTAAAGACATATTTATAAATAAGCTTTACTTAAAGGAACTTCGAAAAGAAGATTACTGTTGATATTAGTAGCTCATCAAGTAACGATACACATTAATTATAATAATTTTTAGTTTGTTTGTTTAAATATTAACAAAAATTGAAATAGAACAATTTAATATGAATTAAAACAATCGCTAGTAAAATATCAATATAACAATCTGCTTTAAATTGTGTATATTTTAAGGTGTTGCAATAATAAGAGAAAATTGATTTGATATGTGTATGTTAATCAGGGGTATAGTTATAAGAGAGAATTAATATGAATTCTTTTTCGTAAGTTAAAAAGATATCAGTACTAAAATAACTTTGACAAGTCTTGAAATGCAATGTACAGTTAGCATTGTGTTAATTAAAATTTGAGATATACTACAGTGTGACCCATTTGAAATAGAAACACCCACGCAGAACCTTCATTTTACGCTAAAATAAAACGTTTTTTTTAATATACATATAGTGGATCAAAAAGTTTATTTCCACGCAAAATTCCAGTTCACGTAAATTTTCGAGGTATACTATGATCACTTTTCATGCTCGAAAATAGTAAGACTACTAGCGATTTTTTTATTAAAAATTTGACTACATTTCTGAATTCAGAAAGTCCTAAATTGGTGTTAGGGGAGACAAATTGGTTCAAATTTTAAGAATTTATTCTATAATTTTGCCACACACGGAAATATATTATTTTTTACAGTTTAAAAATTGAGTCACTGATACTGAAGTATATTGACATAAAACTGTTTAAGATGTTGATAAAGACGATAAGACGAGATCAATATCATCATGTTTTTCATGCTTTTTTTTTATATCTTTGGCGACTAAGTTATTTCTAAGAATATGTCAGTATACAAAAAAATGGTTGAATTTGGTGTTATTATATTAATATACGCAGGTGATTCGCGGAACAGGTCCATTACATTTAATGAATGTGCCATGAAAATATTATTACATATATTACATAATTCCAACGTTTTTTGCTAAATCACTTATGGGATAATAAGACACGGTATCATATAATTATGAGATCTTAACCTACTATAAACGAATTTAGATTACCTGTAGATAGTAATGATCTAATCAGATGAATACTGCTTATCTGATTACATCGCCTTCAGTAAATACACTACTATATACTGACCTTAATGTTTTATAATATGTTGTCTATTCGTCTGAACAAAGTAAAATTTTGCTTAATTTCAATTTCATATCTCGGTTCGCGAACTTATTACTTTTATCTATGTAAATTAACGGTAATAGAAATAATCCGTAACATTCCAAGAACCAAGTTATATTTACCTTGCTCTTCTAGGTTTAGTTAAAAAGAAATATGTAGAAATAAGTGAAAACAGACTTTATTATGAAGAAGTACAGAATAAATGAAAACGGACTTTACATATTATGAAGAATTAAAAATAAACGCTCAGATGGTTGATTGCTAAAAATGGTAGGAAAACTACAGGTAGCACTACTTGGAAGGAGAATTAATTTCCATAATAACACTGGGCACTGGCTGATGCCTTTCGATAAATGCATACACTCCACTCTACTTGTTGCAAATTACTTTTATCATGGCAACAGAAATTTCCTCCCTATTTTCATCTTTCTCTTTTCCTACTCTTCCTAAATGGGGTTCATTTGTACCCTCTGCAGCTCAACAAACTCCTTTGTGGTGCTAGCTCCTCCACATCTTCACTTTGATCTCTAAGCCCATATCTTTGACCATGGACACTATTCTATCTACTACTTTCACTTCCACCTCTTCATTATCTCTTCTTTGATACAAAATTGACCAAAGTTTCTTCCAAGAGAGACTGCAATGTACGACAAGAGATCCTACTCCAGGCCTTATCAACAATATTGAATTGATACTTCCAGAAATCACTTACATTTTGAAAAAGTGCCTTCATATACAATTTCTTAAAATTAAATATAACTTGCTGGTCGTGTGTTATCCGTACACTTCAGCCACACAAACCCTTTTCCTCAATGTATTTCCTGATAGCTGGTGCATTGACCTGAATCATAATTCCACTCCGTTTCTTGTAGACAGTTTAGTCTTCAACACACTATTTTACTTGAATGCACGAAAATTTTCAGAGTGAAAAATTAAAAGTAGCTTGATTTTACAATCACTACCGCTTGGGTTTGCACAAAATAAAAGTGTAACCCTGTTCTTGATTGGCTTGTGTTCAGGAAGTCCCTTCTACTTTCTGGTGATGTATGTTCTTCTTAGCACTTTCTCAAAAAAATCCTTTTTCGTTATAGTTGAAAACTCGATTTTAAATGTAGTCTTCATTTTCAACAAGCAGTCTCCCTATTCCAAGCAACACTACGGATTCTTGTAAAATTTCCCAAATCATCCTCTAATGGCTTCAAAATGTTCACATCCACTTGTACTGGGCGTTTTCGCTTCCAAATCGCTGTGCAACTTCTTGACCAGCAAGTTCTTTTTCACGTATCCACACTAGTAATATTTTTTTTACTTTTTCTATAATTTGTGGCCTTGGCTTTGTTAAAACAGTCACTCCTTTAGCCACATTAGCTGTCGTTATTGCTTCTCTGTTCTTAAGAATGGTACGAATGGTAGATTTCGTCACATTAATAAACTGTGTGGTGAGACACGAACACCATTCTCATGTTTAGCTATCATTTCCTTAATTTTTTTGGTAATTCAATGAAGCTTTCTTATTAGAAAGTTGTATCCCTTGCTCCTGCTATTGTTTTGGAAGCCATATTGAGCGCTAATTTGAAGCGAAATATGTATACAATAAATTGTGAGATGCGTAAGTGAATGACGTTTAGCCGGTTTCCATGTGTACTATTTGGGAACCTAAGCATAGTTCGTAAACCGAAGCAAAATTTGTCCGAAAATCTTGTTCGTAAACCGGTTTGTTTATAGACAGAGTCGTTCGTGAACCGAGATATGACTGTATATTTATTTCTGTTCTATAATAAAATTTCATTTTCAGGCTTCAAAGAAGTCTCTATCACATGCTCGGTGGGGTCCAAGCCATGCTGATCGTTTAGCGGAATGGGTAGTTACGAAGCGCGATTTACAAGAGCGAAAGTCAGTTGCTAAAGTTAATTGGTTACTACGTAAAATGTACATGCTTATAGGGAAAAAGTACTATTAAATATCAGTGGCGAAGCATCTATGTTGGGGAGATTATAAAAACTTGAAATTTATTATTATTATTTTTATGTACTCTTGTTGATCTATACAATATCCTATACTTGTGGCAAACATTTTGAGTGAGGTTATGATCATTTAAAATGATGTCTTTGTAGGCTGTTACTAAATCGAAGTATTACTCAAACACAACGTTTTTATCATACGTGGTAATTAATTGGAAGTGATTGCAATTACCTCCTTTGATCTTCTGCTTAACGCCTTCCTTCTTTTCTTATAGTTTTTATTATACCAGATTATCATAAGGTAAGGGACATAATTCAAATGATTAAACAACTTCAATAAATTAAGGTAAATACAAAGATAGATAGAAACCAAATTTCTTAAATAATATCCCAACTGTTTAATAAGACCTCAATTTTGGTAGTATAAAAGCACCAACGTTTTTAGTATTCCAAACACCATTTTTTTAATAACCTCAAAAGCAGAAATCTGCTGGGTTCAGATGAGATGATCTTGATTGCCAAGAATGTTTAAAATGTTTGCTTACAACATAATCTTGATAAACGGCATACAAATTTTATTGTTAATTGCGTCGTCAACGATCACATCCTTCTGTATTTCTTCGAAAAAATTCGAACCAATGATGATATTGCTGTGAAACCGCACCAATCAGTCCCTGAAAACTCTTCGACAACTTTCAATATTGGTTCCATCATTAACAGAAATTCTGGATAACCCTTCGGGTTTAATTTTAATCTGAGTCATTATTGCCAAAGAAAAATCGTACCTGAAACTAGGGTCCAAATTCTACTTGCAATTATTTTAATCTCTTAAAGCTGCATAAGAATTTAGAATGTATTCTTTACTTTGTGCCCACTCCATATTTATTAATACAAAAATTCTTTCCAGAGAAGTGCTTTCTTAAATTCGATTTTTGTACGCTGAAACCAGTAGTATGTTATTTTTAAAAAATCAATTCATTTTCGGTAGATACACTTAACCGGTTTACATGCCTATGCTACAGATAATGTAATAACATTCAGAGTGCAAGAGATAGCGAATGTCGCAAAGTTTATGTATTCACAGAAAGCATACAACGTGTAGGGTACACATTAACAACCCTCAAAACGTTTGCCACGCTGGTGTCTTGCATACTGACGTTCCCACCATTACCAACATTGGTTTAGTTACGGTTCATTTAATCATCAGCCGCCAGGAAGGATTAGCCCAAGACCATGCATTGCGGATTAATTTAGCTACATAATAATATTGTAGCGTAGTAGTTTTTTTTAAACATTTCGTAAATAGTTAATGTAAAACATTAAAAATCAAAGTCTCCCTTGATGCTTCACCACTGTTAAATATTTTATGCAATTTTGGAGTGAATGATTATTTTTGGTGTATAAAATTTAAAGTGTTTATTTAATTAGCGCGGGGAACCTTAGTAATTTAGCAATTTATGTAAATAGATATAAGAAGAAATTTCAAACAAAGTTAATACTTTGTTATTATTATTGTTAATTTGTCTTCACAAAAAGAAGAAAGAAAGGTGATACTTATAATAAAGAATTACTTTAAGAAGGTACTTTTTATTGTCTTGTAGGGGAAAGTGACGAAAGGGACAAACCACAAAAGGATAGGTGGTATCTTGGTAGTTTTCTTTTAACTGAAAGCTTGGTCTTGTGACTTGATTTACAAAAAAAAATATTTTTTGAATTAAAATTGGCTCAACGAACAAGATTATTATATTAATTGATGAACACGTATTTCTCTAACTACAATAAATAAATTTGCTCAAATAAGAAAATTTATATTTTATCAACTAGTCGCAATGAACGAATTTATTCGTCAAATTTTTCGAAAAATATTCTGGTAATATAATTATTCATGCGTCGAGAAATACCTTCGAAAAGTGCAGCATTGTCGCCTCCAGCTGTTGCTTAACAGTTGCGCAAATTAAAGCCGGGATACACTGTGCACTATTATTTGCCACAGTGGGTACCCAAATTTAAACGTGGTCGTATTAGCTTGGTCGACGATGATGTTCGGATAACTTCATCAGAGGGCACTAAGCGACCATCGAATTAGGGTTAGAGAGATAGCAGAGGCTATGGGCATCTGGATGGAACGTGTTTATCATACATACACTGTAGATTTGTGTGTGAAAAAGCTAACTACGCATTTCGAAAGTTCTGTTAGGCCAGTTTATGTCGGAGCTTTGGCATTTTTTGTAGATGAAACTTGGATACACCTGTACATTTCTGAAGCCCAAGTACAGTCGAAACAATGGACTGCGATGTGTGAATCGACTCCGAAAAAGGCAAAGACTTTTCTTCGGACATGATCACATATATGGATACAAGAAAAACCGCTTCATGTTGAACAGAGGAGAGTTTGGGTTTTATACTTGGTGCGACGTAATTGGTTCAACAATTCTTGGTCCGTGCATTTTCAATCACACATTAACTGGTCATCATTATCTTCACTTTCTGCAGAACGATTTTGATAATTTGGTTTCGACATGGTGGGGCACCATCGCATAATCAGGTAATAGTATGAAATCACTTAAGCGAAGCATTCCCGAACTTGTCGATAGGAACAAACACACCGGCCTTAGCTGTATTAAAAGCTTTTGTTTAGAAGCTTGTGATGGACGTTCCGTTAGAAAAGTAACAATTTAGTTTTAAGAAGGTGTAACTTGTGCATTAGTCATAATGGTGAACTTTTTGAAGGATTTTGTTTCAAATATTTAACTCCAAAGAAATAAACATTTTACACCAAAACAAATGTGGTTGTGATTTCAAAATTTAAATAAACAATTTAGTAGGTATCTCGAATTTTGTTACCAAACGCGATGAGCATCTATCAATTGTTTTCATAGTTTACTACATGAACAGTTCGGAAATTAAAAAGAAAAAAATGATTGTAACTATGTAATATATTAAGTTTTATACCGCTGGAATCGTTGAAAAAGTGTAGTCATGGTCAATTATGGTGTCCATTAAAAAACACTTATTTTTTTTTGTTATACCTCAAAAATTACAAGGTCGGTTAGACTGTCTTATTAGGAATATAATTACCTACAACTTTCTTTTTTATTTTCTTTCAACAGTAAAAAAAAAAGATATCTAGCTAGTTACCTGTGCATCTTTTTCCAAGAAGGCCTATTGAATTGAGATCGTAAGACTACAAACCTTTCCCCACTTGATCGAATCTATATCTCCGCTAGTTTCCGAGATTTCCTATTAAACATGGGAAAAAATCGCTGTGCATGTGAACAAACAGAGTTCGATCGATAATACCATATAATAAAGTTCCAACTAAGGTAATAAGGTTAAGCATGAAAACAATATCTCAAAATTGTACTTCTATACTTTCCAGCCTATCGACTATTGATTACACTTGATATCAATATAAAAAGCTGACACACATTTTACTAGGCCTTGTGGTTGTAAAACAATATAAAAAGTAATGACTATAGCCTCGTAAATCAACCGCCCACTTCCCTTCAAGTAAGTTAATAAACAGGAATTCATTATATTAACAAATGAGTATATTGATCTACTAATTTCTTAGTTTTAATGGAAATAGCAAGATGTTTCCAGGAAACATTTATTGAGTTTTGAATTGAAAACTGTACTTTGCATAAATATAGTGTCCGGTTTATGTTTTGTCTCCCCCTTGCAACGACTAAATATCTATACTATCTTCCATGTGGCAAGGCCAAGTACTTAGGTCCAGCTCGGACTTAGAGGTAGTAGAGGAGTAGAGGGTTGTCATTGTTGGGGAAAATCCAAGTATAATTGTATTTTTATCTCTTGGCTTGCATAGTAAGCCTACAGAAACGAATACACTTTCCGTGCGCTCAACGAAATTATCAGAGATTAGACAGACTCGTGTTTTGTCGACTCTTGGGGAAACCAGTAAGCAGCACGAACCTATTCTAATTAGACGAGTAAACACGAGTCTGTCTAGTCTTTGCTAATTTTGTGCACCTCGTTTCTGCAGACTTACTGAATCCACTCCAGGAGACCGACCAAAAATTGAGGTTAGCAGCTGAATATGCAGCTGCTCGGATTAATTTTGCCGAAGAAAACCTAAATCGGAACTGGAACAATGTGCTTTTCTGAGAAAGTTTTCTCCACATCGGACGATATGATTCGGATGCTTTGGCGCCGAAATAACACCAGATACCAGTCTCAAAATGTTCAGCCCGTAAGAACAACTGGTCGAATTAGTTGCAGTTTTTGGGGCTGGATGTACAGTAGTGGACCCGGAGAAATTGCCCAGATTACAGTAAGACCGAAGGACAACATAGAGATATATTGGAGAAGATATTTCTTCAATCTGTCTGTATTTTTATTCTAGATGGATCCATTTACTTTGTTTAGGACAACTGTCCGATTCACACGTCTAGACCGGTGACAAACTGGTTCGACAATAATCCTGAAGTAATTTCAATACCGTAGCCGAGTAAATCACCAGATTTAAATCCCATCGAAAATTTGTGGGCTGTGATGGTATAAAATTTTGGTGATATGCAGGAACATCAAAACCCTCAACAATAGAAAACGTGAACAATATGTGGGAAAACTTGCAAGATACACATATTGCGAAAGACTCGTCCAATCGATGCCGAATAGATTAAGAGTGTGAACAGATAGCCGGGGTTACTATATTAAATATTAGGATAAACTTATAATAATTTGATTGTTAATTAATCTTCTTTCTGTTATTTTAAATTTTATTTAGAGTTTGTTGCTCATTTATTTAGATTTGTTGTTTTTTATTTATTCAGTGTCTGTTATTCGTTTAAAGTTTGTTATTTATTTATTCAGAATTTCTTTTTTTATTTAATCAGAATTTGTTTTTTATTTATTACAATATTTTTTTTTTGGCACTTAAAGACTTTTAGATAAAAACTTTTAATCAGCTTCTACATCGACTTTTGTTACATCTCCTTATACGCTACCATTCATATCATAAATGCATCGATAAAATCAAATTGATGTCTAATAAACCATGAATATTTCTTTATGAATCGCTACTCTTTTATTAATAGATTGGGCAATTACTTAGACACAATATCCGAAACATTACTTTTATAAATAAAAGCGCAATCGCGTTTATAGCATAAACTAAAATGGGAGTAATAAAATCTACCTGCGAATCCTACAATAATCCAAGCGCACGGCAACGAGCGGTAGAAAGTATAGATACATCGTCTCAGGGGGAGACAAAACATAAAAATGTCACTGTACATACATTTGATAGGCTAATATTAAAGATAATATCAATATATGCATAAGTAGGGCATTAATTATTCGTTATCGCTGGGATAGCAAACGTATAAAATATAATGAAAAGATTCAACAGTTATTATTTGAAAGCTTTGATATCAATCGTAGATACAAAGTTCAACGAAGTTTCGGGTTTTCTAGTGCAATTAATTCGCTGGTAATGCAATTATAATTTAACTACAATACATATATGTATTAATGATTTCAACATAATCATGATTATGTCGAATGTTGTTACATATACGTAGGATTACCAACATATAATGGACAATAAAAACTGATAATATATTTATAGATGTTAATTCATATATGCACACCACAGCCATAAATACTTACGCGGCTAATCACAGAATTATTTCCAGATACTATTATTATTGTCCTGGATAACCTTTTACACACGGAAAGACGTCTTTTCAATAAAATTTCACTTTTCATTTTCTGCTGGAATATCTGGATTCATGTCACCATTACAATTTTGTCTTTTTTGTTGAGAACTAGCATCTCTAGTACTCCAGAAGAATTTAGTGAGACACAGGTAAACAATCAGGTTGTAAAATCAATTGAAAATCTAAAGAGTTTGTCGAGGAAGAGTAAATAGCTTGGCACAGTTTACTTATTCTCTAAACAAAGATGGAATTAATTGTTAGATAGATTGTAAATAACCTATTTTTTTAATAACAGTAATGGTAATAATAATTCATGCATTCACATCCCCCAACAGTTTTCGGCAATTACGGGGGCATCAGCCGGCCATGAGTTATTATAACGTCTGCGCCCGTAGAGCGTGTTAAGACATTTACCTTCACCAATTGCCAAATTTGGAGTAAGGAAAAATATTTTTATGTACCGATAGAAGCCATTCATTAATTAGTGCATTCTTAGCACATAGGGATGTGTCTCTAGGTATTCAAAAAGTTCGTTCCTACAGCGTCGGTGGTATCGTGGTAGTATGCCCTACAGTACTTCTTCTGGGCTGCTGCATGTTGTGTCGCTGCTGGTGAATTCTTAAAAAAAAGCAACGTCCGTAGAAATGTTGTTCGTTTTTTTTTGTTTATATACTGAATGAATTGTTAATTATTAATTATCATTATTATTATTATTATTATTATATAGATATTATAATGAGTTACTCGTAAACATAACGAAATCTAAATTAGTTCTTAAAAACTACATTTAGTTTACTTTGTAAATCTTTCGTCACTGTACGTACATACAAACTATTCTTTTTCATATAACGTGTTGAAGTTTATAATTACGTAAGTGCAACAGACAACTTTTATTAGTTTCGATGATGTTACGCATACCATACCTCTCAAAAACAAGAGTTCTCGTTTTGAAAGGTATATTGTTGATTTCCTTGAAAATCTGGTGTAAACTAGATTATTATTATTAATGTATTAATTTTGATTTATATTAGTTATTCTTGTGTATTTACTCTCCCGAATTATATTATAGCGTCTATTAAAAAATGTTTTCAATCGGTAAATATTTACGAACCAACAAGTTTAATACAATATTCATGCCTTTATTATGTTACTACTTGTATTTTTTATAGGATTATGTAACTTTGTTGACATATCTTATATCGTGCTTGGATCTGCAAGCTTATTAACGTTTTTTTGAGCACTTGTTTGTTGGAGGATTATATTAGCAACTTAAATGTATGATCAAAAAAATTAATAATGATTGCGATTTTTTGTGATCATTTGTAACATCATAATATTTACACAGTAAACATTTCTGACAGGAAATATAACTTTAAAATATTCCTGTGTTTACTTTAGAAAACGATGTGTACTATGGAAAACAAAATTCATAAAAATACTGTATTGTATCACAATGCCAATCAATTTTGATTAAAACGCCTGAGAAAATGTTCATATCGTTACGCAAAAAATATAAGATGGCGAGGGTCTCACTATTATTACAGGGTGTAATAATAGTGAATGGGATTTGTTTGTGAAATCATTTTAATGTGAATATATATATAGGCTTGCTTATGTCTGTGGATTTTTATTTAGATCGTCGAATGATTGCTTGCTCCTGCAGCATATAAGTGCGGTGCGAAGTGTACCGATACTTTTTGTGTTTGCTAAAGAAAAAGTAAGTAAAGAATTTTTTACTACAACTACTTGATTAGGTATCTTTCGAGTGTCTGCGGGGTAGTATAACAGATGCGAAAGGTGTCGGCACACTCTCCGCTATACATATTAATTAATGAGGTGGAAACACCAGATCTTTTACGCGCGATGAGAGCCTAACGGGAGTTTGGAGTCGTTTTTCATTTTTCTATAGCGAAACATTTTTGTATTTTAACAATCTATACATTTGAGTTAGTTACCAATTTACAAATAGATTAGCGACTACTTAATACAGTCCATCTTCATTTTCTTGCTCGAATATCGCAGTCAGTTACCCGTGAAAGTGTAAATCTCGGAAAGTAGGTTTATGTTCGTAATCAGAATTCTGGAAAGAGAATTACTTGATTGAAAGATATTGTTCTTAAGTTTGAGTTCCTTATTTTAAAATTTCAAATGAAAACTTACGCATTAGAATAAATACAGTGTGAGTCGGAATAATACAGGAAATTACCACCTAACAAATTGTATTGTTTAAGTTTTCAATCCCTTTAATTCTCGTGTATTGCTAAATATAACACTATGAAGGTTAGGAGATTGTTTACTATAATCAAGGATAGAAATCCTTTGAATTTAGAAATTACATTATTTATAAAGTGCCGTGTTTGGGTTGTCAAGAGTTTTGCATAGGTCAAACTTCACAATAGCTCAAGCATCGCTTGAGTTAACACAGAAGTGATTGTTGTTTGGGCAAAAGGTGCGCGCTTTGGTCAACTATACGGAGGAAAAGTATTAAAATTTTGATTTCGACAATCTACAAATATTAGATTCAAATAGTAATTACAAAAATACGTTTTTTCCTTGGAATGTATTACATTCAAGAAAATCTCTCCATCAATTTCAATTCTGTTAAGCAATATTTATTGTAATATTATACAACACAATAACGAATTGTTATTTTTAGATAACTCGGTATATCTTGTGTCTATATTTTCTTTCTCAATTATTTTTTGTTATTTCGTAGTAAAATTGTTGTTTACTCTAAAAGTATTGCATTTTAATAGTTTAAAAATTTTGTATTTTATATTCAGTTCCTGTCGGGTATTAAAATGTTGTTAAAAAAAATATTTTAATATGTATAAAAGCCGTTTACACTTTTTTTTATTATATACTAATCGAAGGTCAGGTTTGCTGCTGTAATCATCTCCATTGTAAGTAACACTAGTTTAAAAGCATTGTGCTTTATCGCCATATTTGTAGTTTATACTCCTGATGAAGTTCTAAATAAAGAGCGAAACATTGAGCTTATGAATAATGGAGATTCCTTTTTTTCTTTAAACCACCACAGACTGATTACCCGTTCAATTTTGTTTGCTTCGTGACGGTACGGCCGTAGTACTACTTGTCAAATTATTATTATTATTATTATTAACACTTTTTAATCGTAGCGTTCTTTGAATAAATGTTCAAAAAGACTGCCAATGACTTAAGTATTCCGATCTTGCACAATTTGTTGAAAATTTTAATAAATACGTTTTTACTAGTATTTCTCTGACGTAGAAATCGTTGACAATATTCTTCAACAGCAGCTATAGCATGCTGTTGCATTCTTATTATAAAAACCACAAACAAATGCCATATTTACATACTCTAAATTTAAGTTGGTCTGTGGCATTTTCTATCAAAGTAACGTACAAACTCGAAAATAAACGTTAAATGACTATCACAATACAGTGATACTGACATATAAAAAAGAAAAAGCCTCGAAAGGATTCAGCTAGTCGGTACTTCTTATGTGATAAAAAGCGAAAAAAATCTTTTAATGTGTGAAATAGGTAGTCAATGCAAGGATATTTTTATTTTATCTATGTCAATAATAAAAAAAATAAATAAAATCTTATTTGAAAATAAATGAAAATCGGATAAGAACGTGCGTTTTCACGTTTATAATATACTCCCGGAATTTGGTCCATTCGTCCCGATTTATCCTGTATAGAGAGTAACTCACTAACATGTATTAAGAGAGTAACATGTACTAAAAGAATATCAGCATTTTGCAAAAATCAAAAAATTATTACATTTGTCTGGAACATTAAGCTGGGGAATTCAGGTAAACTTGATATGAATTAAATCTAGGGATCCAAAAAATAATAATAATTTCAATTTGAAAAATGTATTCCCTAATTATTGTTTTTTATGTACTATATTTGCAACTGGTTTCGGGTTCGGTCATCTTTCCATCGCATCCTGAATAACAGTAATATGCACCCATATTTACGAATTTTTATTAACAAGAAGAACCTTCGTTTTTATCAAAAATTAGTTGGGTAGACGAATCAAAATTCTCAAGAGAAGATATGGTTAATAGAAGGAATTTGTATTACTAGGGCAAATGAAAATCCCCACATAATTAGAGAGGTACATTTTCAGAACACATTCAGTTTCAATATTTTTGTATTGGTAATGGGAGATAAAATTGCTGACGATATTTATTAAGAAAATTTAACCAGTGCAAGTTTTAAGAAACACACATTCTAATTCTTTCGAAGATTTTCCTTTAAACCATTTAAACCTTTAGCCACAGTGGGTAACAAAAACATCAAACTACGCTTGGCTGCAAATACTTGAGTGATATAAGTAAGTTGATGTTGAACCAATTCAGTCGGTGCAATTGCCAAGCGTTGTAGAAATGTGATGTCACAGTCGGCAAACAATTTTCAGGAAATGTTCGTTAAAGGTCGGTATATGACAAAAGTAGATAGTTCGTCCTAAGATTACGTAAGTATGTGAGAGTGTTGCGTGCCAATGTTTGGTCAAAAGTGTACTTTCACGTA
The DNA here is from genome assembly GCA_902654985.2 of Oryctes borbonicus. Classification (NCBI taxonomy): domain Eukaryota; kingdom Metazoa; phylum Arthropoda; class Insecta; order Coleoptera; family Scarabaeidae; genus Oryctes; species Oryctes borbonicus. The sequence continues at coordinate 574,756 of LR736888.1, forward strand.
GTGCCGACAACGCTGCTAACGTCAAGCTAAGCGATCCGTGGTCGGGAGCCAACGTTGTGTCAACCGACTAGGGTGGTATAAATTAGACGGTGCATCCGCTCATTCATCTGCCGAAAGGTTGCTGGATAGCAGAAAATGAACCCCTTAATTGGTTTGCACGTTCCCGCGATTTAACACCGTTACATTTTTATGTTTGGGATCACCTGAAATCTTTGGTTTATTCCACATCTGTGCGATCCCCAGAGGACTTCTTTTAATAAAAAATATATGGAAAAACTTGAGGTCATGCAGAAAATATGTACACACAAATTAAAAAAAAAACTTTTTCTAAATTTCTTCTTTGTAATTGGTGCTTCTATGAATAAAGAATAAATTCAAGAGTGTATGATGCCTACGCTGTATAGTATAACCAATAAACAAGATATAATAAGATTTTGATACTAGTCCCGCTGCAGCGGATCAGGGATATGTTTGACAATATCTCAAGATCTATTAAAGATAGGTGTAAGGAGTGTCGATATGAATAGATAGATTGCAACATTTACTTACCAGTGATATACTCGTAAACAGGATGTTTCATTTAAACAATTTTTTTGTTGTATTTGAAACTATGACATTTTGCTTCTCATTTAACAATAGGCCCAACTTGAAATTTAGATTTTAATTATTCACTGAGATATTCATTTTTGAATGATGCAATGAAATTACTAAAAAGACAAAAATATGAAAAACTTAAAAACAATAACATTTAATTATAGGAAAGTCAATGAAAATTATGTGTTTATGGACGGAGAATTAAAAAATTTAAGAAAAATTATTATATCATTTTGATAAAAATATTTTTATAAATCTGATTGAATGCATAATAGACCCAGAATATCAAATATTGGCAAGCAATAGAACGTCATATACTTTTAATGAACTAGTTACGTGAAATATCAAAACTGAAACAGGAATATAGGTAAATATTAAAATTACTAAGGTTCAGATTGTGGACACACCCATATGGATCGGGAGAAAATAATGCTTAGGAAGCACACTTTTTTAATATTTATTTAATTTACAGCTAATAACGATTATCAGTCCTAATTGATGTTCCATTTAGAAAACCCAACTTGTATCGATTGTTTTCGCGGTGAGTGTATACTTAAACATCACATTGCGTTGTGCTGCATTATCTTCAACTAATTTTTATTCAAAAAATATTTGTGGGGTGAATTCCTTATTTTAATTTTGAAATCATCCAATCGTGTTCCTATATTTAAGGTAGTGAGGAAAACCATGAATCTAGTCTATAGCGGCAATTAGATAAAGAAAGAAACTTCCAGGTAAATGTATAATAGTTAGCAATTGCTAAACATCATCATATCAGCAACATACCTATTACTAAATAAACTTTAACTGCGTTCTTGATAAAAAAAACACTCACGAATCCGTCAAAACATTATTGACCTATGAATTTTTACAGTAAACACTGTGGATACTTATGTGTTGGAATGTTATTCAATTGAAAAATATTGTTTTTGTCGTAGATCCGAGAATGTCACCTAGATATTTTATCGGCAGATTAAATCTCTAAATTAGAAATTAATATCATTTACGGAAATAATAAATTGATGCAACAAAAAACGAATCGCAAAGGTTAACGTTTACGCGCCCTCTCTACATGCAACAAATGTCGCGTTCACGTTAATGATCAAACTCGAATTAATCTTGTACTTCAAATACTATTCTAATACTTCAACACTTGAAATGACTTGAAAAAGTTAACCACTTAGGTCTCTGAAAGGCGATTCTATCTAAAGGGGCAGATTGCATTGGCGTAATTAAATTATCAATCAACTGAAATTTTCTCTTTTTTTAAATGTCATACTACAACATACGTCATACGAGTTCGCGATCTAATGATTAACGATTTGACATTAGGGTGTGTTGGCAACTGTAAAAGATAGACGGATTAAACGTGTGAGCAGCAGTGTATGTAAGATATTTAGCAACATCTTAAAAATGCTGTTAAACTTTTAAATAAATCATTTGGATTAACTTCACATTAATTTAATTAATGGATGAGTTAACGCTATTATCCATTAACCAAATGTTGAAAAACGATTAAAAGCAAGCTGGCAAGAAATATTCGAAACGAGATATTCGTACATATACAGGTGTTTCATAAATAATTGTATACTAACTCAAAATATGCCGGATTTGTCTTATACGTAATAAATTGTGTAAATTCTATTCGTCGAGGGAGATCTATCATTCTTCTGATTTACTGTAAGTCTTTTTGGGCGTCTTACATCTCGCTTTGGATGGAATTTGCCAGTTTTTGCTAAGCGGCAATATATATTTTATTAAAAGCTGTGTAATGTGGTGGTTATTTGTTCGGATATAATTGCAAATACCTTTGAGCAACAAGACACCCTCCATAATTTTTTTTTTGTGCTTAAACACATAAATTTTCACAAAGAAAAGCTATTACAACAGTAATTATTCTTACACAATTCAATGAAAATTAACTGTCTGACAATATGCTACTAGGGCGATTACGACAGTATCATAGAATGTAGTCGAGGGAAAGAAAATCTCTATCACTACTAGATTCTACCATAATTTATATTGCCTTAACATGCATCAACTTTTTGCCAAGTATGGAGCAAAAATATTAGATGGTATCACAACTATGAGCTGAAATTATTTTTACATTTTCAAATAGAACAACCTGTATCTCGTTTATGAGGAATATCTTATTAAGTGTTTTAGATAAAATCATCATATTTTGGGTCATGGATTCTCCAGTTACTATATGGATAATTAACAATGAAACAACCTCTATATACATCACAGGTCCGAATGGGTCGGGCTTGAAAATTTCAGCTGTGAGCGGGCTCGGGCTATTTTAGTGGCTTGTTAAGTTTGTTAGATCCGTTCGCTATTAATTTTGAACATTCTTTTCTGTTTATTCTTTCCAAACATTTGTTTTGAGGAGATAAATAACAGCTCTTTATATACTTTTAAATTTAATAATTTAATAATGTGTAAGTTAAGTACATTGATAATTTGATACTCGAAAAATTTTAAAAATACTAACAAGACATGATTAAATAAATGTTTCACATCTAAGGCAGCAGCAAATTTCCCATTATTTCTGTTTTATTTCCTTTTATTATTAAGTCAACATATTCGCTAGTATTCGTTGCAGAAGATGATTGTATTAATACTGGCACCAGTCGTAAAAGTGACCGGAATAAAATTATAATGTTTCCAAATTTTGCAATAAAACACTACTTTGAAAACCATCGTAAACTCGATCATTTCATCGTACAAAAAAAATGTAATTCCTAAAACTAAAACTGTGTTGACATAAAAAGGAAAAACCTTTACGTGTTTTAGTGCATACTCGTAACTTATCCGGATTAGATAAGTAATAAGTAAATCGTCATTGACAAAACAAATTAAGTTTCGTTTATTGCATCCTTTGAAGTACGATCGAATGGATTTGACCATTTTGTCAGTCAAAATGGATAATTGGCGAAGCTGGCAGGCCGGACTGGCACACGTGAGGGGTTGGACCGGATTTAGTTGGTTAACATGACGGGTCGAGCCGGCCAAGGTAATGAAGAGTCAGGCTGGACCTACAAGAATCTCAAAATGCGCCTCTAACATATACACTGCTCAAAAATTGAAGTGGACATTTGAAAAAATTATCGTGTATTTTTCTGTTTGTTAGGTTTTGTTAAATTTATTTATGTATCTCAAACTATTATAAACAAAAACATATAATCTAATTTTTTTTTGAGTAGATAAATAGTATAGTTCCGATATTTTTAAATAAAACAATTTTTTTGATTTTAATATCTTTTGTTTATCCCCATATATTTAATGGTGAAATGTTTAACAGATTTTCTATTGCTACATCTATCATTTGTGGGTTAAATTTTATTGGTCTAAAATACGTTTAGAAGCTGTCAAACTTAAACAATTAGTTCGTTGTTTAAATGAAGGTTTAACCCAACAAGAAATTGCTAACCGGTTGAATGTTACTCAAAGTGTGGTTAGTAAGACGTGAAGATCGTCTTTTAATGCTTACTGCAAGAAAAAACCCTACCTTAGCAGTATCTAGAATTAATAGCTTTTTCCGGTAACGAGGGTACCGATATAGTAATGAAAATTTCACCAGCTACTCGTTTCGGTAGAGGATCAGTCTGCGTTTAGAAAGGCATCTGTTTTAAACGGGGTCTAGATTTGGTTGTCTTAATTAATGTGATTATGACATGCGAAAGCTATCGTGACGTGATTCTAGAACCGATTATTGTACCATTTACTACCGCCATCGGCGAAAATTATATTTTAATCGAGTAATGATTGCCAGGATAGTAAGCAACCGTATGATTTTGACCGGATGGATTGGCCAGTTCGTTCTTGGGATATGAATTGAGATCTACAAGACTCCCTGCAAGGTGAATCGAAAACTACTTATAATTGTTATGGAAAAATCTTACATTGGTAATAAAGTAGTATGAGACTTAAAGTTTAAATTACCGCGAATCGAGACCTAAAAAATTTGGCAAGAGAATTACAGCTTGTTTTAAATTCATTATTTATGAGATTAGAACGTTGTTATGATGATATTTGTTTTTTTCCCAATTCAATCGTTGCTGGTTATCAATGGCCCAATGTTTAATTGTAGCGAGAATGTTAACTACTTGGTATTGCAGGAAATGACAAGTCTTTAGCTAGTATTAATATTGGATTATTATCAGCGTAATTAACTAGCATATTTAGTGCTTGTATCGCTTTACATAAAGCAATGCTATAGATGTTATATAACAGTAGCCTGAGGTTACTTCCTGAAGAATATCACGACTAACGGTTAACATGTTTGCTTTTCGATCGTTCATATTAATATCTTGCAAATGGAGATCCGCGTATACCATATTATTTAAGTTTAAATATTAATAATTTAAGCGTTGCAGATATCTAAAAAACGTCTCAAAGCTACATGATGCGCTTCTAGAGCCGTACATATTGCATTACCAAAAGCAGTCTCAGGTTTCTCTTTAATATAGCCGTGTTAATTGTCTCTGAACAAATTATTTCAATTGAAGAAATGTGTTATACGATTATTTGACAACTCTAAACAATTTCGAAAAGACTAATTGGTCTAAAATTATTTATATTTTGATCTCCATTTTCTTTTTGAAATGGAAGAATTTTTGTAATTTTTAAACTACTAAACCAGTGAATTTTGTATCTTTAAAAGAATTAATTACATTTACAATTTTCGATTAAGGGGGAGGTGGAGGGGATGGGGTTGGTGATACACGATATTAAATTGGACTATCAAATTGATATTGTTAGAAGTACCGTTTCTATACAGAATCGAAATACAAAATTTTGTTCACCTCTATACCTTTGCATTCCTTTAGCATTCTCGTTTTATTTTTTACAGTATATACATGTTAAACATGTTTAAAATAATCAAATAATAAATTATAAAACAGGATAAGTCCGCAATTTTATTAAAATTAAAAATAAACAAATTATCCACTTGAATTTTCGAGCAGTATACAAACATGCACATAGATATATGACAATGTATAGTTTACTAGTGGATTATAACAGCTATATTTACAAACACGGAATTAGTTTGATTGCTTGTTTACCAGATAAAACTGGATTATACACGCTAATAACCACGTTAGTGAATTTTAACGCGTTTATGGACCGCATATATATTATATATGTCTTGGGCCTTGAGAACTACAATGTGTGAAATACTGGTTCTATTCATTAACCGAACGACAATACTTTATCTATAATTCTGAATTTAACTGCGTGAAAAATGGAAATAATTATCTGCTTACTGAATTCGATGCGTGGGAAAGCTACCCTTCTTCCAGCTTTCTCTACGTTATTACTAAGTTTACTAATTTGGGCTTATTGTCAAAGTGGACGCTAAAGGCACCGTCATCTAGGTCGCAATATTGTTCATTGGGGTATCACTATTGACTGGCTTTGAGTAGTACAAAAAGAAGCAATGAGCATCACTAGTGAACTTTGTATTTTTTTGTTGGTCATTTGATAAAAAATCACAAAGTAGAAATTAATAGAAAATAATTTGTCAAACTAATATTGTTAATAATATTTTTTCTAAAGATTGTATTTAGGAAGATATTAGACTAATGCATTACTTTTGTCGAACTCTGTATAAACCTAACATCCATTATTTTGGGGATTACCATGCAATTTTAAATTGTTAAAACATTAAAGAGCGCGCCTAATAAGGTCGTCCAAAAAGATTGAGAAACGTTGCTCTAAGTATACAAAGATATAAATCACTGTATTCTGTCTTTTTTTTATGAAATATAATTATTTAGGGAAATACCCATGAATAGACCTAATTTTGCGCATACAACAACCTTTCTAAGAAAACTTTAATTGTGGTCAAATTTGCGTTTCTGATTTGTATTAATTGCAACTATTTATGTGAAAGCCTTGACAACATACCGGCAATTTGTATGATTTAAAATATGAAATGTGTCCATTACCACGTCCATAAATCTCAGTGTAATTATTATTATACATTTCGATGTGTAAATAAATAATCACCAATTTTACGCTAATTAAAATATCGCACAATATCAACTGTTTTTAAATGCTAACGCGTGTATTTACAATCAAAGATCTGTGTTTACTTCGTATAAGTGAACAGATTTTTACCAAGGTTGCATTTCAATGTTCAAAATGTAGGTGAATGTTAACGTACAACCGATAATAAAATTTTATAATGATCTTAAGATTAAGTAGTTTTCAACTTGCTCCAGTATGCTAGTATGCAATAGAATTGATAGCGATATATTCGAAGGTCAAATAGAGTCATTAGTGAACTTGATTCTATTTGCGTTCGTTTAGATAAATTAATTTGTTCTAAATTATAATATAAAAATAGATCGTAAATAACGGTAGGTTTTGCAACTTGTTTGCTTTTTTTTTGGTTCTTGCTTATTATTTTTATTGAACAATAAAAGCAAAAAATCAAAAAGAAAAACAGTAACGTGTAACGCAATTGAAGTATTCCATCAACACACTTAATAATTTTTATTGTAATTTGCACTTCCATTTGCGCTATTGTTACCAAAATCTGTTGTGCATTTTTTTTGGCGCACTAACTGGTAAATAATAATAGCATTGGCTGTTGGGTAGTATAGTAAACAAGATTAAAGTATCCGCACACTCTTCATCACACAGGATTAATTAATCAGTCCGTAGTTGCGAGTCCGCGTGGGGATCCCCAAATGATGTGAGAAAAAGCACCAATTCTAACATGCTTGTTTCATCCCTACTCTCGAGAAAAAATATTTATTTATCCAAAAACTAAAGCATGCGACGAGAGGGTTTCTTGTCATTTTAGCACGAAACGTAAAACATGTGTCCGCCTTATCCTAATACTTGAGTATAACAACGATCCGGTCTCTCTGTTCATCAAATTTGTGTTTCTTTTAATGTAAATAGTTTCGGAAGCATGTAATTTCCGCAGCGAAGTTACGTTCTTAATTAATTTTTGGTTTTCTAATTTATTATTATTCTCGGGTCCGTTTACGTGTTGTGCCACACTTGACGATTCTATACTGCTGTATCTGTAGTACCTAATATGCTCGTTGAATCTAGTGACTATCGTTGTTTTTGTTTAACCAATATAGGTTTTATCGCAGTCACCAGATGTAATTTATAAATTCCCGAATTTTCCTTCATGTTCGGTTTATTTTTCGGATTGCCCAGAAGGCTTTTGAATGTATTTCGCTAACTGAAACGAACGTTCATATCTTGACCCCTAAAAAAAACTTAACTAATTCCTTTCGATATGCTGTGGAAAGGAAGCTTCCCAAATTTCTTAACGCGGGTTCCTGCCAGGATTACATGAAATTTCTTACATAATGCCTATGTTGGACGTTTTTAGGAATGCCATCAATATCTGTAGAAGGGTAACCATTGTAAATGGCTACATTTTTTTATGAATTTAAGTACTTTATTCCACTTACTTTTTCTCATATCTACTAGTTTTTGTTTTCTTTCTATAAATGTCTATTTCGGGTTTCTTGTTGATTCTAATTACTAAACTATCTAGGAACGAGAGTTGATTACTCATTTCTTCTTGTATTGCAAATTTAATAGATTCGAATTCTGAATTAAGTGTGGCAAGGAAATCCGGAATAGTGCATTTCTTAGTATCACAGACCGCGAAAATATCGCCTCCATACCTAAGCCAAATTCTAGGAAAATATACGGTGTGTTCTCCATGCACGTTTCAAGTTTACTCACGAACAAGTTAGTTATGAAAGGGGACAGGGGATTGTCCATTTCCGTACCCTGCAATTGTTCATAGTACTTAGCTTCTACTTGAAAACGATTTTGATTCATGCAAAGCGAAATAAATCTTGGGTAATATTTGAGAATCTCTTTCGTTTTTCTAATCATGAATGATAAAGGATTTTTTTTAAATTCTTTATAAGGTCCTGATGTTCGCAAATTGTTGTTGCGGTTGAAATAAATCTAGCTTGTCCAAAATAACTAATCTGTTCCCTTTCTCTGCTTTTTTGTTAAGGTTTTTTGAAATTGTAATTTTGCACGCATTTCTTATTTAATCTTTCGCTATAGCATCTATGGACATTTCCCACTGCGATTTTTGAATCATAAATACAATGTTTATTATTATTATTTATTTAATAGTGCGATTTCGGTTTGATGATGATTGATTTTTGAAAATGTTTGCGTCTAGAAATCGCGTTATTTTAAACTGCAACTTATATAATCATATTTCTAAATGACTGCGTTTAATAGCCATTGCTTTTTAGCATGATTGATGACGTTTAGTGGTTTCTTTCAATTGCTGAAAATGTTAACCTTCATAAATTTTGGAAAAAAAATATGTTGTTTACAACGTTTAGGAAATAAGACATTGGTTTGTATTGACTTCTTTTAAGTACTCGCATTACCAAAGCGGTTCAATTCCTTGCGCTGGAGATTTTTCGTACGTCTTAGTTTTAGAGTGTATTAGTGGCAAAAGTAGATACTTTTGAATAAAACATTTTTCTCGGGAGTAGGGATAGAATGGACTTGTTAGAATTAGAGTTTTAATTAAACTTGTGTGGTGCCAAGTTTGACGATATTTGAGTGTTGTTTGCAACACTAACTGTTGCACCCCAGAATGCTTGCCTTATCTGTGACTTCATATTCGATGTAAATCATACGTATTAATACTTTCATGTAATTTATCCAGCAAGCAGGTACTTGGACTTAAAATTGTTAATCACGTCGGTGTATTTCTAAATGAAGACACTAAAAATCTAATACGATGCAGCGTGTTCTATTTAAAATGACCAAGTGGGTCATTAATTTATTACTTTTCGATCATCCTGTAGATCTAAAAATATTTTTGAAGGAGAGTCTATGTTTTCTATTATATTACCTGAAAATGTTAAACTTTCACCGTTAAAGAAACAGGAATATTGCTGTCTATTGTATGTATTTACTATAACAAATGAAATCGTTAGAGGATGTCTGTTGTAGGCGCAGAATAATGTCTTTGGAATTGCATATAGTATTCCGGCTTATAATCGTTCTTGTTTATGATATCTAAAATTGATTTTGCTTAGTGTTTGTGTGGGAGTTTCGGTAGGTAATAATAGGTCGGATGGGGTGGTTTTCGTTATGGAGCTTTGTTAATGAGTATAATTTTGGTAGAGTTGGAATCTTAGGAATGAGAAATGTTGCATTTACTAATTGTGTAGTCTTTATACATGCTTTGATCGTATTATACTATTTATGGGATTTCTGGATATTTTTACGAAATTATTGTTTTGCAATAAAAATTTTATTCCTTTACGTGCAGTTAGATACTTTAACCCATTCACAATTTGCCATCCTTCAGAAATTTTTAAAAATTTTATATTCTATTTATCTCTTAGGACTAATAGTTCTAGTTTTGACAGTAATTTTTTTTTTAATAAGTTATTAGTCACTGAACTAAAATTTGCTAATTCAGATTCACTGCTTATAATGACTTTAACTCGAAACTTGTTCTCAGGTTATATAAAATTTGAAAATATATAAATGTAAAGTTAGAATACCATTTTCCATATTCTATCCCTTTGTAACATAATCGATTTCCGTCAACATTTAAACGTACTTGTTTTCCTAGGTGTTCGTTAAGTTTTGATAATATTTTTGATAAATTAATTTTTGCAACTATAAGTGATTAACAACTTATCAATTTATTGGAGGACGTTGTCGTATTATTCGGGTATTATCTGTAATACAGCTACAGAATATAATTTTTTGTCATTAATTTGATATAAAATGTATAAATCTTCAGTAATTCGTCTTAAATTTATAGAATTGACTTTCTCTAGATGGATTTGTGGCTGATAAAGGGAAAATCATCACATATGTGTTGAAGATTTCGAAAATTGAATAAAAGTAGGGTATTCAGTCAGAAAAAAATTAAGTTAAGTAGCCCCTGTGACGTACTTAAATTTTTGTGTTTCTCAAAACTCTAAGCGAGTCGAGTGACGTATTTAAAAAAAAGTAGCAAAAAACGTGTGCCCGTATGGACAATGAGGTAGGATAGGTCCTACAGGATCTAGGCCACAATAGGCCCCCACAATGTGCCCCTAACAAATATTTATTATAAAGTTTGTAGACTTTCCTAGATATAGCACTGTTCTATTCCTCTCTGAACACGCTGTATACGAAAATATCTTTGGATGGAAGATGTTTTAGGAGATCTAGATTTTAGCTTCCTACTATTTGTACAATAAACGCAATATTACAATTCAAGAAAGTCGGAACACTTTTACGTAAAGGAAGAATCAGCATTGTTTAATGATGCCTTCATACTAGATTTAAGTACGTTTTTTAAATTTCGTTTACTTAGGTTGTTAAAATATCTTAACGATGTACAAGTTTCAAAGTTAAATTGTTGCATATTCGTACATTTTTCGATCAGTTCATTTAGCGTCTGTAAACATATCTCCTGTAAATGAATTTCGTTTTTTGGGTACCCGACTGGTTAAGTTCATTGCTACCATAAATTGTTAGACTGTAGAACATATATATACATATACACCTGTTTATTTACATTTTAAATACGTAGCGTACTCATAAAGAAATCATTTTTTGAATGCGTCTTTTTAAACTTTTCATTGTAGACAATAATTACTTTTTTAATAGCTCGGAAACCTTGCGTCGCGTCAGTGCGGTAAAAATGTAAATAACATTGCGTTACACCAGATTACGTCCTCGATTTGTCTTAATTTCGTATCGAAATCACTTGGTTTCCAGTTTTACCGAAGTGAAGGCTCCCCGGTTTCAGTTACTCGTTCCGGAAACCTAATACCGTGGAATAAAAAGTTCTCAAATTCGATACTGACGGTTCTGTCGTAATGATGAGGTCACAGGTTTTTTGCAGTTACAGAAATGTACCGTACAAGTGGTGGTAATGACGAAAGTCGCGTTCAGGGTGGGGGCAAATTGGCAAATTAGAGATACAAGTATAATAAATTTACCTGTTGGTGGTTTATTATATATCGCGATACGTATTTGTCGATACAGTTTTATTGTTGTCGGATGATAACGTGCAGTGATTGAATTAGTGCACTAGGATGTCGTTCAAGAAGGTAAGCTATTCCTATTAAAGGATAATTAAAATTACTATTAAGTTATCTACTTTATAATATAATTTCTAAATTACTTATTTGATAGATATTCAACGTTTTTGATAATTCATCTATAACTAATTTAGTTAGAAAATAGTGGAATGTAATTATACTAAATATCCAAATTTAAAAGAAAATAGCACTTAAAATTAAAGCAATCCAAAATAAAAACAAACTAGCCTTTAATATATGGCAACGTTGATAATTTTAATATTATAACTGCAAATTTCTGTAGCAACGTTATACTTTCTAATTGTAATAGCAGTTAATTTCATGGTACATATTGAGCTGACCAATCAGAATTTTCTGTATTTACAAATAGAACCATTTAATTTAATAATTCAAAATAACCTAGGTGCAGTAATAGGTAGAAAAAGAATTATTTCAAAAAATTTTAGAGGCAGGTATTTCGTTGTTAATATTGACAAATTCAATGATATTTGGCGATAACTTTTTAAATACATTTCGTTTTGGATTTTTAATACGAGAAGTGTCAAAGTTGTCAATAACATTTGTAAAATAGCATAATTTAAAGAATGTTTTAAATTAATTGTTGAAATACACACTTAAGTAAGTGTTTGTAACAGGTGAAACCAAGAAAAGGGAACATAATACTTTAGCTAATTATTTGACAAGGAGTTATCTATATTGTTAGAATTAATATCTAGGGAATACTTTAGATTTTTTTTTGAGCAGTGGAGGTTTCAACATTTCTTATTTTGGATGGTAAATTACACTATGTAATAAAAATTTGTTTATATTTTTTTCTTAAATTTATTGCATATATATGACATTAGTTTCTTGTAAATGTTAATGTTTAAACCGATTACTAGAGTAAATGACTCAAGGACAGCCCTGCAGATGATCTAGCATGATTGAAATTGACTCCAGGCGTACACAACGATAGACATGTTAGGGAGAAGATTCTTTTACCACTACTCTATATCAATAACAATTTATTAAAATCTTGTAGACCAACAGTGAGGTTATGAACCTCCTCAAGTTACCGCAAGCAAAAGTAACTTTTTGTCCATATTTATCGGATCTCAGATTCGAGTAATGTTACAATCGCAATAACTAATGAACGTAATGTTGGGTTGATTTTGGAACGGCACTGAAATTGTTTTTGGGCAAAAAAAGAAGTGACAATTATACGCAACTCAAAATTTGCTATGTAGAGCGTCAGTGAAGGTCCACTATTTATTTTCCTATATTGATTTCTTTAGATTGAATTTGGGAAATATAAGCGAGGAACATGGCGAACGCTTTCATCGGGATAATCGGCTTATAGAAAAAAAGTGTCAAAGACATCAAGGACTGTACTATAATGGGAGATTATTTAAAAGAACACAGGCACACAGAAAGTGCTGATCTGAAAACATTTTTGAACGATGTCAGTGTTGCAGTGAAAACTAAGTGTTCGGTACTTTTGGAGGCACAGACAACGTTCCGATTTCCTCGTGTATGTTGTTGTGTACAATGTGCATGATATGCAACGGAAACACACCAGAGAATCGAAGCCTTGTACTTGTTCTTTCAATTATGTCACCACCAACAGCTACCGCGAGGGGCTAAAGGCCACTTACTTTGTTTCATAAACAGATTACTAACTGTAACGTACGAGTCTCTGTAACCCAAACCAAATACCCCATTTTTGAATTAAAAAAAAAACCATCATTATAGGATGTCGTGTCCAATTAATTAATCCTGTAACGCATGTTAATGTTTTCTAAGTATCGGGATTACGAAAGTTGTTTTAAGTTGTCTCAAAATATAACAAACTTTCGAGAGTGTTTCAGATAACGATCTACATATAGGGATCAATTTGAATTTGTATGAATTATTAAATCTGAGATGTTCGTTGAAGCCTTTGACATGTATTTGCAAAATTAATTTAATTTAGTTATGAGCTTAAAGAAGCTTGGTTTTGGTGTTGTTAATAAGAAATCTACGCGTTATCGATGTACGAAATTTGCAAAGTATAACTTGGATCTTACACAGAAACTCGGTTACATCAGAAGGTTATTTGGGATAAGTTTGAAGGTAAATTATTTGTAAAAATGTAAAAAAAAAGTAAAATGTATGTTGCCTCAATCAACTAATTTGTGCAAATCAAAAACACCGCTCCCACGTTTAGCGAAACGACAATAAGGACGATTCAAGAAGCTATATTATTAATAACATCAAATACTTGGAAAAATTGTGTACAACATGTAATCGGTATGGAAGACGAGTATTTACAGTACGTAAACTCCCTCCCAAAGTCTATAACACATGTGGATGACGATGAAATTAGTGATTCTGATGACTGAAGCAGTATAAAAGTTATAATGTATACAATGAGCCGATAAGGTACAATTCCTTTAAAGTTAATTCTATAGTTAAACATATATTTATCTTAAAAATATAAATACATATGTATATATATATATATATATATATATATATATATATATCAATATATCTGTTGCAATCGAACATCAATGCTTTTCTAATGATTTTTAGTATAGGAATTACAAGGGTTGGGTTACATTTGTTTTCTGAAGATCGGATTAATAAGTCAAATCGTTGTATCCGTGGACAGACATTTTCACTGTTTCCTCAAATCGGTGATTAAAAAATGAAGATTTTTTGGGTACCACCGCCTATGTTTTATTGAAAGAGGTGCATTGGCAGATTTGCTGGAACAAAAACTATACTGATTAGGATATAGTAAGTCAAAGGACGCTAAATACTTGACTTTTTTTGGTGAATAACGGTTTCATAAATTTTAGAGAATGTTGATAATAATAATAAAAATAATTTCAGATTTCGATTTAAAACACAGTAGATACTATCGGAAGGTTGAACGAACGCATCAAATGTCGTTCTGAGTGCAATTAATGAATTTGAACACCCACTTGAACATTATCGATTAGCAATCTTTGATTAATTTCGACATTTGCTTAATAACCTAACAATTATTATTGTTTCTGGATTGCTTTGCCATCGAATAGCAATCTTTTTTTTTAATGCAATAAAAAAGGACAGGTAATTTGTTAAATTCCTATTATTAAATAATTTAGATACTTCCACGACCAACAAATTTTCAATTCTTTGTTTTTAGTATAACTGTTTTAGTAAAGGCAAAATTTTGACACTTCTTATACCCATCTAAAGTCAAACGATATAAACACCTAATATTGCTTTCTACGCCAATTGAAAGCATTTAGAGATTTCAAGGATTTTATTAAGTTTTTCGAAATGAACCATCTTATTAATTGCAAAATTATAACAATTATCAAATATTAACCGTCTCTGCATTGTTTGAAAGACAAACCAACAGGTGTGCATTACTTTCGGGTTATAGTGTATGTTAAAATCTTTTTGGGAAAAGAAAAACTTGTTCACCTTGGAGGGGTTACGTTACTATATTTAGAAATTGTATCATGTAAGGGTTACGAGCAGGTATATACCTGCCCATTGCAGCCGCTTAAATTCTTCAAGTAATTGCCAAAATCACACGAAACCAATGATCCTCTACGAAACTCAAATATTTTGGGAAATTAGCGAAGACAAAATGTATGTTTTTAAACTAAAATAAGAAATGGATGCAGATATTGATTACAAATCCAAAGTATCATTAAACAATCCCAACGAAACGCATACAATTACGAATCATAACCATAATACCTCAGTAATTGTCATTTAATTCATTATATCATGTGTTTTAGCGCGGTGACAAATCTGATGCTATCGGATAGTAGACACTCCTTATGATTGATTGCAGATTAGTTAATACTTGTCGGAGACGAAAATTTTATTGTAAATAATCATTTACATTTCGCGCAACGCATTTTGTATTTTTCTTCTTATTGATCCTGTCAGTGTGGAGAATTATCTAAAAACTTTCCTCCATTTCTTGTTTTCAAGTAACGACAATTTCCGATTTTTTTTTATTTTGATAGATCGTTTAATTATCTAAATTGTACCATCGATATTTTAATATCAATTGGAAAAACTCAAGTGGCGTGAGATCTGGGGATCTAGAGCCTAGAGTCCTCGCCTACCGATCCACCTCTTAGGAAAGTAATTGTTTAAAAACTCACGTACAGGACGAAACCAAATATCGTCGTTTGGATCAGGATCGTCTTTATTTGGAAAAATTTCTGCCAGAGCCGGTGCAAGTGCATCCATTATAAAACTCAGGTATTACTGCCCCGTGAGAGTTTCATCGAAGAAGAAAGGACCAATGATTCTATGGTCAACCTACCCATACATTAATTTTACGAGAATGTTCAGTATGTGCGTGGAATACGGTTGCATAAATCTTATGTTGTATCACAAGGCTGCATTTGACGATCAGGGTCGCCTTGAAGTAGTTTATTTTGTAAGCATGTTATTTCTCTGTTTCTATTAAATACAATTTCGATCGTTGAGAAATCTCGTCGTCTGTATTGGTCGAGATACGCCATGAGTATTTTCACCAACACTTAACAAAATATCCAGTTACAAGGTATTATGTCTACTTTTTCTAAATTATCTCCCAATCTATCTGGATATTATTAAAAAATTTGTGCACTTCTTGTCGAATTCTCGTTTTATAGCCGTATGCAACAAGAACTTAAATTTCTGCCCTCTGAGTTTCACTTAAATAATCCATGCTCAGTTAACTTTTATTTTTTTATTAAGATTAACGAGCGTTTGACATATGATACTGTAGAAATCTGATCATTCTGTACTTCTGATTGGTATCTACTTGATCTTTGATCGCTGAACACCGATGTTGGGAAAGAGTAGATGATTATTTATGGTTTTGTTTATATAGAAGTTGACATATAGTGATTGCTAATCTCTATACATCTCACGCTTCAAATATGCAAAAATATCCGTGTGTGAGGATAAGACACTCTTCGAAAATGAAATGTGTACCTTTTCATTAAAATGAGTGCTGACTTTTGCACGTGCACAGTTGATATGATAACGTAAATTGTTTAAATAATAATCTAATTCATAAATAAATACATAAATAAAATAAAATCTTTATTGGCTCTGAGCTACATTATATAGATAGTCAATAAAATACATATACATACAATAAATAATAAACATATATCGCTATAATTTCCTCAAAGATACGCTTCAAATTCCGATAAGTTGTAAGGACCGTTTTGTTTTTACGACTTATTGTTTTAAGATCTTTTAGTCTATTTCTGAGCAGTATATTATTTCACCCATAACTGCGACTTATGATTGGAGTTCCGGAGACTCGTAAGTACACCCTTGGCATCACTAAAAATGCAGACGTTATTATACTTCATTGCAAGTATAAATTAGAGAATGCGCTTTCTCTATTATACCGCAATTGCCGTATTAGGACTGCACAATCAGTGCCTACCATATCTCATTTTTAGCTCCGTTCGTAAAGATTTGCATGGATTATTTATTGGGGAATTGTACAATTATAGCTATATATACTCTAGCTTGTTTAAGTGGACATCGTTTGTAAAAACCAGGAACAATACAACAACTGCATGTATAAGTAGTTAAAAGGAAGTTTGTAAGTGGACGATATGTTTTCTTTTTCCGATATGGATATACTAGATATTGGAGATTTATTTTTCAAAACGAATTTCTTAATAATTGTAAGATAATTTTCTCGGATTGTTGGTGGAAATTCTCTTGTTTCAACACACATGGCATCTACAGGAGTTGAGTTTATAACGCCAAGACATATACGAATTGAACTATCATTAAGCATTTAGATTAATGTCGAAATTTATTGAGTTATAATTATTATATGTTTATATATTTATTGTTCTGAATAAATTCTTTAAAAAAAGAAAAATTTAATCTTGCATAGCGCAATTACAAACGTCAATTACGAGCTATCTAACAATAATGTAATTACTGTATTGTTTTTAATTAATTAATTTGCCATTTATATTCTCCGAAAAATATTTTATTTTATTTTTTGGTTTGGAATAAAAAAAAATAAAAAAAAAGAAATCATTTATAACTTGATAAAAAATCAAATTTTCGGAACAAATTATAAAATTTTGCTTCGCATCATGAAATTACAAATAGATAAGATACATTTTTGCAATTGTCGATATCTCACATTTTCAAACGCATGTCTTTTCGAAGGACCTCTTACTAGAAATTGTCTCTACTACTGCTCCGTTATAATTATATCGGAATTAGTGTTGCTTACGTATATTGTAAATAATTTCGTATTTTAATAAGACAATGATACAGAACAAATTACTTGAGAGGAGACTCTTAAAGGCGTTCGCGGGAAAGTTCGCCAACATTATCCATCGAAGGTATAACATTCCACATTCGCAGAGAGCTACGATCCTTATCATGCTTCTAATGTTTCTTAATATATTAGCAGAAAATGTTTTTCCTTAATACTAGACATAATACTTAGGATTAGTTGGTTAATAATGAACCAGACGTACAAAGATTGTCCTCTTACAGTTGCCTGAAAAGGTTAGTAGTATAAAGTTAAAAGCGCAACCAGTGTATAAAACACACAGAAAAAAATGGAAGCAGGAAATACTTGTATTTTTAAAATAAAAAACTATCCTAAGAACTATAATACGTTTGCTTAATCCAGCAAAATATGTAGTTGCTTTAACAAAAATTATAGTTGGATTTAACATAAAATCTCGCTGTCGAATATTTACTGTTAATTTAAATATATATTTCTTCCATGAACTATAGTGCAGTAAAAGCAAGAACATTTACTAAATAAACAATAATATGGATTAGTTGATTCGTGTAATTTATCAAAATATCGTTTATTAAATTTTTCTATTTGAGTTCTACAATAGGCTGATTAACCAGATCATAAAATTACTAAAGAAAAGTTATTTCCCCAGCTTCATATTTAATTTACTAAAGAACGACACATTCTAGATATAGGGTGATGGAAAAATATACAGGATGTTCCGTTTAAAGAAATTCAATAAGCATCAAAATCATCAAAAATGGTAATGATTTTGATTGTCATTGTGCAGAAGCTGTTGATATAAACATTTTTTCAATGTATTGCTGCATACTCGAAGAAATGCTAACACGTTCAAGATATCGGTCGTTAAAGAAACAGAGGCATTTCGCAAAAAGTCTACTAAGCTAACAATAAGAAAGATAGAGAATTCATTTAAAAATATAAAGAACAAACTTGTATCCCGTACTGCTTCAATATGTATAGTGCTTGTTTTTGAATAATTTGTGTTTGAAAACTTTTGCTCTAAATTACTCGGCAAAGAAATTCTCGTCCACTCACGCGCTAGGCTGGACATGCTGTATATACAGCAGGGAAGGATGCATTTCTGCTTAGGTTTGGCAAATTGAGCAAAACATTTACCAAATTGATAAATTTAACTATATTAACTATAGACTGCGACATTAAACATAAAATAATCTCCAGATGAAAGATAGCAATGGTAAACAATCTTGTGTCATAATGTGCCATTTTATTAATAAATAAAGCGTACGTATGTGTGTATTTACGTTTCATTAAATGTTATACTACTCCAAAGTTAAAAAAGTAACAAAAGAATATAAGTAGATAACTAGGATAAATAAATATTTATTTCGGTGGAGAAGTATAATTGTATAACATCTCTTGACACAGATTGAAATTAAGTATTTGTCGTAAAGTAGAAGAACGGCCTTCGTATTAATTTCTAAAGCATTATACTCTCGCGATATCTTTAAGGGGCATAGTATTTTCCATTTTAATACTTAAATATGCAGACATACAAGAATTCCGTTATCTATCGTGTATAATTGGATTGATCTTATAATCATCATAATTTATTGAGTACATCCTGAGTTTATTGCGCGAATGCGTCTCGTTTCATTGATAACACCTAGTCAGTATATAATCTTGGCTTTACCAATGATAACAATAAAATATTTGCTTTGTAGATTCTAAACGATATTTGTAAACAGCTTTTAATCTTTAGAAGTACACGTTAATACATAGATATTTATTATTTATGAAGGTTGGATATTTGTAAGCGTTTGTCATTGCGGTTCTTGCCTGAATAACGAGAATTTGACGTACAAAATTAAGTTGGCTTACACAATCAAATATTCGTAGGTGTAACTGCCTCTACACAATTTATATAATATGTGGTTAATTTTATTTAAGATGCTCGGAGAAAAGCATGTATATTTTACAAAATATTGAATGAAATATACGATTGCCAAAACCTGGTAAAAAAGTCAACATTCAAGTACTGTTGACAGGGGTTTCAAACATATTTGGTAATAGAACTCCTTGAATAACAATTATTTTTACTTCAGCTCAATAACTACTACCGTGCCTTCAATTAAATTCTCATTTAGGACTGCAGATTGCATTGAAGATGTTCGACATCGCATGGACAACACCTAAGAAATTATGAAAAAATATGATTTTCGAGCTATCCACGAATTCAGTTCCATTGACAGAAGAATTGACTATTGCCAGTGGTTTTTGAATAATTTTGAATAAATATGATGTTACTGACATTACATACTTAAAAAATTGGTGTTTGGCTGGTAGTGTTAAGGATGCAAATTATTCAACTTGTATTAAGAACAATAGATGCTGAAAGATACCGTAATGAGTTATTAGAACTTCTTATTAGTCAGCTACATAAGGACATTTCCAATAAGGCAATAGCTCAACACATACAGCCGGATGAACACTTGCTCCTTTGGATGGGCTTTTTGATAAACGACTAGCGACTCTCGATTATTTAAGTTTTCTGCACGATATTTAAAACGGCATAACACACAATTGAAGAGCTTTGCAATAGAATTACAGAAGCTTGTGATAATATAATCTCTCAATATTTGTCAGACGCTTTTTGAAAACATGAAGCGCAGAGTTTGTGCGTGCATCGAGAATGGAGGGCAACATTTGATTAAAATTTTACAACAAATAAGATAAGCCCGACTAAGTTGTAATCCGTGAGATGATATTTGTCAACATTTCACTTAAAAAAGAGATTAATATTTCGCACTGTTATTAAATTTATATTGTAATTACAGGCTGGTCTAAATGAGAATTTAATTGGAGGCACGGTATAAATTTACAGCGACCTTCTTTCTATGCTGCACGTCTTATACTTCATTATATAATCAGAATGTTTTTAACAAGTAACGCCATTTTCATTTTAATGCTTGAGTAGTAACGAAAAAAGTTTATACAATAAAATTTGAAAATGAATATTTTGTCTCATATTGCGAACAGTTACTTACAATAGTCTAAAATGTTTTAGTTTGTACAAAGAAATTTAAAGCAACTGCATTTAGCGACATACAAACAAATACAGTCAATGATTCCTTGCCTTCGCCAGTGTATAATGGATTGAATTTTCTTTCTTTTTTTTTCTTAGGCTCTTTGTAGTATAAAGCAAAGGAAATTAAGTTCAGTATTATTATTGTTAAAACATAGGCTTCTTGAAAACGTTACGTTTAAATCTTCTTCTATTTTACCTAAACTACGCTATTATAAAACCGCAAAAGATTTGAAATAAACGTAACTTAATTTACGCTTTTGCAAGACAAACATCAAACCAAAATAAATATAATAGCTTGAAGATGCAAACGAGTAAAAAAAGGTCAATTTAATAGACCACAATTAATGTCCCTGTTATTGTATTCCCAAACAGGTTGCTTTCCGTTTTCTTTGCTTGGATTCGAAAACAACATGAACTATTACCATGCCCGGCGTTAAATTAAAATAATTTTGTCAAAATGCCATGCTAATTACCGTTAGCTAGATTGTATTTACTAAATTCTAATTATTTGTTCCAGACCGACGGATTAGAT
Source organism: Oryctes borbonicus (assembly GCA_902654985.2). Taxonomy (NCBI): domain Eukaryota; kingdom Metazoa; phylum Arthropoda; class Insecta; order Coleoptera; family Scarabaeidae; genus Oryctes; species Oryctes borbonicus. The sequence continues at coordinate 596,286 of LR736888.1, forward strand.
AATCCCGCTTTCGAGTTAAGCAACGGTGATACCAACGTCAACGGGGGAGTACACAACTCGGCCAATGTGGTAAGTGACTTTTTCCCATGAATCGAATGCGTGTAATGAATCCTATTTAATACCTCAAGATGTAGTTATGACGTCATAAACGTGTTTACTTATATATACCTGAGGATACAACCAAAGGTTAAACTATGAGATGTAAATGTTGGGGAAATACCCACACGAATGTGCACGATGCGCGCATATGTGTATATAACAATAAATTTATTTTTTTTTCTGTTTTCGTTTTAATGTATTGTATTTCTCATCAGAATTTAGCATGCAGAATTAAATATTTTTGTTTGGATGTATTTATGTTGTGCAATAAGAGAATAAACGTCAAACGCACCATTAGCAAGGCTGCAATTATGGAAATTAGTGATTTGTTAGTGGTTCCACGCTGAGAAACAAAAGATGTGAAATGCAAAAGCTGGAAAGATTTTAATAACAATTAAGTAGGTGCAATAGCGTGAAGTAAATTCATTCTTTTAAAATATTTTAATATTTACCGCTCTTAGATGAGAGTTCTAGATTGCATGAGATGCGATAGCATTAATGAGAGAATCAATTCTGATTGAATTTTGAGATACCTCACTGCCACAATGAAGTTGTTTGCCGTTATATGAATGGAGCAAACTCCATTTTGCAACGAAATTCTTATTTTCTAATTTTTTGCGTTCTGGCCAAAATATTGCTATTACAGTTGATAAATCCTTTAGATACAGAGATTATATTTCTAAAATAGTTTATATAATTAACATAATTTTGTTTCTTGAAGAACGATTTGAGGTACTTTTTTCTTAATTGTGGTGTGGTATATAGTTAGGCATTTGGAAGTAGTTAGCTGTTAGGCTTAATTTTTAAGTTTGGGCGGAAGAGCAGGGAGTGGAAATTTTTCCAATCATCTAAATCGCTTCTTACGGTTTTAGCATTTTATCGTACAATTTTCATATTGCTTCTGCTTCTCTATTTCGTTGTACCACTGCTGGGATAAAAACATTATTATAAGTGAGACTCCTTTTTTGTGGTTTGTCTATTAATTTTCGATGTAATTCCACTCTGGGTGGACGAAATTTATATTTTTTAGGTATTCAGTTATCAATTGACTGCTATTATTACAAAGGAGTATAGTGAACAACAAACGGTGGCCACAAAAAAGCAGATAAATAAGAAAATAATATTTGTGAACAGAGTTTGGTACAGATTCGTATGCATATCATAAAGTTTTTATTTTCAGTGCATCGTTGAATATCCTAAGTAACTCTTCTTACGTTTTACTTTTATTATACTGTATGTATTTATATAAATATATAAATGTATTTATTTCTGGTATAGTTTTTATGTCGGCTAAATTGATTATTTGTAATTCCCAGCAACTGCACAGGAAAAAAAATTCTGTGATGATAATTGCAACAATGTTGTAGAAACGACTTTATGTTGAACATTTATGTAGTGAAAATGTTGCGCCATCATCAAAGTAATTTTCATTAAAATTTTGGAGTAAAATGGTTGTAGTAAAATATGCTCTAAAAGTAACGAAAACTTACAAAAGCTGGTCTAGTTTCTAATATTTGAGTGAAAGAATAGGCGCTGTTTTGATATTTAATATACATTAAGTAAATTTATCTGACAAGAATTAATAATTATGCTATTTACTATTATAGCGATTCAAAAAATTGTAGGAGAGCCAAATAAGTTAAGCGAATTATATTATCTTTCCTGTATTTTGCTGCTTTGTATTTTCTAAAAATGTGTGCTTCTACGCTTGCATATTGGGGAAAGAATTATCTTAAAAACATAGAATTTAATCGCATAACATCATTTTAAAATAAAAAATAGAGAAGCCTACATAAGTGCATGAACTAAATGTTTCCTGCCTTAGGATTAGACCCAGATAGTATTGATCATTCACCAACAGATATTAAACGAAAAATTAATTTCTTCCTAATAAATGATCTGCCTTTATATATTCTAATTTGCCATTTTCCTCGGGTTCACAGTTCTCTCGGAACAAAGTCTTCCATAGTTTACCTTTCGGAATTTGCCGAATATTTGGTGCATATACAAACACAAGTCTGTGATATTCTTATGGTGAGCCAAATGCTGGATGTAAATGGCGAAACTGTTGGAAGTACGAAGACATGGGATACTTAGTTATTTCGTTTCATTTACTTGTTCTTCTAATCATTACAATTATAAAAACACTGTATAATTTGTGGTAGTTTAATATAGATTGTTTTAGGCCAGGAATAGATGACCGCGAGAAACGCAGTGTTTTTCTTTCTAATTTTTGGGATTGCTTGCGTCCACCAGTCATCTCCTGAAACATTCAACATATCAGAATTAATGAGATTCATTCCATTTCAAAACAGCGCTGCTGCGTTTCTCGTTTATCAAAGTAGTTGATTCTTCGCCTTAATTATTCAAATAATTGCTGTAATTTGCTTAATCTAATGCAGTAACTGTTAGAATTTTGTATATTAGCATTTTAATAAGTGTAATACATACACTTGCATAACTGTTGAAAAATGTGTAGCGAATATTGCGAGTTTTGCGCCACTCTTGTTTACTTCAATATTGTTTCGTGTAGGGATTTTAGAACTATTTGTAGTGGCGTTTGCTGCGATTGTAGAAGTTATTTTAATAATTTTTCTGGGTATAATGTATGTACTTACGAACCCTGTTGCGGATTGGTTGCTCCGCTCGCTAAAATTTTACCTAAATACGTATTAGTCAATAAAATTCAAAGAAAAACTTTCAAAACTTTTATGTTCTGTAGCCCATCTTAAGCTATTTTTCTTTTGTTTTACTGTAAGTAGTGGTTTCTCTTTAGCGTAAAGGAATTAGTATTTTTTTTGAAAATTTTTGACCCGTAGAATAACACTTTTAATACTTTTTGATAACATATTGACCATCAGCAGCAATTATTTTCAGATAATTTTGCACAGCTACTTTAATATTTAGCTAGTTTCTGAGAAAAAAAGAAAATAATTCATAAATCCATGAAATACGAAACATTCATAAGTTGTATAATTTAGTTTTTTGTTATATAAAAAAAAAAACTAGATGGAAAGAAATCAAATTCAATAAATTTTACTTTTTCGTAAAAATGTTAGAATTTTAGAGTATGGACCAACAGATACGGGACGGGGCTCGTACATGGTTAAATTAACCCGTAGTCATGTCGGTTACTATTATCATTAAATATTTGAATCAACAAATAGTTTGTAGAGAGTTTTTAGCGCAAAGCTTGTGCAATTTCTCACGGCTAGATGTGAATAGCTGCAGTTGATGCTGTTGCGCTATATTTTATCTTTGTTTATTGAGGAGTAACAATAGTAATTGTAATGAACAAGTATTCCGCTGTACTATATGAATACTATGCGATTGTACATTTGAGATAAAAATACCACGTTTTGCATCAGACGCAAATTAACACTTTACTATTGCACACGTACATATTTTCTAAAATTTACAAGGCCTTGAACATTTATGCACTTTATCAGGTGTATTTTTTTCAGTATCTCATATGTTGCTCAGAAAAACATCGCTTCACTGGACAAAATTTGAATAATCTTTCAAATTTGGCGGATTAAAAATAAAATATTTTGACATGTCCGTCGCTTCTGGTACACCGATCTAACACTCACTTTAGAGTTTTTTAGTTTAGATTTTGATGTGTTATTATTGAAGACGAAAGTCAGTTAGGATCAAGGCGTGACCATCATTCTTTCATTGTCTTAGTTAACTCTATAAGATATATGTACCCCTATTAATACTGACGTATTGCTGCCACGCCTTGATGCTAACTGATTTTCGTCTCTAGTCATTATATATATTATATATATATATATATATATCATTATATTATATACTATATTACTTGAAAAAATTAGGTTAACTTTCTGTGAGGATTTCTCTATCCAACTAAGCATTTTCTAGTTACTTCGAAAAGTAGGCTTTTCATTACCGATGAGAAAATATAATAGAAGTAGATTTCTTTCAAAATCAAACCAGGAAAGAGATGTCAGGAATTGGATAAACCGGTGAAGTTTCTAATTAGTTATAAAGCATGTTACTTAGAAATTAATGTAAACAAGTGTATACGTAATTTCAAACCTACGCAGAGATTCCGGAAGAAAGGTTGAGAAATTGATATTCCATTTCCTCAACGGTAGATAAAGTGATTCAAGGACAATTTCGTAATTACTTTATTATACGTTTCCAGTATTCATATTTCCTAAAATATGACACATTAATATACACTGTGTACATAAAGTATGGAATAAATTTCTTATTCTCTAAAGTGAAGACATTTTGATAAAATCCTGAGACAGGTCGATTTTTATTTTCAATCGCGCACCGTATTATGTACTAGATCTGTTTGTGACGTCATCGATATATTTTTTGAATAGAGCATCCTACATATCTTTTCTTTCTTGATTTGTACATTCATAAGCGCTTCCAAAAATATATCATACTTATGTAGAGTAAGTAACAGTCGTCGGGTTTCCTACAAAAACATATCTAACGGCGTGAGGTCTGGTAACCTTGGTGGCCACTCTATAGGTCCTCGTTTACCGATCTACTTGGTCAGGAAAACTTGGTCAAGATATCTTCGAACGTCGGCTGCATAATGCGGTGGCGCATCTTGTTGATACCATAAAGTTTCATCAGTATTGCCAGGAATGCTTGTACTAGGGAATTCATTAAAGTTGGAAAAACAAAGTTCATTAAAAACTGTAGATATGTTGATTCGTTTACAGTGCCATCAAAGAAATAGGGTCCAATGGTTTTATTTCGTACAATTCCTGCTCGCACATTATGATTTTTTGTGGAAATTGAGTGTAATGTTCTCGCATCCTTTTAGGATTTTCTTGTGGCCAATAGCTACAATTCTGTCGGTTGACTTCACCATTTAACGTAAAAGTGCATTCATCAGAAAAAATAAGTCATCTGATAATTCTTGTACAAGGTGAATCTTAAAGTTATATTTTAATGCTTTATGTACAGACGTAAAAGGAACATCATGATCTCGAGTAACCTGCCGAACGCTGCTATGCGGATTATTTTCCGTAGCCAATAAAACGTTTAATTTATTTTCCTCATCAAGCGCTGGACGGCCTGACTTAGGTAGTCCTTTACGGTACCTAACTTCCTAAGCTTTATTTCAATTTTGCTCACTGTTGCTTGACTTACAGGTCGTTTTGGATATTTAATATTAAACAAACCACATACCTCTTGTCGAGTTCGCATCACACCACTCCCAATTAATATAAGAACTTAAATCTTTTGTTTTAAAGATAAATGCATTTTTAAAATATCAATAAGCAAATTATCAATTAAACTGGTACTACACTTCAATAGTATTCAAGTATCACTGTCGTTAGTGAGTGTTAAAACCTGCTGCATTCTTATCAAAATTCTTTATGATAATCATTATTTCGAAAGGCATAAGTACCGATTTTAAAACGATTGTATTTTTAAAAAGAATTAATTTTCTCCTGTTGTGTATTTTAAACAATTTTTACCATTAGATTGATAATCTAGGAACACAGAAACACAAAAACATGCGGATATATTATCAGCTTTTCAAACCACATACATATGTATACGTATAGATACATTTAATCATAAAATACAGGCCAATAAAATTATTATAACTGATGTCATAAAATAACGATTGAAATACCTGCAATATTGCCATAGAAACAGACATAATACGAAATCTTTTAGGAAAATTTTAATTACACAAGATTACAAAAGTTTTATTAGAATATGTAAAATAAAAATGTTTGCATGTTCTGTGGATAATTATTTCTAAAGTATGATGTAATCGCGGTTGCCGAAATATGTTAGTCGACATGTTCTTCTTCTGAAAGGATATTGTTAAATGTCTTATAAAATATTAATTGTCATCACTTCAAGGTAATAGCCATATCAAAATGTTGCCAAATTATTACGTTTACCAAGTGTATTTGAATTGTCCCAGTACCCAGAAGAATTATTTTTGTTCAGTCCTCTTAGATATAAATGAATATATATTTTTTTTTTTAATCTAATTTTGCATAACAGCACTTCGATGTAAATTATTAGCAATACCATAATTTGCTTCCAAACAAACTAAAAGATTTTACAGTAAAATGTTGAAATTAAAGGTTGTTAAGAGCAGAAAGTTTACAAAATTTACTGTTAGTTGCAAGTATTTAGTGCTTTTTTTTACGTACGGTAACGGTCTAACGGAGTGTATAAGCTATTAGCTTGTTATATCTATAGGAGCCTTTTTAATGTGCACATTGCTTCATGCAATTGTAACAAGTAGTTACAGAATCCGTGCGTGAACAATTTGTAGCAGTTAGTGAAGCAATGTTACAGGAAACAAGAGTGACGCAAAATTTTAGCGGTTAATACATCAGATAACACAAATTGCAACAATTACTTGAATAATTAAAACATTGCATATTAAACACCATCACAAATGAATTGTGCAGTATTCCTAGAACTGTAACGGTTGAAGTATAAGTAAACGAAATAATAACAATTTTCGTGTGTTTATATCTTCAATACCTTCGCCTTTAACGGGGATCGTTTGACCGGTCGTAAAAAATTCACACCCCTGCGCTGGTACGCGTGTGGTATAGATTGTAGTGATAGTATTTCAGATAAAATTGGTAAATAACCAACACTAGCTGGATTTAATCTTAAGGCAGGCTTATCACGATTAAATAAAGAAGAAACGCTAAAGAATTTCTGATTTCTTGAAAAAACTCGTGTTTGGCTGTGCTCCAATTTTCTGTGTTCATCGTTAGATTTCTATTAGTTCGATAATGAGGTATGGTGGTTTGAACCAGGCGAGTTCCAACGCTGAACATATAAACATAGTGTTTATATGTATTGGAATGTCGCAATTCTAGGTTAATTTTTAGTTTGAAATTTTAATATTCGTTAAATTTATTGTTATCTATTTGAATTTAATTTATCGAAACGGTTGTTCTAGAAACATCCTCGATCTCTACAGACCCCAAAATTTAATTAATTACATTTCAATATAACCAAGAAATGCAATGTACTTTAGTTTCTGATACGCACTCACCCGTTCCATCTTGTAAAGGATTTCCCGCCTTCAATACCATTATTTCCTCATTCCTTTTCTCCCTAAGCATACACTGCCCTGCCAATTCGATACGATGAATATTTAAATAAATTTTCATATTTTTCGCCCTGATGAAGAGTATAATTATTACACTGGAACAATTTTGATGGTAAAATAAAGAAAATTACATAAATTGCAGTCTTCCAATTTTTTCCTAATTGGTGAAGCTCGTTGACTGACGTTATAATTTGATAATTCGTTGTTTTTGTTGATAGCTTCGTAACTAAAGTTCATAGTTTTTTTATTAAAAATTCTGCATACTCACATTGTTCTAAGGGGGCACACTTAATTAGCAACGTATATAACACGATAAGCAACAGATACTTATTTATCACGTTATAAACATTTGATCAAAGATTACTCCGGTTTGTCCATTTAATTGGAGTACAATTTGTTCTTGCGCAATATAACATAGATTCGCGTGTGTAAGTTATATAAAACCTATTTACATGACTTTTTGCACAGAAGTGATGTGAATAAATTTGTCTTCAATTTGAAAGAGCTGAAATAGTTGCATGTTCTTTATTTTCTTTTGTTTACTGTAACAGTTCTGTATGAAATACATAAATGTAGTTACAAATTTAAACACAATGTTTTATAATTAAGGTAAAACAATTTGGGAAAGGTTACCAGTTGTTGTTATTATTTACCATTTATAATTTAACGTTCCTTGTTTTATTTTAATTTATGTCTTTGAATTAATTTCCATACAAAACAGTTTTTATTCAATGTTTTTTATTAATAAGTTTACATGTTTTTAGCCATAAAATTCTTGAAGCCAACACATTAGCACGTGCTTCGAGTCTTTCGGTTTTAAAAGGGTTACGTAATAAATTAAAAAAATTCTTCATTTATCTCTGTATACCCATTTTCATTTAAATACTTTGAAGCACTATTGATATTTTGAGATTATAAAAAATTATACTAGACGTTTTATTGCAATTAAATCTGGTCTCCCAACGATAATGTCAATAAAAAAACGTAGCGGATAACAAGTAGGAAATAAATTCGGTATATATATATATATATATATATATAATTAAAGAGTATCAACAGTATGACTGATGTCATTTATGAAAAGAAGGGATGTTAATATTTCGAGGATAGACCCTTGTATATCGGAGGTGGCGATATACCTGGAGGACATGTAATTTCTGCGACATACTTGGAACTCCCTATTGATTAAATAAGATTACAACAGAGAACGTAATGGTGAATTCAATTTTTGAAGGAGAGGTCTATCTGATCGAACCCCTTTTGGAAGCCCAAATAAACAGAGTCAGTTTAGTCTCTGCTGCCTATTGTTTCTGATAAAAATTGAGAAAAACAGGTTAAATAGGAGATGGTTGAACTCTTGCACATAAAACCGCGTTACTTCTGTGAAATTCATCCGCGCAATTCCGAAATCACTTTTCTTGAGTACTAGATAAACTCGTGCTAATCTTCAGAAAGATGGAGAATTCTTTAAAACAAGGCTAAAAGACTTAGAAGATAAGTAAGCAGAATCTCTAACAATAAAGCCTGGAATATTATCTGACCTTGATGTGAAAGTGTTTTCCCATTGGTTGAGTACTAACTCAATTTTTTCAAGTGTAATAGAAGTAAATGTTATCGTATCACTGTACATATCAATAGCTATGGTAAACTCGTCGTTATTGTATTGCATGCGCCCAGAGATTTTGGAATTGTCCTAATTTATTTTGGACGAATAACCAAAACCGTTTCGGATCGCTACATAAATTATTCTCCACGATGTTGACATAACCTCTGTAAGCTTGTGATATGAACTTTTTGATTTTGGATCTGCAATGATTAAATTGATTAAATTGTTCTTGAAAATATTAAGTTTTGTGACGTTTGTATAATTTCATCAATAGCTAATTAAAATAATAAAATATCGACCGCCTAGCCATAACCGCTCTGACGCTAGGAAGTTTCAAAGATAAAAAAGTAGATTTATTTGTTAAATTTGAAGCACTGTAGCTCCTAAATTAAAAGACGGCTACAACTGATTCAGCGGTTAATCTTCTATCAAAAACAGTTAAATAGAGCGACATCAACTTCAGGTTTCGTTCTTACGGCATTTTTGATTGTTCGAAAACTTCAAACGCCCGGAACTCTAAAACCGTTATAGATGTCGACAGAAGTTAGAAACAAGAGTGTTTAGAGGGTCAAAATCTATAGGATGTCACAGTCAAATTGGAAATTTTCGAAAATCTTTATTTTTCTTAGTTTCCGACCTTTTTCGCAACCTTCTTTGTTGACTATTTGCGATTGAATCGAGATATTTATAGGTTCATCGTAAAGGCATCGACCCGTACTTTCCAACGTCGGAAACCGCGATTGCCTATCCTTAACCGTTTCGATGCTAGAGAGCTTTACAAGCACCTTAAACACCCATAACTTCCGAACGATTTGAGCAATCGAAACAGCCAATGTTTTTGAGATTCGCCTCATTGCTTCCTCCAGCAGTTTGCGGACTTTGAAGTTGAACCAAGGAGTATAAATTCGGTGATGATCTACTGCTGGTTTATGTTTGGAAACAGCTATATTTAAGATATCATGCCGTATGATATTAGAAATAACGCGAGCCTCATCCACATCATTAGCAGTTTCCGGGACAGTCCAGTTAGTTGAAAATAATATTGAACAACGGAAAATGAGTTTTCTCTTAAATTAAATATATTCAAAGGTCGATTTATACTGAATATATAATTCTGGAACATTGACAATTTTATCTTGAAGGAAAGGACTGGGTGTTAAATATCCTCGTTCAGTAATGGATTACAACTTTTGGGTACTTCGCCTGGAATATTAGAAAACATTAAATCTAAGATTCGTTGGTTAATATTGGAATAGTATTTAGTTGCTGCAACTCCTTTGAAGATGTGAAATATAGCTGAATGTGGATCATTTGCATTATAAATAACAGAAAGAACATTAAAATCTCCAATAATTAAAATACATCATATATCTAACTGAAAGTATTGAATATATCAAAAAAGTATTGAAAGTCTGTAGCCAAAGAACTTCAGTCCAATTTAGTCAAGGCGTTGGCATTGAACAATAGATTTCTTTATTTATTATAATTATTATAATTGTTATTGGAATTCTTTTAAGGGGTCCAATGATTGATTAAATTGAGTAGATTATATGATCGTGTTGATAATTGACCATCTACTTAATCTCAATGATAGTGTTACAACTTAATTTCAATTAATATATTTAAATAAGCAGAAATCTAGATTTTAATCACTGTGGCTGTTATCATATAGTATTTCAAAACAATCTATCAAAGTCATCAGTAGGAAGTCTAAGTTCTCACGGAGCGCATAGACATTCAATGTCAGACTGTACACGTAGTTGTTTTTTTTTCCAAATATTATAGATATAAAAAATTGTAATCGATAATTTCATCGCATAAAGTAATACAGTAGAAAAGTTAGTATCCTTTGGAAAACGTTCTATCACTAGAAACAGGTAGAAGTGATTCTAATATGCCGAAAAAATAAACAATAATGCTTGGTTTTACAAATTGCTATCTGTTTCAGAAATTTATAATATTAAGCTAAAATTAGTTCAAAGTCGTACTTCTAACAGCGAACGTCCACAAAGCGAAGTCTTTCGTCAATTTACCTTACAATTGTTTAAATAAATGTGCTTGTTTTTTTGTAGTTAGTACACACCCGCTTATTAAGATTTCGCAGTTACCATCTTAGGGTAGCTCTCAAAATATAGTAGGTAATAAATGCGTCTGTTCTGTTATAATAAATTATTTCCAAATTCGTACCACTCCCGGTTATATCAGAAGTCATAATGAACCTTACCTTTTGTTGCTCCTTTAGATTCCATGGATTGTTATGGAATGATTTGTATCAAAGTTTCTTAATTTTAAAATCATCTGGTTTCGAGTTATTTTGGTTTTTGTATTTCATCGTCCAACAATACACACTAGAATTGCATATCAGATATACAATTGAATGATTTATGTCATATTTATATCAGACTGAATGAAAACTTCGACACACTACATAATTCCTTTTCGTACTTCTCTTTTTGTAACTGTTCGCACTTGATCGTGGTTTAAATTTCTACAGCTTCCATACTCCGTTTATGAAATCTTCTCTATCCTGATTAGGAGCTATAAGAAGTATAATCTTGATCTTGTATATGATCCCGTAAATAGAAGTTAACTAAGGTTGGGGGATCTGAGAAGGCAAAACTAAGGTCCATGCGGGCCGATCCATCGATCTTCCACGATATTTGTTACTTTCCGATGTAATCGGAAGTAATACGAATCTAAAAATAATTTGTTGTAATAAAGCGAATGCGCTTATTGGCTACTGTAAACTTTTAGAGCTAGACTAAGGCGCTAATTGCGAACGTTTTTAATCAACGAGTTCCGTGGAAAACTCTGTATGCGGGATGTTTCACTCGTAGGGAATTCCTCTATAAACAGCGATAAATAGGAAAAAAGTTTGTACAAATTGTTGTAGCATCATGATTGGTCTATAACGTAAAATTATTGGCATTTGTACAGGGTGTTGTAGTCTGGGTACAATCTTCAATTTGGTTCTCTTAAATACCCCCAATATTATTTCATTTTGAAAAGTGCCGGTACATTCTGAAGAAATAAGATATAACACAGCTTAACTCTGAACTCGTTAATTTCAGATATATCTATGATTTTCTAAAAATTATATTACTTACATTGTTTGAGAAATGGGATTGTAACCTAATTACTACTTAGAATATGGTGCTCGATGGCCCAGTGGTAAGAAGGCCTGCGCTTGACTGAGTAGACTTAGTCACCTTTCGCACATATAATTAACTGCGGCAATGGGGTTATAGTAACAAGGCCATGGAATACTTTATACACACAACTTACACTCTAAAAGGCTCCTGAGGTTATGACAAGCTTTAAAAGAAGCTTATACATCCCGTTGGGCCGTCACCACACTTAAAAGAAGTAAACCAAATTTTTAAATATTTTATACTTTCAGATATATTTATAATTATAGTTTCAAATATCTCTGTTTTTTTATTAGAATATTCTGTATATGTGTACATTGATAAGTGGCTTTGGTTCTTATTAAGCATAATCTGTGTCTATCTCTTCTACTTTTCGAGTTATCATGGTTTCCATCGATTTTTCATTATTCTGGTCGTATTATTATATTCTTGTGTGAGTGAAGGCCAGAAAATAAATATTTTGTATCAATTATAAAGAAAAAAGCAATATAAGTAAACAAATAGAGATTTTCCGTATAATCTTCATTTCGCATATTTGTATTTTATTTCCAAAATATGTATTTACATTCAATAACATTACCTGGTAGAATTAGGAGTTTTGTTAACCATGAGGTGCCAAGATCGAACGAACCAGTTGTATATGAGACAGATCAAACAACGGATGTGCTTTATTACTACGTGTGTCGATGACGTGTGAGAACAGATTATTTAAACGTATGCGGGCTTAAAGATAAAATACATATTCCAGTAGGTATAACTTATCTTACACACTCATCGTAACTTTAATTTAAAATGTCATCCGCTTGTTATTATACTGATCCATCTAATGGTTTCGTTGGCAAGCTGCCATTTCAGAAGGATATATGCCAAGCTTCGCTAAAAGAATGAAACGCGCTCCTTTAATGTTACAACCGCTCAATTTCTGAACGTATAGTACAGTACAGAAGATGGGAAAGCATCGCAGATAACATCCGACACCGTTATTCCGAAACCGTTTCATTGTTTATTTGTATTTTCTGAAAGCATCCGATATAAAATCGATAAGTTTGTTAATTCATGGCTTACTGCGCCGAGCAAAACTTTGCCCAAGTGTGTACGTCACGAAAAGTTATCTGAACAGTGTATCGGGGGGAGCAGTCGTCTGGCACTGATAAAAATATTTTCCAATCTGCGTAAATACTACAAAGCGTTAATTATGTTGTTATGAAGTGGCATGACGTTTGGAGGTTTATTCAATTATGGAAAAATACAAGCACTTGTGAAGTATTTCATGGGAAATGATTTGAATGCGGTAATTTAGATTATATAACACTAAGGTAGAGAAGATATGCATAAATAAAACATAGCATTATGTCGTGTATAATGACATTCTCAAAGTGTGTTTCCTGGAATTCTGGGATTCCGTTGATGTTACGCAAGGGCTTCGTGAACATAGTCGAATCTAAAAAACGTTCTGATTTCCATTTGGCGTCCAAGTAACAAACACATTTAAAAACGAGTTACACGGATTTTTTTTCTAAATATCCACTTGCTTAAAATGCATGTGTCAATGAATGTGTTCGTCTATTTTAGCAATAACCACAAAATTCTTGGATTGGGTTGGGGGGTGGTTGAGCTGTTGTAACGTTTCTGAACCCCTTGGTTCTTCAGGACCGGAGTTGGTCATAATTTATTCCCAGAATACGATTACGATCATTATCGTAAACAGTATTATTGATTTAGTGACGAAAAGATTATAATTCTAATTACATGTGCAATTACGAGAATATTCCTGTAATCGGTATTTGTGTAATCGTACTCTTTCATTTGAATTCGTAAGTAGGGGCATGTAGAACCATCGTGCTTTCGAATAAACCCCGATGGGCAGACGAGCCAATTCGATTCAGTAGGGCGGTGGGTGCTGGAGTAATAACTAAATGTAATTAAAAAGAATACATATTCAATTATTTTCAAATTCTGCTTTAAAATAAAATACAAAGTAATTAAGCTACTACGATAAAAATTCATTATAATATAAACATGACATCTAACACTTAAGGGTTGATTAATAAATTCGCTCTCAATACAACGCGATTCTTGAATTTTCCATCGCTAAATGGGTTTGATTTTGAAGTATCGGTCATCGTGGCGCAGGAAAAAAAGCCTTTCTACCCGCGTGCTTGATGGCAGCGGTGTATTTGACTTTTCAAAGATTTGTAGTACCGTTGGGTAACGTTTGAGCATTTCGCACTCTGTGCAGATTTTGGATTGTAATCAATTCAGCTTGGTTTTAGTGATTGTCTTGATGACAAAAATCGTCAGCATCGGTTCTTTCCAAAGTCGAAAAACGTTGAACGTGACTTTTACGGCATGGAATCTACTCTTCTGTTAAGTTTAAAGAATGAAAGGGTTGCAATTGCAGCACTTGCTCCTTCAGACGTATTGATATTCAAAAAGGATGAAAATCGTTTTTTAACACTTTTTAAATAGCTTTTGGCGATAGGCTTAATTTCAGCAGGAGCTATCATACTTTTTGTATTCGTTGTATGTATTTTCATATTTACTTTTCACAGCTTCCTATTAAGTTCATCAAAATTTTCTTGTAAATTTATTTCTGCGTTTCTTAGCTTCTCTTGTGTTATAGAGGACTCGCAAATCTTGTATTCTTATATATTTTTCTATTATTCTTCCTAGCACTTCTCATGGTGTACTGGGTAGTGTTATTCTCCTATTGCTATTACACCTTCTTTTATTACCTATCTGAAAAATGTGGAGTAAAAGTTTAGATTTCCAAACGCCTAGTTTCTTCTTTTCTCCTTTTTACAATTTTAGTAGATCAGTTTCCGTATCTTCTATATACTTAATCATATTAAGTGTTATGTTGTTTCTTCTTAGTGCTTTTTCTAGTTTTATATCATATATAGCTTCTATTGCCTCGTTCATCGTTATTGGTTCTATATTTTGTTTACCTCGTCTCGAATTCCTCCTCCGTTAATTCACAGAAATGTTGCCTAAAACTGTTATGTTCAGTTCGTTTGTCAATGTATTTTTCTCTTTGGCCTTGTAAGTGTGCCATCAAATAGGTTTTCTGCTAGCGGTTACGTAAGTTAATCATTACTGGCGCGATTGGACAGACAAGTGCAAGCTCATATTTACGAAACTTTATCCAAAACAAATGGCATTTTTGAAATATATCTATTCAAAACGGATTAAAACAAATTATAAATTAGAGCGGATCAAATTTTGTAGTATTTTCCAAAGAACCAAAATAGCTCACCCTTCGCCTATTGTTTTCAAACAAAAATACGTAGTTTGCATTACTAAGAAAATGTTTCATTTTCAATTCTTGTTGAAATTTGCTCGGGACATTACCAAAAATACTGGATGTGTTAGTCAAAATATCTATTGTAGAAAGAGTATCAGGGGGTTTTGCCAAATATTTCCTTATTTTTCGGGAATATGTTTTTTTCTAGACGAGGATAGTGATGATCTCAATCTTTGTTTAAATTTCGTTTTCTTCGTTTCCGGTTGGTAGTTCTCCTGAAATAAATTGTTATAAAAATTGATTTTGTAGGTAAACATTTAACATATTTATTTTCCAGTTCGCGCCCTCCTGTATTAAAAGTAAATATCTTTTACGATATATTGTTTATTTTAAATAAATTAGTAAAACCTCTCTTCTTGATATGAGTCATCGCGTATCCTCATAGACGAATACAATTTTGCTTGATTATGGGATTATTGGATTACCAATATTCTCGTAATCCCACTCGTAATTAAATTATAATCGCAAAATCAATAATTTGCATGATTACAGTCATACTCGTATTCGGTGATTAGATTATGTCCAACTCTGACTTACGACCTAATAAATATCTATCCGTAATGACATGACAAAGTTTCTTTTAAGTGTCTTGTGAAATTGCTCAAGATTAGCTAAAAAATTCCGGAATTCGTATAAAAACATACAAATATGTAAAATAAAATACTTAATTAGTACTAGTCGTCAAAAATGATCGCCCTCTGATCGAATTCGTTCCATATTACGGCAGATAATTTCTTTGCTAGCTCAATAATCTTATGAAAGCGCATATGCATATGCGCTAAAAAAAAATTAAAATAACTAAAATTATGAATGATAGTTGTAGGGATGTTTGATGAAAGTCGCCTTAAATTGGAAGTAGAGTCCAAAACTGACGAAAAGGGTCCACATCTCTGTTGAAAATAACGAAGATGCTAGATTATTACATATTGAGAAACTTTAAATGCACCATTTCTGTTCATGGAGCTGATGTATTTATTTTGTATATTTACGAACGTACCTTTAATAGGAAGTGCTGCAACAGTGAATTAGTTCAAGGAGTTAAAGTTACTGATGCGTCTCTTGCATATAATATACATTACGTTATGCTGCTAGCAAGTTAACATAAAACTATAAACATTACAAAAGGCAAAATATGAAATGAGTACATTATTGTATACAGCGTTTAATACATAGGTGCGTGTGGAAGATTTCTTGCTTGAGTAATTTACAGCAAAAGTTGCCAAATAAACATTATTGCAGAGAGTTATGTACAATATTCGGTTATACAGCATGCTCAAGTTGGTATTCCTCTTTTGTTACTGAATGTCACCTATTAATTCATGTCAATTTTCTTTAACATTCTACATCTAGCTTAGTTTTTGAGATAACTAAATAATTTGAGATTTTTGCGAAATGTCGATGCCTTAACAAGTAAATACGAAATCTTGTAATTCTAAAGTGCACAGAATACCACGACGAAACGTTCCGCTAAAGATATTTATTTATTCATAGGTAACACAGACTTGTGAAGTGTTGTTTTAACTGAACTTGGATAATTTGGTGTCCCTCATGATAATTTTGTATTTTGTTTTGTTGTGTCACGTAGGATACATAATGCATATAAAACTAATTAACTACTCTTTGCTCTTCTATAAAAATCTTTCTATTTTGCTCAGAAAGCTCTTTAGAAACATTTCTCTTCAACATCCAATAATAGTCCGCCATTATGTTGGTAAAGTTAGCAGGAAAATAGTCCAAATGTGTGCGTAAACATTTTAATGCACTTGTTTTAACGTAATACTTTAAATTCGTACAGAATGTTCTCCATAAAGTCCATATAATTTGGGTCTTCATTAATTATAAGGAATGTTCCTTATAACTTCCTTAAAAGCGTTGCACGCGTTTTTTTTTTTCAGTAATGTTCATTATTGCTTCGAACTCATCAGTTTCTATTAGGGTTCTAATTTGAGGGCCGACAAAATAACTTTCTTTAGTCTACGTTTCTGCAAGAAGTGGAAATTTTTCATAAAAATTGGAAACATCGATCTGCTTTGTCTAACGGTTTAACAAATTGGAGTGAAAGTAATAATACTTTTATCATACTAATAATTTGATACTTTTATCTTAAATTCTGGCCTGAAGATGTTTCTTTTAAACACGAAATTGGTCGCCCAATTTATTTAAATAAAATTTTTGTGAGGTAAGGACTCCTTCTTGCATTTTCAACCCTTCATTCAATAATACTTTTGCATAATCAACCAGAGTTTTACGCATCACTTTCTTGTTCCCAGGTGTTAAATGTTATTTTGTTTATCAATTTCTTTTTACTCAGTATTGGCTTATCTGACTCATAAAAATATTGGAATTTCGTGAATCTGGATTGCTACCTAAAAGTAGGTTTAAAATTTTTGGGTTGCCGCATAGTAGCAAATTGTGATTTTTGTAGCCTATTCTGATAAGTAGCTCTTGAAGATGTTCGTAATTCTCTTGCAATTGGGTTGAATGGCTCAGGACCAGAAGCGTAAAGGTTGCCGTAATATAAAGGAACAGTCAGCCTTAAGGCGTCTTTTCAACAAATCTATGAAAGGTGTCTAGTCAGCAGGTTTATTTTCGGAAGAACCAAGTCATATTTTTACGATATACGAGTGGTCCATGCCGTTCAAAATATTCGACAAATTCACTCCCGCTACTAGGATACTAATGAAACGCAATTTATTCATTCATCAGGTACATTTGAAGATGAAGGTTGAAACACATCTTGGCCCCAGCTGAGCTTTCGTCATCTTCCTCATTATTACTTTGTAACACTTCTGGTGTTGCAAGTATAGGGATATCAACAGCATGGAAAATCAGTCTTATTGCCAACTCAATATTTGGGTACACAATGTGTTTTAAAGTTTTTGTATTATGACCTTTGATGTTGCAAAGATAAAAATAACAATCATCTGTATGGTTCATCGCTTTTGTCAACACCATCGGTATTCCAAAGGATAGAACCTTCTATATTCCTTTAATGCAGTGCTTAGAATCTTCATCACAAAAGCAAGAAATTACTGCCACCGAATTAATCTAAATGTAAACTATTCCAAACTCCGAGTTATATGCGTATTCATGAATTCCATGTCCCATGTGAGCATTTCCCGCATCTTGTTTGTATATTATTCAGAATATAGTGATTCTCCGTCTGTATGACAGGCATAACTGTAGTATTAGCGGTGCTTCTCAAAAAAAGATAAGATTTTCGAAATATTTACGATCATCTTGAAATTTTAGAGTTTTCATCGCTTCTCTTGAAATTAAATTTTGTGGAATGAAATGGAAGGTTATACATACGTACCATACCTTATCATTATCGTTACTAAATTTTATGCAGGGCCCTCAGAAACTGTTTCCAGATATAGATATTTTCAAACTGTAAAAACTCTTATTTTTTAATGGACCAAAATTTTTCAGGTATAAAATTCGTTATAAAATTCTGTACATTTAAACGAAAAGCTTGTGTACATCGGTTTCATATGTAATTTAGAAAACTTAGGTATAGTGAAGTATTTATAAAAAAATTTCTAGGACTACCACGTTTTTGAATATACAGGACGTTTTATATATAAACATTGAAATAAGACGATTTTTCGCTACTGTACTCTATAGTATTATTTTGTCTTTTACAGAAACAAAATGAGGAAGAGGATAAAGACGACAGAGCGCAATGGGGAAAGGGTGTCGAATTTCTAATGTCCTGCATCGCGATGTCAGTAGGGCTTGGAAATATATGGAGATTTCCCTTCACTGCATACGATAATGGAGGAGGAGCATTCCTTATTCCGTACATAATAATATTGATAGTAATTGGTAGGCCTCTCTACTATCTCGAAATGTCATTGGGCCAGTTTTCTAGCAAAGGAAATGTTAAAATGTTTAATTCCTTATGTCCAGCCATGACAGGTAAGCAGTGAATGAAAATAGCTTTAACCATCGTTATTTATGTTGTTCTTTTACATTTTTACCATTCTACTGTTTTACATTTGTCTCACGTCGAAGGCCATTTTAAAGTGTCGGATATTGGCCTGTGTGACTATAAATTTTGCCATTTTTGCTGACGGCCTTGTCCAGTTTTTGAGAAGCGACAGGATTGCCCAACTTATCCTTAGTATCTGACGACTATCTTGGGCTTTCCTGAGGTTATAAATCAGCATTGTATTGCCCTGTAATTGTCTTTTCTTTCTCTAAATAATCAAATGGGATTACGTCTTACGAATCCCAAGAAATCATCACCACAACTTCTCTTGCTGATGGAATCACCTCCTTTGGTGCACGTTCACCGGGAGAAATCCATTCCGTCGTCAGACCGTGGCTTTCTGGAGTGTAGCGATATATCTATGTCTCATCTACAGTCATATAACGTCGCAGAAATTACGCTTAAACATGTCCAAACATTGCTTTGAAGTTATCACGCGATTTAACCTACCGTCGGCAGACACGGCATTCATCTCGCCGATAGCTTTTTGTGAAAGTTTTTGCGAAAGACGTTTTGCATACGTTTGATTGAGATGCTTACTATATTAGCGGTTTTTTCTCATTTTCACTTGGAGGTCTACTAACACTATATTGTGAACTTTGTTAATCATATCGTCCGTAGTTACCTCAATGGGACGACTTGGCCGCACCTCATCAAGGACAGATGTTTGGTCACGTTTATATTCGTTATCTGATTCGTTATCTGATGGTAATCATAGAAGATGCATGGTCTTTATAAATTGCATCCGACTTTTCTGTCCATGATTCTACAAATACACAAACTTGCCCACTTTCAGCAGGTCTCAAGACAACACTACTCAATGAATCTCTTCGAAATTTAGTACTCATAGTCGGTAATGCATATTTTGATAGAAAGCGTCATTTGTGTCCCAACGCGGGCCCTTCTCATACCATCCTCGCACATGCCCAGCATTTGTACACGTTTTTATTTTTTAAATTGAGACCGAGTTTTAAAAAGAAGTTGTTTTTTTATTCAAATGCACAAGATCTAATTAACGCATGCATTAATAAACTTGAAATAATAGAAAAGTGCTAATGTATAACTATTTTTTTCTCAAGTACTATCTTCAGCGCTATGTAATAATAGCATGTGGCGCTGATGGGAATATCTCCTCTACTTCGATCAAAGTTTCTCGAAGTTATATATATAGCTTATATATCAAAAGTTTTATTTTGTCATTAATGGCAATTTCCACTTTCGTCTCCATTTCATTTAGGAAAACTTCTCTAATATTATTTGTGATGTATTGGCGGTATTACTGAAGTTTCTAGAAAACAGCGAAATACCTTGTGCAGCTAATAAACAATGTGCTCAAAGTTTCGAAATCAGTTCAGCGACTTGTTTTAATTTGCTAACATTATCTTGGCATTTTCTGTATGATAATAATGTTTTATTGCTTATTTTGTATTCGTATTGAATTATCTGTGTTTATTACTTCCTGTCTGATTGTGGTTCTAAATGGAATATCATATAAAAAATAGGTCATTTTTAGCCACTAAATTCAATTTCAAAGTCTATGATGCTGTTGCTGTAACTGATCAAGTATGAAAACAGTTTAATACTTGTTTATAAAGGTTTATTGCTATGATTAGATAAAAGTATGTACTTGTTTACGTAGAAATCACATTTGGGTTGAATGTACATGGTATTTCACGGAATTCATTAGTTAAATGATGCTAAAATTTTGGAATCAATTATACGTATCGCATGTATTAAGGCATCTTACCTCTAAAGCCAACTGTTTTCGAGATATTTACGACTATGTTGAAATTAAATAGCTGAAAATGTAATGGAGATTAAGGTATTTATTTTTGTGCTTATCGCTAAATTTGATATTCATATTAAATTCGCAACTATTTAATTTCAACAAGGGCGGCGTAAGTGCTAAAATTTCAACATGATCGTAAATACCTCAAAAACAGTTGGCTTTAGGGGTAAGATGCCCTGATACAAATTATTTACATGCGATGTCTACCATTCATTGTACTTAAAATAAGAAAGTTGGTAACTACTTCTTGTTCGAGCAGTAGTTGTGATGAATTAGAAAAAAAAGGGGAAAATATCGTCCATTTAAACCTCATTTCGTGCAGGAAAATTCTGATGACAATTTCGATAGCAGTGTTAAATGTGAAGCTGTGACGAAGATATGCGACCGTAACCATAATTTTACCATAATAAACCTTGTTCTTTTCTTTTGCTGAGGCACGGTTCATCGGCATAATTGTGGCTATTGGTGCTAAAATAACTCACATTGGGGACACAGTCAGCACCCCTTAAAAATTAAATATTTGGCAATGGCTTCAGGCTACAACCAATATAGAGTGATAGATAGATAGATAGAAATCAAATATTTTGATTTCTATCTATCTATTACAGAAACAACAAATGATTCTTCCTTAATGGAAGAGAGGCAGTGACCAGTTGTTCCACGGTTTGGTTCCATTTCCTTATGCAGCCAGCTATATATATGACAGCTATTAAATTATTATTACCATTGAATGGCCTGCCAGATCTTCAGATTTGTGTTCACTTCTTGCGAGGTGATCTAAAATCAAAAGGTTTCATCGAGCCAATTAATACTTTAGATGCTTGGAGGGTTAGGACCATGGAGAAAGTGCGACGTATTATCTCAGATACTATTTCAAACATCATCAAGGGTTTCCATCACAGATTAGAGTACTTTCAAGAAGTAGGTTTAATAATACGTTATTAAACAACAAATAAGCGTGCAACATGGCTCAAATTTTCAAAAGTATTCTTCAACGCATACGTAGTTATACTACTTGAAATTTTTCAGATTACCCTCATAATAGCATCACATTATTATTCGCTTTGTACGCCATTTATAACTTTTACATTATGAAACCTTTTTCTTTGGTTGGACCAAATAAATGAGTCACACAATATCTGTTGAAAATCTGTGTGCATTTTTAATTGCATTAGACAACATTCTTAATATTAACCAGATAATAATTTATATTTCAGGAATTGGTTACGGACAATTAATCGGAGCGTTTTCCGTGGCAACGTACTACTGCGCTCTTATGGCCATCATACTATTTTATTTCATCAATTCTTTTACTGCGGACTTACCTTGGACGAGTTGTTGGCCTGAATGGATAGAGGACAATATTACATGCGTACCGGCGTTGAGCAAAGGAAATATTACAATTCCAAACGGAACGATTCCAATAAGTTCCTCAGAATTATACTTCACGTATGTACAGTTATTACATGAATATTCTAAATTCTACATTGAATTAATATAAAAAATTGTTTGGAGTCGCGTGTGACGTATAACATTCAACCTCGATGGAAATGGTATATAATAAACAAAACGCTAAATAAGTTCGTGTTTATAAATTAGACATACCTTGAACTTATATATATATATATATATATATATATATATATATATATATATATATATATATATGCATTACTTATAAAGCTTTTCATTCGACATTTATTATTAATCAGGAAGCATAAGCAGGAATTGATTTTGATGACCTTGCTAAAATTCATTCTTTACCACTAATTCATATACTGCCTATGTATTAAAATTGATACACATGTAAGGATTTACATGAGTAGCAAATGATCGAATTTTACTTCTTTGTGTTCTCTACTTGTCCTTTGCCGTTCAGAGATGTTGAAAGCTTTGTTTTCGTTTAATAAACTTTAATAAGCTCGTCGTTCTTCTCTTATCGTGTCATTTCTTAATCTAATCTTAATAATCTTAGTCTTAAAATAGTCTTAATCTATCCATTCTAATTATTCCTTTCATTTTTCTTGAATATTAAATTTTTATGGCCGCAGTATACTTTTTTGCCAATTGGATAGAACCCAGGATTCACTAACGTACGTCGGCATAGGTCTAAATACTGTCTTATATATAATAATAAGTTAATAATAATAATAATAAGTTTATTCGTCCAACAGCAAAAGCCAATTACAGGGCAACTTAATAAAAAAGAAAAAATACCTGTATACATACATACATAGTTATTTTAGCTTTGGTACTATTTTTTCCCCATGAAAAAGTTGTTTAGGACAACATATAGTCGAGATGCGGAGCTAATTCCTTCATTCACCTTCTCCTTTACTGTCGACTTGGCCCAATTTCTGGTTGTTTATCACTATGTTCAATTTCTTTATTTTATTGGTATTTACCTTCATTTTTCGATTTCCTAGTTCTACTTTCCGTACATTTAAACTTCCTAGCCGGTCCTTTTCTCTCGAGGCGCAAATCAAAAGGTCGTCTGCGAAGGCATCCCACTGGATTTAATTTGTTATTGTCCATATGTATTTTAGTGCCGTTGTTTTCCTTTACCCTAATGTCATCTTCCATTACTGCAATGAACAATTGCAACAATGTGCTAAGGCAAGGTGCAGCTCATCACTGCACCTTGCCTTAGCCTTTCAATAATTTGAAACTATGTTGTCTTACTTTACATAACATCTATTGTTATCGCAGACTTTTAGTTCCATTTCTTGGTTTTGCTTCTATGTTCCTTTCTCTTAAACACTTCCATATCTTTTGTTGCGAAACCTTACCAAAACCCTTTTCCAAGGCAAGGTATACTTCTACCACTTTGACCCTAGTTTTCTCCAATAGCTATTTAATTGTGAAGACAAGATATTGGGCACTTCCTCCTTTTTTGAAACCATTTTGTGATGCGGCTGCCTGTCTTTCTATTTTAATTCTTAATGTTTTTTCCAAAATGCTTTCGTACATTTTTGAAACAATGCTCTTTTTATATAATAGAAAAATTTTCCCAATTTTCAGATCATTCAGTAGTATTCCATCATTTCAAGCTTTGTTGAAAATAGCTGTTAACATTTCTGTACTTCATTCAGTTAAGTTTTTACCGTTGTGCTGTTATCTTTTGATTTGATTATTTTGTTAAATTGGCTGTTTCTGTTCTGTTTCTTTTTGTATGTTTTCTGAGCTTTATAAAATTGCTGATTAGTTCGACTATCCTTTGACATTTTTCGACCACATTTTTTTCCATTAATTTTTTTTTAGTTTTCAAGATCATTATTTTTACGATGACTTTACTGCTTTATTTCTTCGTTCCATCAATTCGTTTGCTTTCTGTTTTTGTTTATATCTGTTACCTCACGCAAGTCTTAGGGTGTTTGTACAATCTCAATTCTAATTTCATATTTTCCCAATTGTCCACTGTTTGTTTCTTTTACTTTCGATTCTGTTATATTTTTATATTTCTTAGCTATGGTTAGTTCTTGTAACTAGTATGATCTGATGGGTTCACTTGACTAATTTTAATTTATATTTATTACTGTGCAATATAAGTAGGAATTAAAATAATATTATGTTTCTTACAAATAAATTTTGAATTTACCGAAAGAAAAGTAATTCTTTCTTGCTTTGCGCAAGTGAAGCAGATGTGTTGATATTAGTTTAATTTTTTTTAACAACGTAACCAGACTTACATTTTTTATTTAATTTTAGACGTGAAGTATTGAGAGAAATTACCGATATCTCTGATGGAATAGGTTCGCCTGAGTGGCGCTTGACATTATGTTTACTCGCTTCTTGGATAATTACCTTCTTTGTTAGCTTTAGAGGAGTTTCGAGTTCAGGAAAGGCATCCTACTTCTTAGCGTTATTCCCCTACGTAATTATGATTGCTTTGTTAATAAGGGCGGTTACATTAGAAGGTGCTGCAGAAGGCATTCTTTTCTTCATACGACCACAATGGAATAAATTGCTGGAAGCAAATGTAAGTGACTATTTACTTTTTAATTATTTCTTTTTATTATAATTTAATTATTTCTTATTGGAAAGAATTAACATTTCCGTTTTTAAATAAAATTACAAACAGTTTGATAATTTTACCGTCATTTGGTCATTTTTAAAGTAATTTCACAAAGTAATAGGCGGTATAGTAATTTAACGTTTATTTACTTATTTTTTAGGTATGGTACGCTGCCGTGACCCAGTGCTTCTTTTCCTTGGGTGTAGGCTTTGGATCCATCACTATGTACTCCTCGTACAATCGATTTGAACACAATATTAACAGGTAACTGCAAGAGAAAATATTCACATGCATACTGATATGCACTGCATCTGAATAATTTTGGGATTAAGAAAAAAATGGTCTTTATGTGTAAGACCAGTACAAAATATTAAACTCGGGGAAAGTCGAATGGAGACGTCATCAGCTCCGTTTCGCTTCGCAACTAAAAACGTAAACAATTTTACTTTCAAATTCCAGGGATGCTGGTCCCACGTTTGGGACCAAATTGCACTTGGGCTGATTGATTGATTAGTAGTCATGCACCAAAAGTAAAAGAATGGAGTTAAAAAATAACGGGTTTTATTACAAAAGAAGAGAAAATTTGGGTAACAGTTAATGGCAACAAATATAGGTACACAAATACAAAATTTATTATTGAAAATGGCACCCCCGAAAATAAGTTAAAATGAATATTAATTTTACTTAACTTTCTAAAATTTATGACAAAGGAATATATAAATTAAATTACATACTCAGAATATATGAATAAAGAAAAGAAAACGCGCTACTTAGCTTGATGGGTCCGTTGGAGGGAAACTGACAGCGTCTCGTTGGCGGCAAAATGAACAGCGCTTTCTCGCTCTTCTGGTGCCGATGAAGGTCCTGGCTTGCGGTTCCTTAGATGGTGGTGACCAGTTCCCCTTTATGCACTTATTAGCTTACTTGAATCACTATTTGGGCTGCGGTTAACGCCCGTACTTCGTGGGGTACCTAGCATACCTTTACGATGCACTATCATGTAATTCTTTATACTCTTGGTCTCTGTCTATAAAATATGTCTTCCTTGCGAGATAAAGGGAATTTTTTACGCTTGGGCTGTTGGAGTTCGATACAACCAACCCCTGATCCTCAGACGCTGTTCACGCGTCTTATCGCTTTGGTCGCTGGGCGCAGACTTTCTTTCATAACCCTCGGGTGGGTGACATCACATAGGATGCATTAGTCATCTTGCACTAATTACAACGCGCACAAAATGTCATAAGGGAAGAAATCTGACACACACTTGGCTAATTTTTACATATAAAATATTAAGAAAATATGCACTCAACATACAGGGGTGAAGTGAAAAATAATGTACATAAAATAAATAATAATATATTTATATAATAAAATTCAGAAAATTAAGTAAATGAAACCAATTCTATTACATGAAAATAAAGAAATACTAACTAAAGCAATGTTTAAAAATAAAATTTAAAGGTAGATTAAAACTTCTATTAGTAAGCTCAATATCCTTAATTTTCTCAATGAATAAATTTCTAATTGTTAAATTAACGATTTATATTGGTAAGTGGATATATTTCTCAAACAACCATCTGGAAAACAAGTAAAATGAATCTTTCATGTTGTACATAATTTCCATTATTGCACACAACAGCTTTGCATTTTTACATTGTTTACGAAATTAGCAGAGACTAGACAGACTGGTGTTTTGTCGATTCTCGGGGTTAACCCATTTTCATGAGACGAATAAACACGAGTTTGTCTAGTTTCTGCTAATTTCGTGAAGCCTACGAAAAGTGGCAAACTTTACTTATAATCATATTTAACTAAGACCACAGCATGTTGGTCCCTTTGATTCTTGGCACCATATAAAATTGAATTTACTCACATAAATTACAATATGAAATTGTAGATGATTTTAGTGCTGCTGACATCTTAGTGATATACGACATTTCGTTTGCATTACATAAAAAGATATTTACCAAAAGAGTTTGTCAAATGATAATGTGAAATGCAAACCTCGCTTTTATAATTGTAATTATGTTGTTTTTAAATAGCGCAGGCAGAAAGCTGTAAACTAATATTCTTTCCGTTGCTCAAATATGCAAATTACCTGGAAAAGTCGCTAAAATATTATTGTACACATAACGACAACGGCAAAGAAGCTAATTGTTACTTAAATATTTGTTTGGAGATATGTAGAGCATACACAGACGGGTGGGTCCGTCGAAAATTAAACAGACTATAAAGTAAAGTTAAATTCTTTTTCTACGAAATTTTTGTTAAGTTACAATTCAATAGTGCGGAGTGACTTAATAAAAAAAGTCTACAGTATCGAAACTCGTTTATCTTGGAAAGGAGACTCACATTCGTAAACGGCTATTTTGCAGAACACGATGCCAACTGCTATTTGAACGGATTAGAGAGATGGGAGCATTGCTGAGAAATGTATATGAACTTACAAGGAGACCCTACTGAGAAATAAAACTGACTTGACAACACAATAGTTATGTCTGTGTTGGGATGCAAACTTTTCAGGTTACTCTCGTAATACTAATAGTAGTGGTTTAACTAGTCCACAAAGAAGACATTGTCACTATCACGCTAATAAAACAATATTACTAATTTACAGCAACGAAGAAACTTAAGGAAACGAGCGGTATCTGTATCTGCTTTACAATGTCAGAAATCAGTCAGTTCAAAAATAGAAGTTTCGGCAAATTAAAAATTTAACGAAGCGGACCACATTTTAGTAAATTTAAGCAGGACTAACATGAAATAGTGTTAAATATGTTGAAGCTTTAGCGCTCTATACTCTTAAAGTACATTTAATATTTTTATCCTAAGTGGAAATTATTTATTCTTTGCAGAGATGCGATGATCGTAACAACATTGGATACATTTACCTCCCTTCTAGCAGGCACAACGATATTTGGTATTTTAGGAAATCTTGCCCATCAAAGCGGTGTTAAAGTCGATCAAGTAATTAATTCTGGAGGAAGTGGTTTAGCTTTCATTTCCTATCCAGAGGCCATAGCCAAATTTGAAGTGGTACCATGGGTATGTATCTATAAAGTCATTAGCTATAAGTCTTATCTAAAGTGTTGACCATCTGCACCTGCAATTTGCACCTTACAGAAAAATCGCGATATATCTTGCATCGAGCTATTTTCTCACACAAGAGCGGACTTATAAATTTAGTTTCATCTAATTACAAATTTGAATATTGAAACAGATAAAGTTGGCAATGGGCAATGGCATTGATGTCTTTGTTCACAGCGACCATATTTACCATAATGGTTTATTTGTGAGCGTTAAAATAGTTAAAGGCTTATGATGAACCTTAATACTAATCTAATGTCTTCTTCCTTCTATTCAGTAGGTATTTCATTTATTTTTTCCCGTTCATATTTTATAATAAACATTAAATGTAAGTTATACGGGTCCAGAATTGGCGGTTTGTAACCTCCTAGATGATCAGCAGCTGTTCCGATGTTTCCAACCTAGACATTACCTCGACGTTTACCAGCACGTCCATGCAATTCCAATAACTTGTTTCTCCAGGACTTTAATTTTTCGAATATAAACATGTTTATATCTTTTGCCATCAAATCCGGCAAATCTTTGGGTCACTACCGGTAATATCACCTTTCGAATCATGCGAACTTGTTCAGAATATTTTCGTGTGTGCAAAGTACCCTCGAAAGAAGTTTTTACATGGGTTGTTACATGTTTCAGTGAAAGTTTATCATTTCTTGTTGGATGGAATTGTTGGATGTTAAATCTTTTCCGCGAAAGTTAGTTCTACCCTGTACATTTTCAGCGATCAATCTGGATTTGCATAAAGACCGTTCGATACCTGAATCACCTTGTAAATCGGTCAGCGTTAATTCGAATATCCTATAATTTACACCTTCGGAAGCAATTTTTATGCATTGCGCGCCACCTACGAGGGTCACGCATGGTGCTTCCATATCCTACCATTCATTGCGGGTAAAGGGAACGAGTACCTTCTTTGGTCAAACTTTTAAGACAAGAGAAAACAGGAATGGCTTACTGAAATGTTGATCTTGTGTGAACACTTACATAGAAAGTGTTCTGGCGTCTCCAGATTTCTTTGACGTAGAAGATACATTTGATCTTCGGCTTTTTCTAATGTAAGTAAATGGTATTTTACGGCTACATGTCCTGTTAATAAGCCTGCCAGTAATCTGAGATGTCCTTTGCTGGAAGATAGCGCTATATCTGCTGTCTTTGTCTAATACGAATGCCTTTGTCAGATTTTGTTGTGATATGATGTACCAGTACAAGATCTGATGATTTTTCTGATTTTTTCGTGTTTTGATGGAATTTTTTTGAGGGAAGGCGTACGCGCTGTTTTTTTTTACCAGTTTATTGGTCTTTAAAAGAATGTATCGATCCCAAGCTTATTTTTCTCATCACTGCAAAGGATATTCTTGTCAGTAACGAAAATCATTTTCATAGTGTATTAAATTCAATTAATCTAGGTTTAGCATGTGGTAAATATATCCTTTGTAAAAAAAACATTTTTCATTTCTAATAAATATCAGCATCAGCTTACTTGTTTGACAACTTGTTTGTTTCAGCTATTTGCCCTTCTGTTTTTCGGCATGCTTTTTATTTTGGGAATCGGTAGTTTAGTGGCTCTACAATCATGCGCGAATACCGTAATAATGGACAATTTTCCCAGGCTTAAAACATGGCAAGTTTCAGGAATGACGGCTGTTATTGGATTTTTGATAGGATTAGTGTATGTCACACCAGTAAGTTCGTTGTATCATATAGTATAAAATTTGAATATATGCGCATACTTTTTTTCAGGGTGGACAATTTATATTAACGTTGGTAGACTTTTTTGGAGGCACATTTATAATTTTTATTTTAACTATACTGGAAGTGGTAGTGGCCATATGGGTGTATGGTTAGTTGAAATAAATAGCGCAAGGAATACGTTTAACTTATATGTTTGATTTTAGGTTTGGAAAATATTTGCAACGATCTATATTATATGGTACAAATTAGTGTCGGGCTCTATTGGAGATTGACATGGGCTTGCGTAACTCCTTTCCTCCTAATTATCATCTTTATTTACTTCTTGGCTACATTGGAAAGACTAACGTATAACGGTTTTCATTATCCTGACTTCGTATTGGGTAAGTATCGCAATAAATTGAGTAAAATAAAGCTATTATAATCAGTATGAATAGCTCGTCGTACCAGCTATATCCATTGAAATACATTGAAGTAACAACGATGGTGTGCTGACACCTAATCGAGGTCTTCGTCCTTTTGTCGTTGTAGACTATGGTCTGTGTCGCCCCCTCCCCATCCCCCTGCCTGATGTTTCTGTTCTTTGTCACTTCTTTTTCGTTTTCTGATCTTGCACTCCTCCATATATATATATTGGTTAGTATTAGATCTTATATTACATCTTTAACTCTTCTAATTTTAACTTTTGGAGAAGGCGGTCGCTTTTTGATCAGCGGGTGGTTCCAATCCTTAGCCCTCCCCATGCTCCCATACATCAGTGATGGAACTTCCGAACGTTCCGAACAAATAATACGTCGTCACCGTGCACTAAGCCAGACATGCTTAAGTATTGGTCGAAATGTTGAGGTGCATAATAATATCTACTTTCCCAAGTCTTGCACCACTGTTCTTGCCCAAGATAGAGAGTGCTTGTTCCCACAACAAGCTTGCTTTTAATATCCCTCTCAAGATCCAAGTACTCCCATGACAGACGAATTTATCGAATTGGATTTTATGTATGGGAACCTAACTGCCACATACTTAGCTCGATTCACATTTAGCTCTCACTTCTTAGTCCAAGTAGTAGATTTATCCGTTGCATCTTGCAACTTGTACATGAGCAGTTTTTCATCTCTGCAGATCGAGTAGATGGCAACATCATTTACACGGAGAGATCTTTACTCAGATGTTTTGAGATGTTGTATGTATATGTCAAGAACAGTGGCACCCCTGACTAACATCTAACATGACATTGTAGCGGTTCATATAGCTAAGTCTTCCTGCGTTGGTTCCTCTCTTTATTTGGTAGGGTAGATATATACTTATCAACTGAAACGGTAAATATATGTCTCCCCAAAGATAACAACGATGACACTTCGGGGTGACAGCGGACGGTAAACACTGGCAAAATATAATAGTTTGAAATGAAATATATAACCTGAAATCATTTACATAAATTACATTATGTAACAGAGTACAAAGTAACTATTAAAAGTAACGTTTCAAATAAAGAAAATAGGCCTTTCCTATCTAATTTGTGGGGTCAGTTGGCAGCGATACTTTTTAATTGTTAAATTAATGTAATTTTATCTTAATTATAATAAATATTTTTAAATAGAAATCATTTTGGTAAACTATTTGTCGAATTTACAAGATTGAAGTGTTTAGCTTTGTGAATTTATCGATTAAAAAATATTTCAAGGCGCAATTTTTAATATATTGAGTTATTAGTCAGACAAAATATTATAGTTCTTTCTACTTTCTAGCTTGGGGTTGGGTTATACTGGCAGTTACGATGGTGCAACTGGTTTTATGGACTGTCTATTACATCGTTAAGAATAGAGAACATGGATGGCCAAAGGTATGGAAATTTAAAATTTATTCAATTTTAGTTTTACTGACTATTCTAAGCTGAAATAAGTAATGAAAGTTTCATATATTTAGTAATATGTTATTTGTAAGTATTCATCTACAGCATGTCAGATGGATGTTGTAAGATAACAGTCTTTTCTATTACGAATTTCTAACAAATAACACTATATTTTTGAAATAAATTCCTTAATATTGCGTAAAATTACTGACTTTATAATTTCCATTTCTAAATTCTCTTAATATTGCGCTAATATCTAGTTGTCTAATGCGTCCTAAGCGTACAGAACATTGTGTCAAATAAAAAAGTAGATGACAGAATATTCAAGATCTAGAGTTTAGTTAGCGTATAGGTATCGATTATTCTTTTAAATATAACACCCTGTATATTTTAAGACCGATAATGATTGTTCCTGCACTTTTCAATTAGTAAGGAGTAGTTGATGGAAATGCAATTTATATTATAGGGAATTATAAAAGGATAATAATTTTCTTGCAAAAATCAGAATATTGTCGATTGTTTTTTGTGTTTTCATTTATTTATTACTGACAGTTTCTGCTGATAATTTTATATTCAAAATAGAAACATCTAGCTTGCGTAGTTTTCAAAATCATTTTCTATTTCTACTGTTATACTGAATCACAAAGAGTACTTAAAAAAAGAGGCTGACACAGTTTATTAATATTCAGCAGTTCTCACCGCATACAATAATTTAGGAATTGCCCAATCAATACCTATTTAAATCAGTTAATTTCTTTCTAGTTCGTTAGCTAAAAAACACGATATCTATGAGAATTCTTTATAAAAGTGGCCAAAATCAACAGTAAAGTTGATATTTTTTATTTTTCCGTCAGTTTCGACCTACATATAATTAATGCGGTCCACGTACTCTAAGTCCTAAATATCTAGTAAGGCAGTTAGTATTGCTCAGCTAAGTGAGGCAATCAGACGTTGAGCGGCGCATGGTAAATTTTCAAAATGTCTAAAATTGAAATTAGTGCAGTGACAAAATTTCTCACTTTGGAAGGAAGGACACCGTGCGAAATCAGGGAGCGGATGGAAACGTTGTATAAAGACCCTGTATCATTGTATGCTACAGTTAAACATTGATCAAAATCGTTTCGTTGGGACAGATAATTTCTTGTAGATGATTCACGCAAAACGGGCTTATTACTTTTAAGAGAAACTGCCAACATATTTTTTAGTGGTATTGAGACGTTGGATAAATAATCTAAAAAGTGTATTGAAAAATAATAAAGAGATCTTTCTTCTTTCTTCGTTGGGTTTGGAATACGTGGAAAGCATATAATTGCACAATGAGGTAAACTTATTATAAAAATTCAAGGAAACAGTCAGGGAAGATTTAAACTATTTAGTGAAAAGTTTGTAAACGAGTTTCACAACTTGCATAAAGAAATGAAAGCAGTAGGCTTTCTATTTTCTTAAAAAAAGCAATTGTATCCCATCAAGCTGTAGTACATGACTAGACTATTTATTTATTTGTATCGAACATGTAATATGTACCAACAAAGTGTAACATAATTTATATGTTGCAACTTGGCTTTCATGCTAGCTTTGTAGAATTTTTTATTATTTGGTACTGCATATTGACAAGCAAACGCTAGTTCATAACAAATTTTTATCTTTTTTTTAAATCTTGCTGTATAACATATTATTATTATTCGTCCGCAGATGATATGCAAAGCATTTTCTGCTTCTAACTGGGGACCTCGAAAAACTGTCCATTACGAAGAATGGAAAAAGTTCAAGGAACAAAAGGAACAGGAGCGAAATAACATGTTTGTATCACCAATGAAGCGCAGATTGAAGGTATTCTTTAATCTTGTATAGATTCCAATTGTTGTATAGAGTATTTAAATTAAACTTGCAATTATGATGTTCCATACAATGTGATAAAAGTTACTATAAGGAATGATATTCTAATATTTAAGATTATATAAGAGTAAAGTTTAGCATTATGAAGAGGATTGAGTAACGAAATCACCAGCAATTTCTCTAAGGCTCTGCAACACCGTCCTCTTCCTACTATATGTAATATGTAGGTAATGTTGTATTACATACGCTATATATTTTGTGGTACGTTCTAAGTACTACTATTGTATTATAAATTATATCGCCATTGTTAACGCATGTGATTGGAGAGGTGATATTTGTAGGATTAGTTGTAAATAAGACTCTATACATATTGAAATTTCAGTTACTAAACATAGAGTGCCTCGCGACGATCGTCTGTTGAAGGACCATTTGAAATACTAATTTGAAAATTTGTAGGTGTTATGTTTTTGTTATTTATTTCGTTCTTTATGTTTTTTAATAATTGTTGTAAGTTTGATAATTTTGATGCGAAACTCTGATGAATGTCTGGCATTATTGATTCGATTTAAAGTATTTTCAGATTTGTACCACTTCGAGTTATTACGCAAGTCAACATAAACTTTCATATTTAAAATGAAATATTCAAAATTGTTTTGATTCTTTCCCTTAATTTACACCGAATTCATACGGCGTATCGTGTGGTTGAAGTAAACTGTTTAGGAGATATTCTATTGTTAAAAATTGATATCTGGAGATGTTGAAAGAAATTATAAATTAGCAAAAATTTTTGATGTTGATAAAATAGATTTTTATTAATTGTTGTAAGCAGCGGTTTGGATTTTATTATACTGTACTATGTTTGGAAGATATAATGACATATATACCATAAAATCAATTCAAAATGATAGTCCTATTCCTTTATTTTTCTAGTCAATTCGTGACTTAAAACTAAGCCAACATTTAGCATCATTTTTATATTTAAGGCTATTCGATAAAACAATAAAAAATCTTTTTCGCTAGTGTGCCATGGAAAATTATTAACAGTAAATGTCAAATATTAGCATTTTTTTGTCAAATTATTTTACTAGTAATGCCAAAATTAAATTCGGGATCTAATAAACAAAATATCTTAGGTTACGTAAAGCAGACTATGTATTTTGGCACTTGTTAATTTAAACATTTTATTTTTATATTTTTTTGAAAAATCGTTTAATTATCTTCAAATAAACGCATTATAAAATGTTCGTTTCTAATTTCTACCGGATTAAATAAACATGTTTTGTTTAGCTATGTTATTAGTAGTTTGTTAAATAACATTGTATTAAAGAATCCATCCTGTCTTGCAAAGATAACATTTACTGTTAACAATAATTTTCTGTAGCACTCTTGTATGATGGAAAAAGTTCTTCAATATCAGATTTTATTGAATATCTTTAAAAGTACTAAACATGCAGATAAATATTGATTAATTGTTTAATCAAAACATTATCGGAATAAAGAAAAACATTACGTTGTTGTTTGAAAAAATTAATTTTGATGCATCTCGATTTTAATGTTTCAAAATATTTTTGTGATTTTCTCCATATGTTTTCATATTTTACTTTACCCACTTCAAACAATACAATTAATCAGAGATATAAGTAAGAAATACGAAAATTTTGACCGACTTCTGTAACAACCAAATGGAACAAATACTCTGTAAATGCGGACACATGCAAAAGTATACACATATACGTTTTAAATCAGTATCCTAAGTGCTTTTCAGTGTAGTTCTCACGGGCGATCGTGGTGGTGCACCCTCTATACGGATGCTCGATAATTTTTGTCAGTTACTCTATGTAACGTTCGAAAAAGGATATATTTTGAGTAACCGCTTTGTTAAAATTCTATGCTGGATTTATATTTTATTGTCCTCAGAATATATCTTTTCACAATTTTCTGAAAAGTTTACAAGTAAGTGAAGGAGCACAAACTGAAATAAAATAAATTTATGTAAACGTACAAGTTGCTAGATATTAATTCTTAGTTCCTTTCGATAACAAATAGTTTTCAGTTTTAACAAAATATTAAGCTAAACTTAATTTTTACGCTCTGTGTTAAAAAGGAATTATCGTGTAATAACGGCTGTGTTCAGAATTAATTCCTCCTACTGCATTTAATATTCTTTCAATTACGTCAAAATGTAGCCTACAATTATATTTTATTTGATTATGAACAACATAAAAGGACTAGGTACATAAGCCTACAATCATTTACTTTACGTCGATAACAATCAAGAAAAATCATTGAAATATTTCGATATTAACTATTTATTAATTAATTACAATAATTATATGTTTATTTATACATCTAACAATGTTACTCTTATACGTACAGCTAAGTAATTTATTCCCATTTCAGTATTTTAAACAAATTATAGTATATATGTATATATCTTTTACCCTGTTTTATTAAACAAAACAACGAAATAAATAAATTGTAGTTTTTTTTAATAAATAATTTAGATTTACTTTCGAAGTTTTTTATTGTCCTCTATTCTAGTTGTGAATGTCATCTTAGAAGTATTATTTCTTGTTGGAAAATAAAATGTTCTTTTTTTTTTATATATACAGGATGTCTCTCCGGAACAGTATCGATCGATATATGAAAGAGTATGCATTAGAATATTCTGAAAACTTGTCAGTACACTAAAGCCCACATGTGCTATCGGACTAAAATATTTTTAATAATCTTACGGCTATATCGGAAATAGTTGCCACCTTTGCTATTTTAAAAGGAGTACCCTGTATATTATTACATTTTTGAAATATTTGCTTTTTTTGAATATTTTTGACAGATGGACAACTGCATGTGAGTTTTTATAACTGTGAAAGTGTTTAACTTGGAAAATTAATATTTTGCCTAATTGTTAATCATATATGGTAACTACTCTGACTAAAGAACGAAAAAAATGTCATATTCATTATGCATCTAAAATTGATACTTTTTAAGATAATTCGGAAAATGTGTATTGTGACACAATTTTATTCCGAATCCAAAGGCTTTAGAAAAGTCGGTGTAAGGCACATCCGATCCATATAAATTTATACTGATTGATAGATATAGATTTCGTGTGGCGTTATGCTCGGGTATATAAGATGTACCGAAATATTTTGCCAAAATTTCGAATGATGTTAATGGGCCTGTAGTTGCTGATGAGGATGATCTAATGATCCGATGTTTTGCTGATTTAATAACTTAATTTAAGTTCTATGTGAATTCGCATTATCGTGGTGAGGGATCGTCCGTCGTTGTAGGTTAGTTTTTTAGAGCACGGCGATCACTTTTGTAACAATATAACCAGAAATTGAGACAAAAGTTGCGATCATTCTCTTTGGCACACAAACAGATAACTTTTGTTGGCTTCTCCTCATCTTGAAACACCCACACAGCGGATTGACGTTTGGTTTCCAGTCCACAGGAATACATAAATGATTTTTGAACCGGCTCAAATTTTTCAACATCAATTAACGCGAACTACCTTTTGTTCTTCAGTTAAAAGATGTGGGATCCAACTTTCTCAAAGACTGCTTGCTGGGGCTAAATCATTTATCGTAACATGATGAAACTTTGAATTTAAGTTTAACAAACATTGAAATTAATTTTGACGGGCGACAACGTTTCATTCGTAGCGTCCATCATATCGTTTCTTTCCAAAACTTTTTTTTAGCTCGTACGTTTATTGTATGTTGCGTGTTGATGTACTTGAAATAC
The DNA here is from genome assembly GCA_902654985.2 of Oryctes borbonicus. Classification (NCBI taxonomy): domain Eukaryota; kingdom Metazoa; phylum Arthropoda; class Insecta; order Coleoptera; family Scarabaeidae; genus Oryctes; species Oryctes borbonicus. The sequence goes on from LR736888.1 coordinate 633,549, forward strand.
AAGAATTCAATGACGGCTTGATTTCGATTTTTTTATTTTTTGCGGAAACATTAACATCGACTAACTCAAATGATGTTAAACAACAATATCATCCAATATGGCTAAAATTTCTAAAAGTATCTTACCACGCATGCACAATTATATTACCAGGATATCTTCGATGAGCAGCACCATCTTCATGTTGATGCTTGACTGCCCTCGTATGCAGTGCAGTACAAATTAATTAGGTTGGATTAAATGAACCTTTTTCAAGTTACTAGTAATAACTTTTGAACTATATTTACGTTTTGATTTCTCAACTCCGTTTATTTTAAATCAATATATAAAAGATAAATTGTCTAAAATTGCATAAGAAAGATAGTTGTAAATATCGTTTAGCGGGAAAAGCGACCAGTGAGATTAATGGAGAATGTCGTAAACACCGAGCGTGCTAATGCTCAGAAAATCTCACCTCTTTCTATTTGTATCCGCAGGTATTGTATATATCTGCCGCTAATAGGAGGGATATTACGACTAAACACGAAACGGATTCTCGTGGCTTTAAAGCGGAATAGGTAAAAACTAAACAACTCTGTTTCAATTTTCAAATACGTAACGAAATTAGATCGCATTAAGATTTGAATTTGCTCCAGTTTTGTTTTAATCGCAATTGCTGTAGATATATGCTATGCCTATTTATTTATAATTCTAATTTCGAAATTATAACAATCAGTTACATTTTGGCCTTACACATTAGTTATGGAAGGCGTATAATCATTATTATTTATTTTTAATGCAAAACATTGACGTCCTAAGTTAAACCATTTAACTTTGTTAAGGTACATTTTACCGTGTTTTGTTGTACGATAAATTTTGGTCTACTATCTGCATCCACGCTTATTAGTTTCTATTTCAAAGTCTAATAACAGGAACTTGTCCAACTTTGCTTGTATCTAATATGATACGTTTTGAAAGGATTATACATTACATTTTGCAGCTTTTTATTCTTCGTCGCGCTGTTTTTTTTTTTGTTTATTAGTACTTCCATTATTTATTGAAGGTTATATGTGGGTTTAAAAATTTAACAAATTGCTTTCGGGCGTTTTAATTTAATGAGAAAACGCCGATAGTTTTGCAGCTAAATGATTAATATGATCTTGCCCTATTTACGTACAAACTAAGAAAACTGAAGTTCTCGCGTGTGGTAAGAACATCATTGTTATATAAGATAGACTGAGGATGTTTTCTTTATTATCGGTTCCCAAGAGTACCTCTTTGACAGTTTGGTAAAGCGCTGTATTGGAGCTTTTAACCTGTATGCATCTATTTTGAGCGAAATTTAATAATTTGTGGTTTTTTAAAAATTCATATCGATATGGGTCGATAGTTAGATTTCTGATTTGTCTCTATTTTTATATATTAATTTAATTGTAGACTTCCTTAGATAATTCCGAAACCAAATTGCTGGCTTCTTCAGGCTTGAATTAATTAAATTGCTTAATAGAGTTACAAGTATTTGCGAGCATACCTTTAGAACTCTAATTGAAATTTCATCATGACCCAAGGACTTGTGTATGGTGTTTGAAGTTTGCCCAACATTGTACTAGCCCTGAAGGCGGTTATTGCACGTGATATAACAAAATGTCTTTAACTACACGGTGGGTAATCAAGTTAGCTTTCTAATTATGCATTATGCAAATTTAATTTTTTATTGCCAACCTAACCAACTACGTCCCCTAAGAAGCATTTTTATTCTCTGGAATTGATTTTGTAAATTCTCCCTATTTCTCTAGCCAACTATGTCGGGAAGCAGTTACTTTCAAATCTACTTGCATATTCACACATTTCAACAGCTTTTGAATCGTTTTCTTCTGCGCCCTCTGTTAATTAATTAATTTGCATCTACACATTCTTATGCATACCTTCTAGAAAATATGTTACCCGGCCAACCGTCTGCATGCTGTCGGGTCAATTTGGTACGGCTGATGAACTTCAGGTACATGGAAAATGTGCAAGTTTAGTGAATCTGGGGAACCGTAGTAGTAGGCCATGCGCGAGTCTCTTTACCCAGGATCACAGAGGCCAGTGCTCGGTTGCCCACCCTATCAAACGGAACGCGTACCGCTAGGAAAACAAATCAGGTACGGAAATTCTGGGGAGTTCAAATTTTCCGGACGTGTTTAGAGTTCCTTACACAATCTCTTTTCTCCCGGAAATCGATAATATAAAGTAAAATACAGTTTTATTTTGAAATTTCATTGAAAAACAGTTGATTATTTTGGAATATTCCGAGATAGAACTTTTATCTAAATATTAATAGTCCGAGTTTAATATTTATTGCGTTATATATTTATATGTTACATCTTTCTTTAATATTATAGGTACACGTAAAACACTTTGTGTTAATTGAAATAATTTCGAGAATCTTGCTATTTATTTTTAAATGATATGTAAAGAAATAGTGAATATCAAATTCTGCCGGTCGAAGACCTTCTAACTACCAGTTGCTTCTACTACCTACACGGCTTGTTTTCCACGTATAAAAGCTAAGGACATTTCAGGCAGGGAGATTCTATTAGTACATGTACCGCCTCGCTTAAAGTTCAAATTTAATCAGTAAGGTAAGTGCAATCCGTTCTATTCTATTGTTCTTACATACTAGATGGTGGTACTCTGTCGCCTTCGCGCTATTTTACTTTTAGAATAAATTAAAAGAAGCGCGCTTAAATTTGTTGTAATTCAGCAAAATAGCTATAACTACAAGCATAAGCAAATAATTAACATGCTATTAATTACAGAATAATAACGCGCAATATATCACGTTGTGGGGATGACGTCTATATCGGTAGTATTATTGTTAATGGTTTGATTCTAGATTATTGAAATAAACGTTAATTGATGTGATCGACTTAACTAATTTGACATAATACGCATGAGATATAAACATATCTATATATATGGATTTAGAAGCCACTTAAGCAAATGCTATAGTTTACAGGAATGTGCTAATTTCGAAATAATTAATTTTATTTATTTAATAGGGCTGGAAATATACGTAAAGGTGGTTGATAAGTTATTTCAACATTTTTCAATTTATAAAATTTTTGATTTGCCAGTTAAACGCAGAGGCACGTTGTAGTTATTATCTTTAACGGGTTCTCAACGTTTAACAAATACAAATAGTAATAATTAAAACCGTTAATGACTCATCTATGCTCCAGGGAGAACGTTATCCGGTAGAAAATGTAAGTAAAATATTTAAAAAATTTCTCTTTTTCTGGAAATGAAATGTCCTATAACTTTCCGCTAAAATTGATAATACTGTGAACTCGGTGGCGACTCGTGGTGGAATTTACGGCGTGGTCATATGAACAAAAAAGTCTTGTTTGATATATACTTGAACTTCTATCGGAATTGTTTGAAAATATACTGCACTCAATGCAATAAAGCGCATTACTTACAGATCTAATCAGCCAAAGATTTACGGAAATTACGATGCGCGTCTTTATTTTTGTTTTCACTAATTTACTTAACTCTTAAGTTTTAACTCAACATTTAGTTTATTAGCACCCAGTTTACAAAAAATCGTTAACCTCTGATTTGCCTAATTTTGTGGTGTCACTAGTCGCCATTAAGCAACTTTATTCGTCGATTAAATTAATTCGTGACTAAAGACAAATACCACTTTGAAGGACCAAGGCAATTGTTGTTATTTGCATAAATTTAACAAGAATTTATAGAAAGTAGAATAGATAATCATCCAAGCATTATCGTTAATATACTTTAGCGTCCTGTTGTGTTGCCAATTTTCCCAAATGTATATATAAACGGTAATTAATTTTAATTATGAACTAAATTTCAATTAGGGTCGATTTAATTAATGTGGCATTAACGAATAGAGATTCTAATCGAACGCCAGTGTTAACGGCGCACTAAAGTAAAGCTATTTCTTAATAATTTTCTGCGAACTGGATCTTTTATGCCGTTTCCCAATAACAAAAAATACTGCAGTATCTGTACTCGATATAATCAAGCCACACATTGAAACGTTACTTCTGCAGACACGTGGTCGCTTAATATTCTTATCCTTGTGTCCACTCACCTTCCTATAAGTAACAGTAATCTTGTTAAATGATAGAATGTAACCTCAATAATAGATTAATGTCAAGGTTACAAAAATACCATGCCAGAAACTACCTATTATCTTAATCCTTCATTAAAACGGACAATTAATTTAAAAATCGAACTTTTACTTGATGGCATTAAAATTTAATGAAGAATTTTTTTTTTATGCAATCGGTCGTGTAGATTAAATTAATTTAGAATTAAAAGGTGTTTATTTTTACCACCACCGACATGTTTAACAATACACCCACACGCAAACACATAGACATGCGCGCGCAAGAAAATAAAAATTAACAAAATATGTTGAATTCTACACACAGCCAAAGTTACTCCAAATTTATGTTAGGTAAAACTATCAAAGAACGTGGAGATACACATATGCTACATAACAAAAACTATCAAAACAAGCTAGAGAACTTCTATCGAAAATCCACTTTTATTAGTATTCAACTCAAATATCTACAGCATCATCTTTTGTATTCTCTTATCGATCAACTTCTTCAAAGCTATTTAAGGTGGTATTCATAGTATGTAAGATCCTACAGAAAATGCAGATTGTATTTTCAGTACCTGGGAAAGTTCTATTTTAAAAGTAAGCTATCGACTTTGACTAAAAAGTTATCCGCAAGCTAATTATCATTGAAGTTCTTGAGAAACAATATTACACGTTATTGTCAATATTATAAAAAAATGAAAAGTTAAAACTTAAAAGATGCTTGGTAAGCAAGTGAGAAATGGGGAGTAGTGATTAGGAAAGTTATTCGAAAAGTTTTTATTTGGAAGAAGGAAAAAAAGGAAGAGGAAGCGATAATAACTACGAAAATTCAAAACTTTTGATTCATCGATAATCCGGTGAAACAAAACCATTTTTTTGATGTAATGCTAGCCATTTTAAATATTATCTGTTTCTTTGTTAATTTCAGTATTCTAATGCTTCCATTGTAAAATTTAAGCATTTTAGCATTCGAAATGAAGAACTAAATCAATTTGGAATTATTTATCCCCAGTAACCTCGTATATATTTAACAATGTACCTTTCAATCTGGGTATGTGTCCCACTTAATAATGTTGAATAAAAAAGTACGTAAGGTACTCCATTGCGGATACTGACGACTATCGAAATTGCTTTTTAATTTTAATAGCTCGCCGACGGCAATAACATCGTTGGAGCAAACCGCGAATAATGGCGAAGAGGGAGAGAAAATACGGAACGGGGAAAATTACGGGAATCCACGTCCCGGAGCAAGAACCAGTAAATAGAATTGGAGAAGTTCTGCTGTTAGGTTGTTCTGCTGCTATTGTTCCACAACCGATTTGGTGTAATTTTTTAACATTAACTGTAAATTCCGTAAAATCCGCAAGCCTTTTGTTTCCAAAATACGTGTTAAACGTTTGAAATTTATTTTAGAAAATTTAGTTCTCTTGACTATCTCATAACAAAAAAAATCGCCACTTGGTCGACATGAGCTTTAAAAATAACAACATAATATAGCAAAGAAAGACAATTATTCAATTTAAAAAAATATAAAGAAGATATTGCAATTGATGACCTTGTTGGGTACGTTTTTCCAATCTTTATGTTAATGAACACTTTTCATAAACCCCCGCGGTTTGATAAGGGTGATCATGTCTCCAATCGCAATTAAAACCTGCGACAGAAAATGTTGCCCTTGATTTTGCAATTACTCACGATATTGTACACTGGGTAAATCATACTGCTCTAATAGGTGCTGAATCTTTTGGAAATAAAATAACATTTCGTATAGTCGAACTTATTTCTCGGCTGCTTATTCTCGGACTATTTTTTGTTATTTGCAAAGCAGCTTCTTCGTTTGCAACAGTACGATGAGTTCTGGTAACCCCACTATTAACTTTTGCTTTTGTGAAACAGCCATTTTTTCCCAGACGCCTATGCACGACAACAAATGTCCGAGCCGTACTATCCAGGGAATGTTTGTCAATTAAATTATTCACAAGTATCGTTCCATTAGCAATATCTGTAAGAACTCCACATAGAAGTATCACACAAGATAAACAAGGAAACGGGGAAAATTACTATTACAATAACACCACATTCATTTAACATTGTAATTATAGTCGATTTAGCGAGATTTAGTTGCTGATTTGTTAACCAAAAATTGATTTTGTTGCTACAGCCGGTTCCGAGAAAACGGTTGGAGTAAAAAAATCAGTTTTTAGGTAATAAATTAGTACGAAAAAATGCCGTTTAGTTTGTTGTGTGTGTTGATAAATTTCATCATAAATGGCTGAAGCAATAAAAAAATCAATTCTTGGGTAACAAATTAGTAACACATTAGCAACAAAATATGCAACTGGTTTGCTGGTAGGTTTACGGTAGATTAATAGACAGAAGAATCATGAACATTAATCATATGTTAACAAACCGTCGTCCGTGTATGCGTATCTTTCTCACACTCCAAATTGCCAACCTTTTTAATTTCCCTTTTCAGACACTTTGGCCATGCTGCACTATTTTTTATCTCGGTAGCCTAACGTTCAGCCTCATAAATCACATATCGTGGCTGCAACCTTGCAAGCCGCTATAACATTTTACAAATGCACAGTCGACAGGTATCATGTCGGTGTTAATTTTAACGCCCATCCGTCAATTCTAAAATTCTTACTCGTCCCCGAGAATGTCTTGAAATGTTCCCAGCGTATTTCGAACGTATAACATACGTTGCACCGATGTAGGATGTTTTATTCTGGATCGAAACGTTCTGTACCACGAACGACTCTTTTCTAATGTACGCAAACGTGTGTATCTTGAATATGTTTAGAATCATTACCGTGAATGAATCAGCGGATATCGAATTCTAACGCGTTATAACACGAATTACACATATACTGTATCCGTTACGGTGATTAGGCACGGCGTCTTTTATTAATAGCTATAATAATGCTCCCAATTGCGTTTAGTCCTTGTAAATTACTGACAGAGCATGTATTGTGCGTTACCGCGTTTTACAAATCATCAATTAGCGCAAATTCATTACGTGTATAATATTAGGATGGCAATTCCAGAGAAGCGGTTCCCGAGATTACATGTTGTTTTCCAAACCGACGCAACCGGCGAAATTTCACGTAATCTGGGCCAAAATACGTATTTCTTTTTATAAAAGTGCGTTTTTATGTTTTTATTACGGGAAGGCATTGGTAATTTGATAAATCGTAAAATATGAACTAATAATTGTTGATTTGTTCACATTGAAATTATTAAATTTACAGGATTTCACCATAAAATAATTTTTCTTTGTAGAATTGAGATCACCCTAAAGGCACTTCAGCTATAGATTCATTAACGTTAACACTTTCAGTATAGATCTTTTCCTTAGCCTTGATAATGGCTTCATAATTGGGGTACAGATCACAATTGTGCTCCAGAGCTGCATCTTTAATAATACTTTGTTGAAGTTTTGCTTTTATAAATATCGATAAAGCTTTATCAGAAGAATATGGTACAACACGTCTTTTATAATAAGCTTCCCTGTATTTTCTTGCATTACTTTGAGTGGAAAATGCGATATTTTTCAATGCATTAGCATCATCCACGTAACTTAGTTCGTCGGAATTAAATTTAGTTCGCACTCCTTTAGTATTCTTCTATTTTGAGGAGAATCGGCAGATAGCCTACCACTTTATTTCTCAGACAAATTATGCGATTCTGTGTCATAAGGAAACTCAGACACGATTAATTCTTATTCCTTGGATATTTCTGGATGCAGCGCCCCATTTGCGTTTATGCTGTGACGTCAAATGCGCAAAGATATCGGAAGTAATGAGCAGATTCCACATCATAAAAGAATCATCATAAACGACATCTTTTATCGGTTCCATTTTCTCCGATTCAAGTTCTTTCTGCGTAGCGAATAAAGTAATTTTGCCTGCCGGCTGTAGTCTGCGGATGCGATATCAATGCTTACGACATTTTATAATTAATATAATTATAACATCGCTGAAACGATAAAACAAAGTAATTTTAAATATTCACTTCTTCCATCTATATCAGATGGGTACCTCACGATAATATAAATTATTATTATAATTAGCAACCACTTCCTTGATTACTTTTCATGTAATAAACATGATGAAAATCTTCCCCTGCAATTTATATTAGACTTCCTGAAAGTGCTTTTAGACATCGTTAAAACATAAATTTTAATGTTGCTGAAAATTATGATGCTGTTACTATAATATACAATTAACTGAATGAAAGTCACTCTTCTCTATCTCACGGATAATATGGGTGAAAGTTTCTATGAAGGCTCACGTGTAACATGATCTACAAAAGGGGATTCCTATTTCCTTCTGCTTTAGAATTACACAGAAAAAAACCTTTTAAATGTAATAGAATGTGCTCCAAAAAAACGATAATTCACAAAAGGCAGCCTAATTCGTATAAATTCCCGTGTGTTTGAATGTACTATTTCGATATTTAATAAAAATTAAATGAATTTATTTAGCAAAAATTAGGAATTTTGCTATTGCCATATTATAACTCAAACTATCGTAGGAGAGCTAAATAAGTTAATTGGAGTACTATAACTTTAGAAATCTCCATCTCCATCATGATAAAAAGCTATATTCCATTACATTTTTTTTGAATATTGTTCACCTGTTAATGTAGCGTATTCACAATATAATAGCGAACCCTTTCATGATTTCCAACTTTTTTAAAAAATTCAGTCGAAAACGTTGGATTATTGATTAGACTATTGTAGTAACTGTTAAAATTCGTTACATCGGCATTTTTATAAGTGCGATACATATATTTGACAGTTGAAAAACATGCAAGTTTATTGTAGCAAACGTTAATATAATTTCTGTAAGTTTTATAACTTTCGTTGTGAGCGTGGCCCATTCCTGTTTCTTACAATATTGTTTCACTAATTGCTACAAATTGTCCGCTTTATGGATCTTATAACTGCACGGAGAAAATAGATAATATTTTTTATTGAGAAAAATTTATTTATCGTAATCATAAGTTTTTGCTAACTCTTATTACATTATTTGTTTAAAATAAACATAATAATATATTAAACCATTTAAATGGATTATATATAGTTGATTGATAATATTTTTTTATAAAGATTATATTTACATGAAATACAATATTAATCCTCACATACTTTGATGCTTAGAATGTTTTCAGTCGTATGTTAGTGACTATTTACACACGGAGCACCTTCTTGCGTTGGTTGTGCCAAACAACTGACAAATGTGTTGAGATAGAATTGACGCCTTTTTGTTGTGCCAATAGACCCTTCTTGAATTACTACTACCGGGAACAAGGTAGGTTCACTTAGTCAGTTTTGGTAGGTTGACCTGTAGTGCCGTACACTGACGAGAATCAAAGTAGCTCGAAACACCTGTGTCTTGTGATCAAACGCTGTCTTTTCCACTTGTAACTACGGCGTGTGTTGGTCTATTGCACTTCATACGTGTAAAAGCATTTTTATCTATACATGTAAGTTTGTATACATGTTTTTATTAATATTAAAATCATTTTTATTTAATATCAAAAAAACATTTGTTTTAACTTCAAATGTATTGCATTTTTGGTTTAAATAAGATGATATTTATAACTAATATTGTTAGTTTTAATTGGAAGGTATGCTTACTTTCACAATATTTTCCACTAACCATTTATATATTAATTGTAGTAAGTAGTAAATTTTTTTATTTATATATTATATTATATTGGTAGTGGCATTTGCTGTAATTGCAAAAGTAATTCCAATATTTGTGTAATATAGTTTGGCATCTGGAAATGTAATTTATTATTTTATGCATTGGCCAATTAGCTTGTGTTCAAACAATTTCATTAAATATAGCTGAGTACGTTTCAGCTGTAAATAGCGTCGATAAACATATATTTTATAAATATACTACGTTGGAATATAAAATCTACAAGAAGAAATGTTTATGAAAATAGTTATCTTGCTTTTGAAATGATTTATAAAGAAACCCGTAGGGCATAGAAAGGAGCTTTTATAGTAGAAGGAAGTAAATGCATGCCTACTAAAATTAATGAACTTTGATGAACTTGAAGGTTTTTAATTAGCATTTCAAAAACGGCGGATTATTAACTTTTAATTAGAGCTGACAGTTGCTGACCTGTATGTCTGCTTGTAACACAACTTTTGTAAAGATAGGGAGCTAATGGTTTGGTAAAGTCTATTTATTCTCCAAACAAAGATAACAATAAAGTTTCACCTATATAGACGTGTATAGTCATTAGCAGTGGATAGGGATGATTATCTACAGTGTGGTGTAAATAAGCTAATTCTTCTTAAACGGAATACTCTGTATCGTTTTTGTATTTTACGCTATATTTTGAATATATTTTATTCGAGGCATATTAAATCTGTTTTGTAAATGTTTAGAAAGCTCCTTATTATTAATAGCCCCGAACCCAGTGGTAGGTACCTGGTGTAGAGCATGGGAAATCTCCCTGCCGTATTGAAATGAATTGCTGAAGACTGTATTAAACTGCAAAAAGATATATGATTGGTAGTAGAAATGTCTTTCGGGTGTTGTCGCGTACTTGATGTTTGACTTGACGTTTCGCTGATCATGCTGTCAGTTTCTTCGTCATACGGTGAACAATGCGATTCATCGGAGCGGAACGGTTATGGATCAGCAAAGCGGAACAGAAATGGGGTATATAACGAGGAGCATTAGACAACAACATCAGTCTTTAGAAATCTTCTGAAGAAGCTGACAGCATGATCAGCGAAACGTCAAGTCAAACATCAAGTACGCGACAATACCCGAAAGACATTTCTACTATGGATTACGGTCGTGAAAGCCTACACTCAAATATATGATTGGTAGTAAGCGTAAAACTGTATCATATACGAGAAACAGATTTTAGGCACAAGCCAAATGACATACAAGAACTTTCTGAATAAAAAATAGATATCAAAAGAAATAATAATAACATAGGAAAGGACGACCTAGAATCACCTGGAACAGTGTAACGAAAATACTTAAATGCAGATGAAAATCATGGGAAGAAGCAAGAATACTATCTAGACCCTGCAAAAAGCGCTATTTTGTTGGAAAGGAATAATGATAAAAAAGGACCCTCACCACTTTCGGGTGAAAAATATGATGATGATAAACTGCGATCGCTTATCGCACTTATGGTTTTATCTGTAGAAATTGCGTAATTTTAATAACATGAGATGCATAAAACTATACTTTATTACAGCTATAATAAATTCAAACTGGAATATGCATTGTTTGATAGGTCTCCAATTTACCAAATTTATATAAATAATATTTAAAATTGATGAGTTTCTCTCGAAAGAGGACTTGATTACAATATCCTTATCTAGGCTAGACTGTCTGCGGATGTTGAGTAAAATTAGTTTTAATGTTTCGAGATTATGATCACGTTTTGAATGCAAAGTGCGGAGTGGAAGAAGTGGAATAAACGTTTTAGTTAAGTCAGCTGTGTTTATAATGTGTAACAATTATAACAAAGCTTTTGAATTGCGTGATGTACGCTGTAATTCATTTAAAGCGGTAGTTGAAGTTATGATTAATTTGTACATTGTCTACATGATCTTCTTCCTCCGGCGCATTTGAAATTCATTTAGTCTATTGTATTTTATTGTATGTATCTATGTATTCGCAACTTTACCAACATAGTGGTGAAGTTGCGAATACATATACCTTCCGTCGATTGTAGAACTGAACTGAAACTGTTTTCGCTGTACTAACTACCATTCTGTTTTCACTACACCATAACTTCATGTTAGCTTCCATCTCCTCTACAAATGCAATTGCAAAATTATCTGCATAGAGAATTATCGATCCTGCAGTAATGTACCTGATGGGATAAACAAACAGATAGTGGATTCAAGACTAATCGTTGTGAAATTTTCTCAATAAAAATATTCAGATTCTAATATATAATACAAAAATGATATAATACATAGTGAGCATGTAAACAAATTCCATAAAAAATCGAAATATTTAATTGGAGAGAAAGGTCTGATGAAATTAATCTTAATTTTTCTATTGTCTTTTCTGGCTAAAGGAAGTGATCTGTATACTAGATATGAACATTATAGATTATTTTTTTGGTAAAAATTCCCGTATTTTATAGAATCTTTTTACTGTGCAGTTCCCCGTAACGCCTACTCGACTACTCCCGAAGTTTGCCATAAACTCTTCGTAAGTCTGTTTTTGCTTCAGGATGTGGCATTGTTGTAAAACTTGTTCGTGCTTGTTAAGCACGGCTGTCTCCGAAGAACGGCGCCAATTAATTAAAATAAATTATTACTAAACGTGTTCCGAGTTTGAACCGTGTCATGTCGTTGGTTAAAATAAAACTCGAGTGATGGCAACAGTTAGCACGGTAACTCGACGTGTGAACCACGCCAGAGGCGAAACAAACTGAGCGGGAAGCAGCGGTCACGGTAACTCAGCATGTGAACCATGCCAGAGGCGAAAACCAATTGCAGTTGGACCACTGCTTCCCGCTCAGTTAGTTTCGCCTCTGGCGTGGTTGACACGTTGTTACCGTGCTAACTGTTGCCATCACTCTCCTGAAGAAGCCCCATACGATTGTGGGCGAAACGTCGAGTTTTATTTTAACCAACGACATGACACGGTTTAAACCCGGAACACGTTTAGTTTCAACTGATTCTGGCCATGGAAGCCTACGTTTTTATTATGAACTATTACGTTTTCTTTCTTTGATCCGGTAGACAACGTTATTAAGTCTTTTGACTACTTCACAATTGTTGTAACTTAGGGGAGAAGCCACAACGTCGCTGAAGATTATATAGCCAGACCAAATTTTCTGGCTGATATCCGCCTTCTTCCGCTTTGACGTCGTAATGTTCTTCGATCTGTTACTTGTTTCTTGGATGTTGGTCCTTACTCGATTATGAATCTCATTTATCCGTTTGCGAATGTTCGAAACGTAATTTTCTCCCACCACTTTTTCCTCTGGTTCAAAGCCGAACTTCAGATCATATGGCAGTTGTAACTCTCGGCCAAATAGCACATTTATAGGATTGTCCCGTGGTTTCATGCACCGACGCTTGGAATGTTAATAGAAATGAGTGTAATTGTCGATCTCGATCTCGTTGATAGTCGGCAATAACTTTGGATAAGTATTTTACCATTGGATTGGATGCAATGCAGTAGTCCTAGTCCTTCGGTTGCCCAGTATCTGACAAACATCTTGGAATAGGGATGATTTGAAAGTTACAACCTTGATACGCGTTGGGCACTTAAACTATCCGGAAATTTCATACGAAGATTTTATTTTTTTTTAAATCTGTATTGAATACTAATTTATTACATACTAATATGCAATCAAAGTTAATTTGCCAATATCTCATGTAGTGAAAATAGCCTATTATCCTCTGCAGTTATAAATTGTTGTGGTTGCGCACTGATAATTACGTATATTAAATTTTAATTTGATCTTTGTTTTGAGAAACCAAACTTTGCCATGGTACATATTAATGTTTAAATTATGAATTAGCCCTGTCTATACATACGAAACATTTACATGCCCGTTTAAATTAATTATCTCTTCCGATACTGTTGCTCATATCGTTTTACATGCTAATTTCGAATCCTGATTTCCCGCATACCTTCGTAAACCTGGCGAAAGCCGCTTGACGTGTAACTAATTTCGAAGACAGGCAGATAATATATTATTTCTACTAGGGGATTAGGGTAAAGTTGGATGAATCGTACTGGTTTAAAAAAAGTTATACGGTTTATTTTTTGTAACATTGAAAGCCAAGGGCGATAATGACTTGTTATATGATAATTTGAAATATTTCTATTGAGTTGTAGCATGATTTACGTAACTGATCTCATAAAGTGTACGATTAAGTAGGTTAATTGGAATGTCTGTATACGGCAGTTTCTCTTTCAGTATGATTAAACGCTGGCGATATAAATTTCTAATTTTACAGGAATCAATGTTTTACAATTGTTACATCTTCCTGGAGAGTTGTCGTGTATTTTCGTTTTACCCTCTAGCTCCTCCGTCATCCGTTTAGCTTTGTGCAGATCACCAACTGCTACCGAAAAGTTATGTACACTGCTGTTCAGTGAAGTTCGGTCATACAATAATCATACACAATCTATTATATCACACTGTATACAATTATTAATACATAAAATTAGAAAAATATTAAGCATACACTCTTTTCTAAGGGATTAAAGCCATAAATTATTATGTAAAGTAGAAATATTGCGACAACCACAATAAGTCCCTTTTATTATCATTCCGAGAATTTCTCGGAAGTACCGATCTTTTGAAACGGGTCGTTTGGGGATTATTAACGAACAATACATTTAGGAAATATACCGCAGCATCACTCTTGTTTATTTATCACGGGCGTAGAGATATAAATTTGCTTCATTTTACTGTTAAACGTGTGTTGGTGTGCATCTGTCGTTTTTGCGCGAAAGTTTTAAGAAAATTTACTTCAGAATGGCACGTGGCAAGCCTACCAGTGTAGAAACACGTTCACGCATTATTACGCTGTTTGAAGAAGGATATTCGTGGCGACAAATTGCTGAAAAAATAAATATGAGAAGTTCAACAGTAAATGACATCATAAAGCGACATCGGACAACTGGGACTATAGAAAATCGTGTTCGTCCTGGAGCATCTACGAAAACAACAAAAGCTAAAGATTTGAGAATTGTATTATTAAGCAAACGCAATAGAAAATTAACAGCGCCACAAATAGCAGCCGAAGCCAATCACGGCCGTGAAGAACAAGTTTCGGCGAGTACGGTAAAACGTCGGCTTCAACAAGAGAATCTTCATGGACGCATTGCCATTCGAAAACCCTTATTACGTCGGGGCAACAGAGCAAAACGGCTACAGTGGGCCCGTTCTCATCTAGATTGGTCGTTAGATGATTGGAAACACGTGCTTTGGAGTGACGAGTCAAAGTTTGAGGTTTTTGGGCAAAATCGACGAGTTTATGTCCGAAGATCTAAAACCGAAAAGTGATTCCGAACTGCATTGTGCCTACAGTGAAGCAAGGGTGTAGTTCTGTGTTAGTCTGGGGATGTTTCTCCTTTGCTGGAACGGGAGATTAATGCAGAGTGCAGGGTGTAATGAGGAAGGAAAATTATTTTGCAATACTCCAGAATCATGCAGTGGCATCAGGATTGCGTATAGTAGGCCGTAACTTTACATTCATGCATGACAACGACCCAAAACACACTGCGTTAGTGTGTAAGAACTATCTAAAGGAGCAAGAAGAACAGCACACCCTGAAGGTAATGACATGGCCCCCACAAAGTCCACATTTGAACCCTATAGAGTTGTTGTGGGATGAACTGGACAGGAGGATCTGAAAAATATGCCCAACTTCACTTTCAAAACATTTACGGAATATTCTGCAACATGAATGGATTAATATTCCACAATCCATTTTAACAATACTTATCGAAAGAATGCCTAGAATAGTTCGAGCGGTGATTAACAGCAAAGGAGCTTTTTCGACGAAAAAAAAATATAATGTTCAGTATGTTATATTAGGCCAGAATAACTTTTATTTATTTATTTTTGTCTTTTTTACCTGTACATACAATAAAATTGCATTTTGTTTTTAGTTTCGTTTGTTTCTGTACCCTTTTCATGTTTTTTTTTTACCAACCGACCGAACTTCTCTGAACGGCAGCGTATATAAGTAGATGTAGATACAGGCGATAACAAAAAAAATAATGCTAAGATAGCTTCCTCATGGTATTGATGGAATAATTCACGGTAAACGTAACAAAAGGAGAGAAAAAAATACATTACACGCGGACATGTTTCTGCCCACCTGGCGTCATCAGCATGGTTCCAAGAGTATTTTTTCTCTACTTTCTATCGTTGTTGCCTCACAGTTAATGCCACAATTTTCAAAACGACAAACTCGACATTTTTTGGTGCCTTCTAGTGTCAAAGAAAATGCATGCCTGCCGCTTAGGATGCAGCGATATAAGCCGGGTACTGTTCCCTAAACCATCCCTTGAGCAGCTCTCTGACACGAGATGGCGGTGCAAGTGGCGCTTTGGGAAACCGCACATTTGAATATTCCGACAGGCTTACCATGATGTATGTATATAACAGAAACGGTAGGCATGCGATTTCTTTGGCAATAAAGGGCGCTCAGAAATCTCGACTTTGTTGTCTTGAAAGTTGTGGCATTAACTGTGAGGCAACAGTGAGGAGGATAGAGATAAAAAAATACTCTCGGAACCACGCTGATGACGCCGAGTAGGCAGAAACGTGAGTAGTGTATTTTCTTCTGTCCTTTTGTTGTGTTTTCCGTGAATTATTCCATCAATACCACGAGGAAGCTATCTTAGCATTATTTTATTTTATTTTGGTTATTGTTTCTAGACATTTTCTGATGTGTTCTGTTATATACATCATGGCAAGCCTGTCAGAATATTTACATGTGCGGTTTCCCAAAGCGCTACTTGCGCTGCCATCTCCTGTTAAGCAGTCAGAGAGCTGCTCGAGGGATGGTTTGGGGAACAGTACCCGGTTTATTTCGCTGCTTCCTAAACGGCAGGTATGCGTTTTCTTTGGCACTAAAGGGCGCCAAAGAATGTCGAGATTGTCGTTTTGAAAGTTGTGGCATTAACTGTGAGGCAACAGCGATAGAAGGTAGAGATAAAAAATTACTCTCGAAACCACGCTGATGACGCCGGGTAGGCAGAAACATGTCCTTGGGTAGTGTATTTTTTTCTCTCCTTTTGTTGCGTTTGCTGTGAATTATTCGATTAATACCATGAGGAAGCTATCTCAGCATTATTCTTTTTTGGTTATTGTTTCTAGGCATTTTCTGATTTGTTCTGTTAGATAAAGGCGAGTTCCCCTCCAAATTCGCTGGCCGCTAGCGACTACAACCGGGTAGCTGCTACCAATTCGCGAAGACATTAACTGTTTTCCTTCAAACACGTCAGAACTTTTATTTACCATCGAATATCAGGCAATTAATAGAAGCACACTTCTACTATTGATGCTAGAAAATGATAGATAAGAAAAATAAATTTTGTGAACAGTGATAAATAAAAAGATATTAATAATAAAAATGGGCAAAATATGTGTGAAATATATAAAGTATAGCACGTATATAGAATACACACCTTCCAAATGTGTTTAATACAGTACAAATTCAATTCAAATATAGTTAACATAAACAAATTCGCAGCGAATTTAGATGACTGTCTGCTCTCGAAGCAGTTGAGGGACTAGCGACCAACGAACAACGAACGAACGTTGGTGGCAACTGCTCAGTAGGATATAAGAAAACAACCACATTTAGAACGCATTGTACAGGTCTCATCGACCAGCTATTCGGTCGCGGCTACTAGCGACCAGCGAAGTTGGCCTTAATAATAATAATAATAATAATAATAATAATAATAATAATAATAATAAAATGTGTTGCTGAAATTCATGATACTGTCGCAATTGTCATACGGGATAACATCACCAATATTGTTATACATTTCTCGTTGACTTAATCATAAGGTTTACCAACTAAAACGCTCCTAAAAAAACACCCTAATATGTATTATTCAGGCTGACAAAGGTGGTTGCACTATAGCAATAGATAAAACTGAGTACAGGATTCGTTGACATACAAACTACTGCACAGTAACCCACTAATTATCTGGTAGTTGCTTCCACTAAACAACTACCAGATGATCAGCTAAGATAACTTACGATTTATAACTCCTAAATTATATTGCTTTCACATTTATGCGGTTTAGAAAAATTGAAAGCAGAGCTTAGGTATAGTCTCTCAATGTTTTTTTCGTCAAAATTAACAGACTCATGCGCTTCAAATTAATTATATTTTAATTTCCTTAGATGTTGTTTCGTTACTCACAAACATTCCCTTGTAATTTTTGCTAGATGTTCTTAAATAAAAATGGAACCTTGTCAATCTGTATTGCGATTAACTACGTTTATTTTCAACAACTATTACTTTGCTTCTGACAAAAAAATTGGCGTTAGTTCTAATTGACTTTCTTTTGGAGAGTGCGGTACCACAATTTACCTTTTCCTCTACTATTTTTATTCAAATATCATTTGTGCCACTCCACATGATAACGTTGATTCATTTATTCATCTCATTTAACATCTTCGGTTTACTCTGAAATAGAACAACAGTAAAAAGTATGCTGTTTTTAGGTACTAAATTAATTAGAACTGACGTCGATAGACTGGCGTCAAAAAACAATAACACCGGGAAGATTTTTGAATTACTATTCTTATCACACAATAAATCAAAAATTCAATGCAGTAATAGCAATGAAAAATCGTTGATTTTATTATCATTATTATTCAATGCTTTGGTGCACAATCTAGGTCCTTTGTCGGAAGCAGCCAATAGTAAATTTTTAAATCCAGAATGCAGAACAATATAAAATAAATAAACAAGAGAAATGTTCGAAAATAAGGATATCTTATACAAAATGTGAAAATGAATCAAATCGTACATACATTACGGTAACTTTATAAGCAACTCAAATATTATTTTTCTATTTCAATTTAATTTGAGTTAATTACATATTTCTATGCAAATACCATTAATTTAGTATATGCTGTTGACTGAAAGGTATTTCAGACTCTTCAGTATTTCTTAAATAGGTATGTATACACATGTTTTGAATCAGTACAAATTCCAAACATGGAAAAGATAGATTCAAGCTGAACAGTCACAACTGCAGAAAAAAACAGCATGGTATATAGTTCCCCATTCTCGTTCTTGAAATAAACGGGGCCATATTTTGCAAGTATCATATTTATCATATGTCTGCATAAGGGAGAAGAACAATCTAAAATTCATGGACGTACTCGTCCGAACCTTTTGGACGATTACATCCATATATCAACGTTACATATATAACTTTCCAGTTATATCAGATAAAAATGTCGACAAACGGTTCAACAACTTTATTACAACAAGCAATCGCTGTAGTTGCCAGGAGAAGAACGCTGCGTTGAAAAAATTCATAAAACAGGGTGATTTATAATAAATGTAAAAAATTTCTATCTTGTTCAGGAAGTAATTTAAAACAAAATAAAACCAGGTTCAAATGCCAACGAATTAGAAATGATTATTAAAATCGAACTTGAATGCCCCCCTTAAGTTCGAAGACAAGCATTACACCTACGAATCAGTGAATCGTAAACACGCACTATTGTTGCGCTACCTTCACGAATTTCATTAAATCTAATACCGAGTATTGATGAAAATATGTAGAACTCGATATTCTAAACAATTAAAATTGCCGAAATAAGCGCTATATAAACCCCTTCAGAATAGCATAGAAGTAAATATTCAAAATTCTGCGAAAGTAGCATAATTCAGGCCGTTGGAATTCACTAATGGAAATTAATTAATTGAATAGTTCATACGAAATTATCAGCACCGGCATTTATGGACGCGTTTCGCCGTTTACTGCCTATCGGCACAACTTTGCGTGATATTCTCATTACGTTAGTTACTTACGCTCGCAAAGTTGTACCGATGAGCCGTAAACGGCGAAATGCGTCCACAAATGGCGATGTTGGTAGTTTCGTATTAATTATTCAATTAATTAAATCTTATCGTTATTTGATCAAGTAATTGTTCGTGTGTGTTTATTTGGACATTGTTAACCAGTTGCCTCAAATGGCGCTAAAGAAAAAATTCAAGAGGTCTAGGTGGGGAGATCTTGAGAGCCAAACAATAAATCCTTTTCGACAAATCCAATCGTTTATGAAAATCTGCATTCATCCTTTCAATTATGTATCTTACTGTAATGAGCTGGAGCACCATCGTATTGAAACCACACTTGTTGCCGATCCAAAAAGCGTTCTACTAGAAAGATTTCATAAATGGTATCAGCTCTAGTAAATTGGACCTCATCTGTTGATAATATAGTAAAATATGTCGGATCTTCAGCGACTGTTTGTAGCAAGCAAGTATAAAACTCTATTCGCTTGCTGTAATCTTCTAGTTGTAATGCTTGGACGCGATGAATTTGATGGGGATGCAACTGCTCATGGCGTGGTGTTCACTAAAACAAGTTTTAAGAAAGACGAAACTATGCTGCAATGTATGTAGTACTCAGAGTGGGGTTGCTCAACACTACGTCAACTGTATTTTCTTCGGTGATTGCATTATTTTGTCAAGCGTGATTACCTCGATTATTACGTGGAACAACAAGTGAATTAGTTTCTGTGAGTGGTTGAAAAGTACGGCTGAAAACTTTGTGAGAAGGTGGACGCCTATTAGGAAATCTTCAGCGATATTCTCCTGATGCCTGAAGACTGTTATCATCACAGTACTCATGCATATAAACAATATCTGCATATACAGCTGCACTAAACTCATTTTGAAAACTGAAAATTTCATTTTTTTCAAATTATGTTGTTCAGCTTTTAAGTATAGGTTACAGCAGGTTACTAATAATAATCATTTCTAAATGAATAAAATTTAAATTTCTTGTAGCAATGTAAGTAGAAAGAAATAATATATCATTACATAATACTTTTTGATTTAAACGACTTCTTAAATAAGACGCCAAGCATCTTCTACTCCTATTTAAATCGCCCTGTTTGCAAGATATCCTAAATATAAAAAAAAATTCATATAGTACGTCTTCGAATTAATCAATTGTGGCATGAAACTAGAAATATTTTCATTATTTTCGGAGATACGTCTAATATACGTCGCTGTGAATAAACCTGTGCTTAACGTTCTAAATCGATATTTCAATTTCTGTCGATACTCTTCTTATCTCACAAATAGGCAATTGCCTCCAGCAGCGATAAAATTCAATTTACGTGGTGTTATATAAAAAAAAGACGAGCAATGGTTTCCTGGCAGAAGGGTTCTTTTCTTCTGGGAATCCCTCTCATATTTCTTACTTTTTTGACTATACATCTTAATACAATGTCTTCAGTACTCCACAGTTACTGCTAAAACTACAAAAACAAAGATTGAATTGTAGGGTAGCTAGAAGACTGGGATTTGAAAAATAAGATAAATCTATACAAGACTTGGAATAAAGTAATTCGATTAATATAAACACCTACAGTATGAGTCCAATTTATCATGGAATACGTCTCTCAACTAATCTGTTTATGGGAAGTGTAAGAAATTATTTGTCGATGCATATTTTTTTCATGCTACAGGGAGTCACAGCGTAAAGGAATTGTAAAATTGTGTAAACAGTAGGAAGTTGAAAATTATTGACGAAGTAGACCATATAGTATCTTTAAAAAAACGCTCTGCATATTATTTTGTATTTGGTTTCCCCGAAATAAATTAATTAATATTAACTACATTTTACTGTAGATTTTTGCAATATTAAATTATGTACTTGGCTTTATCTAAAAATTGTATTAGAATAATTAGCTACAGCTAGTTAAGCGAGAGTTTGGATAGTTCTTCCAAGTGATTGTTTGATGCCCATGACAACAGTAAACAAAAAATAATTGATCTTTTCAAACTGTTGATTCAAAATGTGGGTCCACGCGTCAAAAGCGAGTCTGGAATTTGGAAATTACATCTAAATAGTTTCTAGTGTTAATATAGTTTGGTTACGATGGCAACAGTACTGACATTGAAGACGTTGGGGTGCTGATTCGAGCCTAAGTAAAACAAAAATAGATAATAGATAAAAGGCAATGCTCTCTCTTAGCTTCCAGGATACATAAGTTGTG
The DNA here is from genome assembly GCA_902654985.2 of Oryctes borbonicus. NCBI lineage: Eukaryota > Metazoa > Arthropoda > Insecta > Coleoptera > Scarabaeidae > Oryctes > Oryctes borbonicus. The sequence continues at coordinate 655,396 of LR736888.1, forward strand.
CTATCCTGGCCGACAACATCCATAACCGCAAACATTTGTTTATTAAAATTAAAACCAAAAATTAGTGCCACTGGAAACATTAATTCTGCTGGTGTAACAATATAACGCTAATGTTCATTTTTTAACGAAAAAGAACAAGGGGAACATATTTTAAAAATTTATGCAGGCTAACAATAAATTTAAATCAAATAAAAAATCAAAATAAAAAAATTAAAGAAGAAACGTGTTGCACTGCGAAATGCTTGCGTTACCCTAACTTCATACATAAATCATGTGTATTAACTCTATTTTTACGTAATTCTCTTCGCAGTAGCTGGTAAGTAGCTACTAATGCTTAAAGTTTTGAATCAACAGTTAACAACAGCGTTGAATGTATGTTTTGTTTACCGTTGTTAGGGTAACCAAATAATACTAACACCAGAAACTACTTGGATGCAATATCCAAATGCAGAACTTACTCTTAATTGTAAATATCTGTTTCATTTTAGAGATGCATGTTCTCTAAGAAAAATATAGTGTTGAATGACGTCTTTGGTGATTGTATTATCCCATCGAACTGTCCTATCAGAAATTTATAGAAATTTAATATTTAACTAGCTCTGATATTTTGGTAAATGTAATGTTGTCGTGATTTTTTAAAGTAAAACATTTTTCAGTTTATCTAAAGTATGTTTTTGCTTCGCTGTTTTAAATAGAATTATGTATTTTGGTCTAATTTTTTAATGGTGCAACTTTCATTCTGATATCTATCGGTCATCGTCTTTATTTATTTATTTATTTAAGATTTTAGAGTCAAGTCCAAGAGAACGAGACAAAATTAAATATAAACATGAAAACAAATGTGGGAATCGCAAAATATAAAAAAAAATATGCATGACTATAAGTCCTGTAACGTGACCAGCCAAGGTACAAGAACACAGTGAGCCACTACGTATATATATAAGAAAATTATCTTTCATTGAAGAACCCTTCTAGCGAGTAGAAGCATTTGGTTAATAACCAGGACTTCAATAATTTCCTGAATTTTTTATTACAAAGCATTTTCCAATGCAATATATGTACAGTCTGCTGATAGTTGTAAATTATGCTTTGTAATATGTATTTTGGGGTCACGTATCATATAAGTATGTTGGCTACTGTTTTTTGCACTTATTCTGTCTTTTTCTTTATGGATGTAGCAACTGGCTTCTAATATGTACAGCTCAAATAGTGTTAACATTTTTAGGTTCGTGAAGCATCTTCGGCAAGATGTTAGTTGATTAACACCAGCAATCGTTCTGATCGCAGTGTTCTGTTTGAGTTAAACTTCGTTAGCAGATGAGCTGGAACCCCACACTAGTATTTCGTATAATAATAGCGATTGAAATTCCGAATAGTATACTATTTTTAACGTATTTATATTTATAGCACTCTTTAGTTGTCGTAGTTTGAATATAATGGTATTCAATTTAGATACCAGTAGGCTACAGTGTACATCCCATTTCATAATTGCTGAAAAGGTAAAACCCAACAATTTCCCTGTTTTCGTTTTTGAAATGCAATTGTTATTTATTCTTAGGTGAAGTTTGTTATTTATTCTCTTTTGTAAAGTCATATATTTAGTTTTTTCTATGTTCAAAGACAAGCCGTTAGCACAGCACCACCAGTTCATCCTATTTAACATGTTACGAGCCTCAAATTCTGTTCGTTCCTCGTCGCTCGCAGAAAGTACAGTTACAACATCTGCATAACATACTAGATGGTAACCACAAATGAAACTAACAACGTCTTGAAGTTACGAAGTGGCTATACTTGAATTAAAAAAAGTGAAGACTAAGGGGGTTCTAAATCTTAATTCGTTGAAATGCGTTCTTTTCGTTAAATTATATACCTTCGCAACAATGTAATTGTACGTTGCTGTTTACAATCGTAATTAATTTCATGTTATCAACTTTATGATTTTTTTCAAGGACATGGGCTACACTAGATTTTCTATATCTTCGGAATTTCAGGTGAGCCAAATGTTGTTTGATTGTCCAATAGTTACCTGAATACAGTCTTTGCATGATATTTCATAAATTCCATATGTATATTTATTTGATTTTTATGGTTTCCCAATATGCTTTTTGAGATCAACATTTGATGACAAATTCTGTGATCAAAATTAAAAAATTGGTTCCTAAAAATATAACAAATTACATTTTCAGAGAAACCGTCGAAGTTCGCAATTTGGATGATTACGGTGAGTTTCCTTTTGTTGTTCTTGTGTGTTCTTGTGGGCTTTAGATTTCTCTAAGATGTATCTATTATTATAAATAGGTCTCGTATACATTCGTCTATTTCTAATTTATTTCTATTTCTTGTTATTAACGTATTGTGAGTAAATTTGATAAAAGGACATTTTTAGTCATTAAGTGTTTTCTGGTGTTAAAGATGCAAGATGTAACATATTTTACCTAATATCGTGGAAAATAGGCTAAACTATTTTCAAAGTCAGTTTAAAACTTTGTCGAATTTGATGCTGCATCGCTCTATGAAATGTACAGGGAGTGGTTGTATTTAAAGAAATAACGTATTGAAAATTCGGATAGTAAACCTTTTATCTGAAATATTCTGTTTGCAAATATCTATTTTTTATAATACGTTTTAAAGACTGTATTGTTTACATTTAACATAAAATTTTCTGTCATTCATAACATCTGCGATATGTATTTTCATTTTATTTAGTGTCAGATGCAATAATTCCAAAACGATGGTATAGGCGAAAGTTGATGAAAGTTGCCTTAAAATTTACACGCCGAAATAAAATAGAATAAAAAACGTATAATTTTATTTAAAGCAATGGAAGTAGTGCGGTAGTTTTGCTCATAAATTTCGAGGAGTACAGTTCGATGGGACAGCTTATGTATGAGAAGATATCCGAGTTCATTATCCTGACAACTTTTTCTTGATTATTGGAAAAATTGGAATCACACCCATACTTGGCAATATTCCCACATGTTGAAACCGAGTTGGGAAAGATTTATTTAAGGGAATTGAATTCATGCAGGATAGTTCTTATATTCCGTATATCAAACAGGTTCGCTAAACGAATGCTACGTGTCTGCACTATTGTAAGCAAAGGCGCGCCGAGATGGTGTAAAATGTCTATGAAGTGCAGAGGTATCAAGACACTAAAAGAGTTACATTATTTTACCCTTTCTCAATTCTTTCTTTTGTATTTATTTTCATACCGGGCTCGCGGACCTTCAATTCATTAGCATTAACTATTGTCTATTTTCCCATGGGAATTAAAATACTGCAGAGAGCAGAGTCTTGGCAACTTTTCAAAATGCCGAATAAATGCTCTCGTAGTTTTATCTGCATTATTAGAAATCCTTCCATGTATTTGCTTTTAATGCAATGAGAGAACGCTCACACAGCGTCAAAGTAGGACCGATTAGATGCGGCAGAAATCAAACACCAGACTTGCAGTGTCAAGAAACTTGCGCTGAATAAAATTGCAAGAAAATTCAATGTGCGTCTCAAAAAAGCGGAGTATTCGGAATTTTGTTTCATTGACACAATTCAACAATTCATACAGATGGAAGCGTCGATATTTTTCGGCGTCTAGCTATCGCTAGATTAACTTTATAGTCCAGGCTTGACGCTCTGCGGATATTTTACTCCAGCAATTAAAAAACAGCTACGTGTATAAGGGCTTCTGATGATACAGAAGAATTTTCAGTTCGAAATCAATTTTTTGCTTTAAAGGATGATCAGAGTAAGACCTTAAATAGGGACGTGAGTTTATGAGATTTATGTACGAGTCAAGTTCGATGTTTGATAACGTTATGGTATCCAATTATCTTTCTTAATCTCTACTGTTAAGTGAAGTTTTCGGTTGAAACTACTGAAAAATGTTAAAGGTATATTCTAATTTATTCTAAGGAATGGATAAGATGTCAATGTAGCGTGACATTGAGAAAACTGCAACGCTACTACCACGCGATAGAGGACTAGATCTTACATATTAATATGTCCGTAGACCTTTTGACTTCAAGATGCAACAGTTTAAATTTTTTTATTTCTCTTCAACATCTCATAACAAGAAAATGGCTACTTGGTAACATAACATAACAAAGAAAAACAACGATTAAATTTTTAAAAATGTAAGGTACTTTGCTCCAAAGAAGGTGTCCAACTTGATGTAGTACATTCTTTGAATAATGTTCAAGGGAAGATTTTTTTAATAAAGTGTTCAGTTCATTTTCTCCTGTCAATTGATTGGGTAAACGAAATGGGGCAATTAGGTAATTATCGATTATACCTGCCTACATATTAATAGGAAATTCATACTGGTAATTCCGCATTATGCTTCATCGGTGGATAAGACTAATGACCAAAAATTTTGATTGATTTTGCAACCCCTCACAATATTGTGAACGAGATAAATAGTTCTATTTTAACAGGTGATGAACTTATTCGAAATGAAACGGGTGAAGAAGCTGTTCTTTGAGAAATGGTCTAACAGAACTTATTTTCGGATTATTTTCTACTATTTGCAAAACAGCTTCCTCGTTTGCAACAGTATGATGAGTTCTGGTAACCCCACTAGTAACTTTTGGTTAATTGAAATAACCATCTTCTATCAAACGCTTACGCACGTTAGTAAATGTGAACATGTTTACTTTTGATAGATAAGTTGAGCTTCGAAAGAATTAGATCAAGCTTCGCCATAATACCATTTTTTAACGCAATTTTGAAAAACAACATACAACAGAATTAAACAAATACCTAATTAGGAACACGACAAATTTGAATAAACTATTACAATATTAATTTGACATGTGCTATATTTTCAAAGCCAGTCCTCGAAACTAAAGTACACTATTTTTGTTTCAATTATGTCTTCACAATCGGAATAAAAGAAATTAAAAAAAAAAAAATTTTCTAAAAAACTTTTAAGATCTTGCATCTTGAAAATAAAATGCTTACGGATCTGTTTTGATTACTTTATGGTCTTCTATCGCGTGGTAGTATGCATTGTAGCTTTTTCAATGTCACCCGGTAAATTAACACGGTGAAGAATTGTATTCATAGTCGTTACTGCTATGGAAGGATTGATAGTACCTTCTATAGAAGGGTAATCCGTTCTTTTAATTAATTAATGAGAAAAGTTGGGGTTTAATAAAATAAGAAAGGTATATGGAAGAAGCGAAATTAACAACTTGTTAAGAATTAACTGTAGTAAAACAACGATACTTAAACAAACTTTGGCTACAATTTCGCTGTATCGATTTTATGGTTAATAGTAGAGACTACGTATAGAAGCACCTAAGAAATTTAATTTCAGCAAATTCCCGAATCTCGATACAGTGGCATTATTGAAACACCTTATTCTCTCTCAACAGAGCAATTCTTCACGTAACGCTCGTATAAACAACAGTAATTTGATTTTTATTTTTATAGCTTCGAAATCCTACGCAGTACAAAATTAGTTAAAGTCAACCGTAAACTTGGACGTAACACGTTTTATTGTCGAGCAAACGGGTTCGGCGTTACCATTTTCGGTCATGCAGCAATTCGAAATGGGAGATTTCAACGAACTCTTGAAGTTTTACGTCCGCACATGCCTAACAGAGGGCAGATAAAATTAATCGTGCTTTGGCTTTCGCTGACCTCGCTAAATCTAGTAACTCAAAAGAAAATAAAACATTATTTCGGGACAAAATTTCTATTCCGAGAGGACGATAAATTAGCAGTGGATGGAAAATCTAATTATATTCTCCACAATACATTCCGTGAGACCTATTGTTAAAATAGAAAAGGGTCTCGATGGATTAGGATTACTTTATCATCATCAATAAGATTTTGAGGATTAGGAATTCGGGAAATATTATTTTTGTAAAGCGAAATGTTAAAAAAATATAAAAACCACATAAAACTGAAGGAACTTTATTGATGAAAGGGGTTGTAATAAATTCCATCAAGTCGTTCAAACAAGTTAATTTTTATTTTCTATTGCCGTGTTTCTTGGCTGAATCTTACGTAGGGTTATACGCCCTGTAAATGTGACGTCATAGATTAATTTTTAAATAAAACTCCCATTTTTTTAATTCAATTTGTGAAATCTGTACAAGACCCCAAATCCAAGTGGTTCATTGTTTAAACATTGTTACTTAATTAAAATAATTTAACAATATAATTATTGTTGCTTATTTTCTACTCGACTAATTATTGTCTGACGTTTTTATTATTTAGATATGTTGAAGCGACCTAAAGTGAAATTCTAGCATTTCTAAATAATAATGAACTAAGTATTAACGGCAATTGCAGCTCTACTGAGACAAAATTCAGATGCAAGAGGTGTAACAATTGTTTAACAATAAGTGTCCTAATAGAATACTTATCACACAGGAAAAGAAAGTAAGAGTGTCTCCTGTGATTGTGTGGCAAATGCCACTACAAATAGTTGCAGAATCTGGTGTGGAACAATATTGCAGGCAACAATTTCTTAACAGAGCTATTTACAGGGATTCCGCACCATCGTTTGGGTATTATATGGGCACGTTGGTTGCTGCGCTTACTCACTCAGAACTAAAAACCTATGCGATGAACCATCTCAAAGCCCTGTGGAAACAGTTTACGGCAGGATGCTATGCAGCATTACCTGACAAACTGAAGGAAAGAATTGCGGAAAAACGGCCACATTTGAAGAAAAAGGAAGGTTTTGTTTCACTGAGGTAATGCACCGTCTCACACTTCAGCGGTCACCATTGCAAAAAGTCATGATTTGAGGTACGAATTGACGAATGACTTAATTTACTAGATCTGGTCCCTAAAGACTTTCTTCCGTATCCTAGCCTCAAGACTTTGCCCTGAGGGCAGATATTTTCATAGAATGAGGAGGGAACATTCGTAAACACTTATTTTGCAAAACAAGGTGCCAATTACTATTTGTATGGATTAAAGAGATTGGAGTGTCGCTGGGAAACGTATATAGAACTGCAAGGAGACTATGCTTGACTGATTGAATTTGTCAAAAAAAGCAAATAAATTTTGCATCTTGGGTTATATCTAATATATTGTTAACGCCTTCTACTCTTATTTGTACGTGTAGTTTAAAAATTTTATCACCTTTGACTTTCCTTGTACATTACAGCAGCTTCTGATGAAGTTCGGAATAGTGAATGAAATATTAAATAAAAAAAAAAGTATGGTCTCGGTGCAGTCGGTGCAGATAGTTCGCCCAAAGATCAAGTAAGTATGCGAAAACGTTGCAAGCTAATGTTCGACCTAACGTATACTTTCACACAAAATACAATATTAGTAATTCAATGGGATCGCAGCACCAATTGCAATAACCTTAAATGATAAAGCAAGTATTGCTTTCACTTGTGTTAGTAATTTTATCTAGTCTATAAAGCGGATAATTCTCCAAACTGAGGTAGTAATATTTATCATAATAGGGCAGTACATATATTTATTGACGCATTGACTAACTAGTCATAATTTTTAATTCGTTATCAAGGAAAATGTACAATTCTTCACAACTTATCACATACAGTTATCCGTTCAAATTAAATTTTAAATTGCCTATTTATATTCGTTTGCGTAATTAAAAACTTAATTATGCAGGCTGAGTTTTTTCTGATGATTCTTCCGCGGTGAACCTTTTGGGCGTAAAGAGGGTAAACAAGAGATTATAAATCAAAGTTTATAAATTTGTTTTTAAAACAAGATTAATTTTATATGAAATCTACACAAAATATTGCATATTGACGTAGAAATGAATTCACACTCAGCAATACTTGGAAAATTTGGAAACTAATTAAATCTTGTATCTACTTTTATTAAATAACTAATTTTAGAAACTATCTTGACTAGAAATACTGCACAAATATAAAAAGAAACAAACAGCGTATTTAACATGAAAGACAAGAAAGGGCTCTGCAGAAAAATCGCTAATCGTATTTTGTACAATTTCGTGAAAATACGAAAAGAAATTATAAAACACTAAATTAGAAATTATATCCAGTCAAGCATAATATAGCGCATAATGTAGCAAAACGTGACGTTGCTCATTCCGAGAGAATTGGGGGAGCTGGTAACGTTGTACAAGCAAATCGTTAAATACGTTGCATATATATCACAAAATCACCAAGTCAATAGAAACACCAAGGAATAGAAGTAGTGTTGCGATAAAATGTCACTAAACGGTTCGAAAAAGTTAAAAAAATGCAAAAATAGGTACTCGATGAGGTGTCCTTACAAATTTGAATGAATATTGAATAACATCTATTAAAGTGAAGACGACTCGCTAATAAAAGTGCATTTTGGTATTGACCATTTGGAGAGGATAATTTGAGAAGCAATCCAGGAAATAACTCCAGATACGATAAGGAATGTACTATAGGAATTTATTGACAGACCGATTACTTACTTAGAAAGATAGGATGGACGTATCAGATCATTGATGGACTGAGGCAAAAATCTAAGTACGTATTTTTAATTCCATCAATGTCGTATTGGTTATGCAACTTATTGTTTGTATGCACCTTCCGATTTCCAAAACAAATTACGCTATGCATTTATGCATTTATTACTTAGCTGCAATGAAAAATGATCACAAACGAAAAAACGAAGGAAACGAAAAAGTTATTGTGTTATTAAAAACAAAAGAGTATTGGGGTTTGCAAGGTTCAATGTAATTACTTTACAAAGAACCAATCTGTTGAACTCAAATTACAAGATACTTTAAAGCTTTTACTTTTTATCACAACTGTAAATTGTATCTAAGTGAATAAAAGGAGAATAAACGTTAAAACATCGTTCTACAAAGTGATTTACGAGGTTCAAATAAATTTATAAATACTTCTCGTATTTCGACTGCATTAATAAATCACAAAATATTGATCGAAAGGTTTGGCGCACATAGAAATACACTCCAATTCAAAAGTTTGGTAGCATTGGTACTATAATCTATGGATTAACATTTATTAATTTGATTTTACGCAATAAATTGCCGTAATGTTATTTAAGGATGCATTTGTGTTAATTTTACTGTAAAAGGGTTAAGAAGCGAGTCCATTAAAGATTAGAGGTGACCGTAATAACCGGATATCAAACGTATCCTGTTTCCTGTTAATATACTCCGTGTAAGACGATCCATGAAGTCCGCCTTGAGGATTAAAGGGAACTTTGAACTAATAGAAGCCTGGAACTTTATCGACCGAAGAAACAATCAGTAAATTAATTGGTAGGATACTCCGAGTAGTGGAAGGAGTGATTAGGAACAAATAAAAATGGTTTTCCGAAGAAAGAATTTAATATTAATTGGCGATTTACTATTTTTCAATAAATGTGAGTACAGGAGGTGTTATAATTATATTGTCTATCTACAGGGTCACTCAAGGCGATAGCCTATTAGACATACCTCTGAAAGTAAATAAAATATCGTTTTGCACAAAATTAAAGGAAAACCATTGCTTGTCATTAATAACATTATAGACAACTTGCAACGTCAGAAATTTTACCTAATCACTTTAAATTAATGCGGGAGGAAGTTTAATTTAATTGCGTCGGAAATACCAAAGAAATTACGAATTTTTGTAATTTAAGTCTAGGAAGTCAAAATTTATTAATTAATTAGTGTATTCAACATGTAGAACAAAAACTATCTGTCGAAATATATGTTTGCCGATAAATAATTAGGTATTAAAAAGTGAACGTTTCTGACATCAAGGTCCACGTGGTGTAGTGGTTACCACATTCGGCAAGCGGAAGGTGTGAGGTTCGATTCCTTGTCGTGGCGACATTTCTTCAGATATTTAATTACGTCGAAAATACCAATTACGAATTTTCATAACTTACTGACGGAACGAGTTATTGGAATATAATGTCCGTTTACTTTAAGTGAATTATTGCCTGCTCCTTCCACTTGAGTAAATTCTTCTCCTACTTCAGATGATACACTACCGCATGTTCCAAATAGTGTTAACAGGAAATTTTAGTTACCCAAAACCAACCAAAACCAACCCAAAAAAAAAGTTACCCAAATTCAAAGAAGAAAGTTATTATTGTTCTTTTACTAAAGGAGGATAAATTGCGTTTTGATACGTTTAGTTATATGCCTATATCTTTAACATCGTGTATAACTAAGATTCTGGAAAATTCTTATAGAATAACCATTGTAAATAGCAACATTTTTTATGAATTTAAGATGTTTATTGTGCCTACTTGTACTCAAAGGGATTGGTAAAATTCCGTTTGTAATCGTTACTTTGCTATGTCGATTGTATTCCTAAGAAAGTCCAACATAGATATTATGTAAGAAATTCCAGGACCTTAATCTCGGCAAAAACCCGATAAGATATTTATGAAACTTCCCTCGCACAGTATATTGAAAGGTATTAGTAAAGCTTTTAGGGGTCAAGATATGAACCTACGTTTCAGTTCGCGAAATACATTTAAAAACCTTCCGTGCCATCCGAAAGATAAACAAGACACGAAGGAAATGTCGGGAATTTATAATGTTGCATGTAGTGACTGCCTATATCGGTCAAACAAAAAGAACGACAGACACCACATTTAATGATCACGTTAAGTGGTACAGATGCGAAAGGATATAATCGTCAAGTGTAGCACAACACATAAACGAAACCGGATATAATATTAAGTTGGAAAACCTGAAGTTGATTTTGTTAGACGCTTACGAAACTATTTACCTAAAGTTGCAATCCAATGCATATAGTTGTAAAAATGAGTAAAATGCGTGTAGTATGTCTGAAGCAATCGTGAGTGATGCTTCGCAGACGAGAACGAGCGCCTTATACACAATTAATCCTCTTCGAACGTGGCCCTATTATAGGTTACATGAAGGCGGTGTTAGTTTGCGGGAAATTGTGCGTAGACTTAATTGTAATCATTTGATCGTATTACGGTGTTGTAGCTTGTGGATTGAAAATCAAGCCAAAGCACGTAGAGCTGAGATTTTCTTTTGAAGTACTTAGTTGTGTAATACCGGTTTCAATTTAGTAGCGTAGGTGAAACACTATTGATTGTAGAACATCATTACGGACAGTTTATGGACGATTAGTGCGTATGGAATAGCTACCGGCCCTTATTGCAATTACCTTATTTGCTTTTCCTTGTTGAATTGTCTTGTCATTTACATGTTTATAAGTAGCATATGAAGCATTTTTGATTTTGGTGGTGCATTCTTAATTGCGGTCAGTGTGGTTATCAACTAATAACATAAGTGTTATGTAGTTATGTCTATAATTAGGTATTCAAATTAGAATAAAAAATGTTGCTATGTGAAATAGGTTCTACGCGGATATGTCTACAATCAAATAATGTTTGGAAATGTTAAATCACTTCTTGAAATCATAGACTACTACATTTTTAATGCTCGAAGAAGAGCTCTGCCCGAAACCGGTCTCATAGAAAAAACAAAATTAGTAAAAATTAAAAAATTAAGATTCTTTTTGTTTTATTGTTATATAGGTGCTCCCAAAATACAATGCAGACATATTTAGCTAGGAACAAGTAACATCTTTCAAATTGTAAGCACACATTCTACTCCAAAAGACAAGTGTAAAATATTTTATTTCCCACGTCCAAATTTACTACTTTTCGAGTTATTTAGAGAAATTCATTAAATCAGACATTTTCCAGTAAAAAATAACGGAATTAACAAGTATTAGGCTTGATTCGCAATATGTGGTAAATTTCGTTTTGCAATAAGCATTCCATCTGCGAGATATTTTAATTATTTTCAAAGATACGTCTAATATCCCATCGTCATGAATGACTCTGTATATACGTATGTTGCTAAGTAAAGTGTGTAATTAATTTAAATCTAGTTTTTTATAAAATGCGTATTTCGCTGACCTCTTCTAAATATCTCAACTGCAATATATATATTCTATTTAACAAATTACGAAGATTTCAGACGAAAATTTGTTTTAATAACAGAGAAAATGTTTTAAATTTCAACCTTCCTAACTGGTTTTAGAGTTAATTATAAAGTCGCCGCGAAGAAATTTAATGGCAAATGCAAAGATGTCTACTTAAAAATCAAGTAGAATTTAGAGGTTAACCGGCCGTAAAACTTTCCAAGAAGAAATTTTAATAACTTTGTATTCCATCCTTTGTTATTCTTTAATTGCGTAAACAGAATTAATTAGGGGGATACTACGTATTTATCTTTGTTCCATTCGAGAAATATTCGTTCAAATAATGAGTGCCAAATGGCAAGCGTACTCTTCCAAATATGAGTTGATAAATAATTTCCGAAGAAATATTTTTATTCTGGTATATTCCTAAAATGAAGAATGTTTAGCATTGAGTAATCAATAAAAATTATGATTAAATATAAGCTTGTAGTGAGCAAGTGTGTTTTGTAACAGAATATTGAGCTAAACAAGAAAACAGATGATTAAAAAAGTTAATAGTAGAAAATTGTTTTTGTCGTACAATAAATACTCGAATATATTCTCATTTTGTTCTGAATAACTAATCAAATAAATTTATAAATGAAGTAAACAAGGAATAGATAAATATTACGAACTAGCAGTAAAAATTTAGGACCTTCTTTTACAAATGTTTCGGCAATAGACAGATCCATCTCTAAATTCGTGGTGGCAATCTTATTTTTCATTTCGGGAGCGTACTGCAATATAAATATTATCTACAGAATTCTGCTTTTAACCGATTAATGTTAAAATATTGAAAGCGAGAAAGATGTCTACAGTTAAACGCGAATCCTGCGTTCGGATATTGAATTTAAGTGGTTTCTAGTGTCAGTATTGTGTGGTTACCGTGATAACAGTAAACAAAAGGTACAACGCTGACGTTTTTAAAATATCGATTAAAATTTTCAGCCCAAGTAGCTGCTTGCAGTCAACTGCGATTCTTGCGTTTGAAAATTATATCCAAGAATTGAGCTGTACTTCTCAGGCCCACGAAGAATCAGGCAACTAAAACAATAAAATAATCATTCAATTGTTCAGAATCTGAGCTTTCGCAACTAGTTTATTGCTTCATCTGAGTATACCTCACATTTGAGTACCAATTGGCAGAAAAACAGAAAATTTGACAATACAATCTATTACGATGAGACGTTTTAAAAATTTTCTAAGTTATCAACTTAAAAACTAATTAAAAACAATTTTAGAGAATTAAAATGAAGAGAATGAGTTTGTATGGTAAGTCTGAACGCGTATGTATAAAGAGTACAGCAAAAGGGCCCGAACAACTGAATCGGGAGGTTATAGAACACTTGGAAACTGAAAGGTCACCAAATATAAGAGGGCCAGACAACATACCGGAACGCCCAAAAGAAACCACCCAACGCAGATGGAAATAACTATCAAGTCTCAAGTGCCAACAATGAAAGAAATCACTAAACCCATGGAGGATCAATTAAATTATGTCAATTTTATATTTAATTTAAATTATTTCTTATTTTTTATTGTTACGAAGCTTACAATCAGTCTCAAATAGATATGAATATATACTGCTCAAGTTTTCAAGAAACTATTCCGTAGCTAATACAGATACTTCGTCAAAATTAAAACGATGTCCGGTAGCGCTACTGTGGGCAGTTAACGCTGATTTTTCACTACAGTGAGGTAGATGGTTGTAATCGTTCCTATGCTGTCTCAATCCATTTTTTAGGTATTGTAACGTTTGACCCATGTAGATTGCTTCGTAATGTGAACAGGGAATAGAATATACCACACGATTTGGAAAAAAGTGGTATCGGGTCTTTATATTTAGAGGATCTGTTTAAGGTATTTAAGTTGCTAGAGTGACTGGTTGTGGATGGAATAAATGGAAATCTGTAACACTTCATCTCGGAAGATGGGGGAGGTCCCTCACCGATGGCAGCAGAACCGACGCAGTTATTGTCTTAACAGTATATAACAGTCGAAACCTTTATAAAAGTGGTATTCTCTGATGAAGTAATAAATTAATTGCGAAAGCTCAGATTCTGAATAATTAAGTGATTATTTTATCTTTATGGCTGTCTGCTCCGTGCACAAAGATTTAAATGGTTTCTGGTGTCACTGTGGTTTGGTACCTTGCTAGCAGGGAACGAGACATAGTGACATTGGCGATCTTAAACTGTTGCTTCAAAATTCCGAACCTAGGTAGGTATGTATAATTTATGCATTACGAGAAAGTCCACAATCGAGAACATTTGTAAATTAAAACTAAGATTTGACGCTGTTGGATATATTAATTTTGCTGATGTACAGATAAAGGGAAAGAATTGTAATATTAATGCATGATTTTAGGGAAAAGCAACTAGGAAAAGAACATTTTGACAATAGTTCATACAGGCTAACCATAAGTGATGTGAACAAAAATAGCATAAAGAATAAATGAAGCCAGAATTAAAAAAGAAAACAATAGCATGTAACGCAATTGAAATGTTATGAACAAACCTAATAAAACTTATTGTAACTTTTCAATCTATAATGAACGCTCGGAGTTACTTACTTTCACCTCAATACTAACTGTTGCAACCCGGAATGCTTGGGTTATTTCTTCTTACATACATTATACGTATTGACACTTTTTTATGTAGTTCATTTCATACGTAGCTATTTAAGCATACAATTTGGAATCAGCAGTTAAGAACAGCAATGTCACAACGAAACAATATGAATACCACAAACTACTTGAACGCAATGTCTAAAAGCTGGAATCGCGTTTAACTGTGAATATTTCTTTTAAAAGTAATATTCCTGACATGGTACTGTTTAGAAAAAGAAAGTTTCTGGCGTTTGAATTTGGAGAAGTTTGGTGTCGAACACTGAACTTCTTGAATTTTTCGAAGGGGTTTTGATACCATGTCTATATAGAGCCAAGTGGGCAATGTAATCTCGTAAAAATTTACGTTAAAATGTATTTGCTTTTCACATTTTTCCAAACAAATAAATATATCTATAAGTGATTAAAAAGTTCTCCCTCCTAACTCCTTTATCTTTCTCCAGCCCCTTTTATACCCTCGGGTTTCCCTCTTCTTGTCGCGGAAGTGCTGGAAAGAATATCTATCTCCAGACAGTGATGATAGTGGTGGAATAGATAAATAACTTATATTCCGTCCATTTTCCTCAAATCTCAAATCTTTTTTAATTTTAAAAAGCTGTAATGGGATATTTTCTTAAGAATAAATTCAATTGTATCTCTTACAATATCACAAATTAAAATTAAATATATAAATAATATATAAATATAAATATATAAATTAAAATATTATAAATTAAATACCTATCGTAAAGATGTGATCCGTTGGTAACGTATAATATTGTAATGGAAAATGTCTAAGACCATCCTTCTGTTGGGTTTTCGCATGATATGAATTAGTCTCTCTTAAGAATAAAGAAAGTTAATTAAAGTATATCAAATTGTAATTTGAAAGATATATCCTAATCGGTCGTGATTAAACATTGCCATCGCGAACGAAGGGGTCAAGGGACGTTTACAATTTCTCAGCTTAAGTTGAATATGCCACGTATTTGTCTAAGTTTCTTGTTAATCTAAGTTCTTAATGCTTAAATTTCATGTTAAATACGAAGTGAAGATCAAGTTTTGATAATTTAAAAGTACGCGGAACTTTCGAGTTCGCGTGGCCTTCACGTTTATGCAAAAACGTCACTATTTCAAGTTTGTTTACTCTTTTCAAATTAATTCTTGTAAAACGTGTTATTTGGTGGTCTAAGGCGCCGCAAGACTGTCTAGGGTCACTTCCGGATTTAGATAATTTCGATTTATAGTATACATACCTATTAATATTTAGATATCGGAAAGTTAAAATAGAATAATGCAGGACATAAATCGAACATTTTAAAAAATGAAATGAACTTTCTTTTTACTTTACGTTAAGTAGAAATACGTTCAAACCTAACAGTCCTCAAGGGGTGCTGAAATTTTCTTTGAAAGCGCCTTAGATATTGGAAAGCTCAATATGGTTTTAAACAAACAACTTTTGCTCAGAACATTTTTTCGTATTGCTAAGAAAGATGGGACGCTTAAGGTATAAACGTAACACCCTGTTCATACATTAATCAAGTATCTTAGAAAAGTTTTAAATATACAACCTTTATATTTATCTCTTGCTAGCTTTCTTCGTTCTGCAGTTATATTGAAAAACACAGGAAATCAGTCAACAGGCAGATAAGAAAAAATGCATATCCTACTATGTTCCGTCAAGTTTCATTTACAAGGAAGGACTCCTGTTTTTCTGTCTTGATGAGTTAAGGTAAGAAACAACGGTATCGAATATTAAGCGAATTATAGTTCTGCAGAAGACTGCAAAAATCATTTTATAAATATATCGAAAACAGTTGACTCTAAGTATCTATACTGTATGTACAGGCTGTTTCATTTAAAAGAACGCCACTTTCACATATAACATTCTTTTGGTTCACGCTGTATATCTCAAATTAACTCAAAATTGTGCTACTCTATCTATGATTTTTGTACGAAAAGTTACCGGTAGTAAAGGGGTTGTCGAAGAACGGACAAAAAAAATGCTTTCTACATACATTAAAAATCGCATTTTTTTTTTGTTGCATTTCCTTCAATTCGTCTAAGAGAATGGATAGCTATTGTTTGTCTTGTAATAGACATATTGACGTTTTGTTGTTAGTAAATGGCGAAAATTATTTAACAGTTGCGTCACTAAATCAATCATGCTAATTCAGTTCTCGTGTCTTTGCCACCCCTAGAATTAGTTGCGAAAGTTTTCGGCACCCATTATTTCCACTAGATCAATGAATCGACATGCAGAACCATGTTCACTAACCGTTTCCTTAATAATTAAACAAACTACTAACCTTAAATCCCGACCCAGTTACATTGATACCATGAGTGATCCAACTGGGAAATAAAAGATTAGTTTGTATGTGATGGAAACCTAATTGGGTCGACATTTAGTAAGTCAAGCACTACTACTACGTTTAGTTTTCACAAAGCTCGTTATGCGAGTTCTTAGCATCATAAAATGTTATATATGCTACGTCGCGTTGCTTAATGAAGTTTACGAGAGACTAGATCTGATATTAGCATATTATTTTACGGCAGAGAAGCGACAATCTCTACGATGCTAGGTCCAGAGAACCTAAGGGGATTCCGCGCGTTTTATACAGTAATGGGCAAATACGAAGAATCAAGTAAATATCTATGGAGTTTCTAGAGATATCGAAATTAAATTTGGTAGGTAGATATTGGGTTGAATACCTTCATCGTAATTGATTAATTAAATTAATTAACTAATTAAATAAATATTACCAGTGGAATATCATTTTGTACTCGATCTGGCCTAAAATCACAGAGATATTCTTATTAATATGTGAATACAGCATCTGTCAATACATCTGCTTACCGGTGTTGACGTACAAAATTTTGATAAGTAGAAACTACATTATTCCAGACTTTTGATTTTGTTCAATATGTAATATTCTCCCTGAAAAAGTTATCCTTAGGTTCGCTTTCGCTTCTGTAATAGTAAAACTAACAGCAATAAATTTAAGTAGATGTGCTTACTAGTAAGATGGCTATTTTATATCCGACGCTAAAACTTACTCTTTTACAAATGCAAAATAAAATATAAACGAATGGCAATGTCATGTCATATGGTTTCGAAAACGAAATCTCCAGTTCAGTTCCAATTTTGCATCTACTTGTTAATAAGATGGCACGTCAAACGTCATCTTTGTTCAAGCACATTTTCCAATATAAAGATATTCTGTCGGTCGAAAATCCTTATTAAACACCTCGAAGGCACCATAATCGTGACTCCATAAATTTGAATGGCAGAGGTCCATGAACGGAAAAAAAAGGTGCTCTATCCTAAGTTCATATTGTATCGCAAACAACACTAAAATATCGGTACATTCCACACCACACAAAGTATTAATTAATTATGCGGGATAGCTCATTTTTAACAGTAGACCGAATGGTGCGAGAAAAAAAACTAATTCTAATATGCCTGTTTTATCTCTACTCTCAAGAAAAAAAATATTATTTAGTAGTACCTACTTTTGTCGCCCACACATTCGAAAACTAAAACATCCGAAAAATACGGAAAGGTAGATAAAACATATGTATCCCCTACCCTAATAAATCAAACAGAACGGAGTATGACAATGGTCCGTTCTTTCTATTCATCAAATTTGTGTGCTTTTTTATGTAAATAACTTGGTAAGAATCTAATTTTCCAGGCGAAGTTACGTCTTTAATCAATTTCAAGTTTTCTAATTTAATATTATGCCCGGTTTTGTTTATGTGTTGTGCTGCGCTTGACAATTCTATTCTACAGTACACATAATCCTAATGTGCTCGTTGAATCTAGGGCCTATCGCTTTATCACAGTCACTACATGCAATTGTATAAATTCCCGACCTTTCCTTCCTTAATGTCCGTTTTAGCCAAGAAGGTTTCTAAGTGTACTTCGCGAGTTGAAACTATGTTCATATCTTGTCCCCTAAAATCTTTCGATATGCTGTGAAAGAGCAGACTCACAAATTTCTCAGATGACTTTCTTAAGCATGCGATCGACATCTATAGAAGAGAAACCATTGTAAATCTAGATCTTTTAAAAATATTCCTTATTGTACCAACTTATACTTAAAGGGAGTTTAACTAATCTGTTAATTAAGAAACTAATCGCAGCCATGTTGTCCACAGTGCCAAATTCTAGGAAAGTATGTGGAGTCCTTTGCAATACACGTTTTAAATTTACTGACGAGTAAGTTGGCTGTAAAAGAAGATAGAGGGTTGCCCATTGCCCTACCCTCTAATTGCTGATAGTACTTGGCCTTTACTTGAAAACAATTTTGATTCATGCAAAGTGAAGTTAGGAACTCAACCAAATACTGTGGTATGGTTTCTGGAATCGGTATACTGGAGAAGAGTGAACAAACATCAAATGATTTTTCCTATCTTCTAATTTAATATTATTTACTTTGTTTGCAAAATCTAGTGAATTTTCTACTTCTAGACCATCTACTTTGATTGTATTCGTTTACTAACATTTGGACAATTTGTACGGGGATAAAACTATTGGTTTCGTAGATTTATCTGCTTTGTGGATTTTTGGTATGCAGTACATTTCTGGAGCTGTGAAGTTTGAGATCGACAGTTTTAACTTAAGATTCGTGTTAATAAGTTTTGGGCAATTTTCCAGGACCTCTTTCGCTTCTTTAATCATGGATGCTAAAGGATTTTCTTAAATCCTTTCTAAGGTCCTGATAATAGCAAATTGTTGATGCGGTTGAAATAATTCGGCTTGTCCAAAATAACTGTTCCATTCCCTTTATCTGCTTTCAAATAACAGCAATTTTTACTTTTGAGATTTTTCATAACCCTGAAATCGCTTGAGTTACTTCTTAAACTTCTAACCTCGCAGGTTTTTAATGGTCGCTTCTATTTAACAGTGCGATTTCGGTTTTATTAAAGGTCTCTAACGGTTGAAAATGAGGATTGGCGCATATTCGAAACGGCCATCCTGGACTGGTGCGGAGTGTGCCGATGCTTTAGTATTGTTTGCCATCCTACCCCACAGGCCTTGCTATCATTATTATTTGTATTACATCGTTTCAAAAACTCAATAATCTTGACTCCAGTTACACATTTTTAACCAAAATTATGCATGAAAACGTCAAATTTATTACCTTTATCGCCGATGTAATTGGGGTTCTCCATCTACCCTTCTCGTATGCGAAATTCAAAACAAATAAGTGCCTAGTTTTCGCGTTGTCCAGTTGAAATTAATTTTTTTTTCTTCGAAATATACCAGGTCGAGAGTGACCAAAAACATTCGTTAGAATTTGGACATCTTTGTCACTTTTAACGCACTACAATTTCTAATTTTTTTTTTTCTAAACGTCGAAAATTAACGTAATTTTGCCGAAGAGGTCGAGGGCGCATGGGTTCGTCGAACCGGTCGCCGTTTGGTCCCTGTTTCCTGAACAGCAGCTTCAACAAGGCACAGTACTTCCAATCAGTACGCCTCTCGTCCCTCCTAAGATCTTGTACAGTCATTATTTTCCCGATATCGACCGCTTCGAATTCGTTCTCACCTAATAAGCTCACAACACTCTGTTTTATCAGTCATTATTATTTATTCTTGAAAAAAGAATAGTTTTATCGGTCATTAGTACGTATAGTAATAATTTATTTTTGTGAAACCTTGTTATTTGCAATTTACAACTTTTTTAAACTGTCAAAAGAGTATCTATGATCTCGGATTTTATAATTCTTATAACATTACAATATTTATTGTTACTTCGTAAGGCCAACAAGTATATAAGATATCGAATTGTTCGTATAAAGCGTCAATAGTACAGTATGGTTTGATATTAGGAAAAACCAAAGATATACAGCGAGAATTACGAACGCCACGAATTGATACTTTGGGTTATATGAGGTTCGTCGGCATTGGGCTATAACCTCGTCTAAAGTCCCATTGTCCTCCGAGCACCGGGGTTTTCCTTAAACGATTCGCGCCCATTGAGAATGCACGAAAAAAGAACGTAGGAAATAAAAAAGTCAAGAAAAGAGAAGCGGGCGAATACGTTCTAACGTTGAAATATTCAGTCTCGGTTTTACAACCGCCGGTAAATTCGTTCCGACGAAACATTGAAGGGCACGTGCAGTGTCGGCAGTTTACCCTCTCCCGGAATGTTATAGGGAAACAACCTGCGGCCATGAATAATATAATGTAACCTTACTCCGCTCTCGTTTAAAAAATACTGAAATTGAAATTCGTACGTCGCTTATTTCCTTATTAATTTGCTTTGTGATTTTAATGAAAGCGAATTGTAATTATAACGTATAATTGGCTCACAGTAAAATAACATCGGCGAAGTGGGAAAAGAAAAAATTGCTTTTAATAAATTTTCTTTCCTTGCAGCCTAAAGTAGAAACGGCTGAAAATTACCCTGAAAATAGGAGGAGGAACTTTTCTACCTCCTATTGGTAGTTAAATATATAGTTGTGTTTATTTTCATCTACATATGTATATATGTATTGGAATGTTTTGTAAGAGGGGAAAGTTTGAGAAATAGATGATTTACCAAATTAATTAATTAATTTTAGGGTTCATGGAATTGCGGAGGACCTCAAGACCGCTCTTTCTGTAATTTAAGTTTAGATAGAAAACAATGAATTAATTTTAAACGAATATTAGAAATTTGAAACGAGAACTAACCTGATACAGCGATATTCCAACACGTAAGCGCTATGTTTATATGTTTCTTACAGAAGCTCAGCTTTCTCTAACGTGACTGGAACTTCGAATTACAAGTAGAATATTCACTCTTCTACTTAATCGACAGCAATTGTTTTGACTATAGCAAATTTTGATAATGAATATTTCCAAAAATGCTTTAATGATGAAACACAAGCGGAAACTCTTATTTCTAGAAATAACATAATGCAAGCAATGTTGGGATGCAAATACTGATTCTATGCTAATGCACAAACAACTGTACAAATTTAAATTTTATTTACGAATAAGGCTACTATCTAACGAACGATAATTAATTTGCGAAATTATACTGAGGTAAGCCTAAAATTATCACGAAGATTGTTGTGGAGAAATTTTACATCAAATGGGATGTTTTAGCACGTGAGGAAGTGGAACAGAAGAGAAGTTATTATTGCGTTTCATTACTACCGTCGCTGGCTGGATTTGTTACAGTATATAATACAAAATATTTCAAAATAGTTTTTAATTGATTTTTTTCGATCCTTTCTCGACCCATTTTCTAAAAAAATATCGTTACAAAATGCAGAGAGTTTCATTACAAACTTTCCCGAAGACAACTTAGGTTATTTTATAAACAAAGCTAACATTTATTCTGTAATTGACCTGATAGAAGAAGATGCTCATAATTCTTCATTTTTAACATGTATTGTCGTTTATATTTCGTTACGGCAACACAGTGGAGTTTTGGACACATAAACCTGGTCATAAATGGAAGTTGCGAATTATTCAATTTTCAAACGGAATTATTTCTGGGAACTAACGTGATTGGCCTAATTACGCCCTCCCATTGAACTTCAGTTCAGTTCAGTTGACCTCAAGCTTTTGGGGCAACAATTGTGTAGTGATATAGAATGTAACAATAGGTTCCGTTTTTCTGTGTCAAGTTCTTGGATCAATCTAAGGTTTTGTTGCACTTAAATTTTCTAGTGATGTTAACCATAATTTCCAAGAAATCTATATCTTCAAAACTGATTTTGTTGTACATCCAAACCTTTCGAAACATCATATTCAGCTTTAGTCTGAATATCACTGTGTTTAATTTATTGATACAAATAAATTCCGGAAGTTCACGGTTTCGGATTTTATAATTAAAAGACAAAACTAATTGAAGCAAATAGTCTTTCTCAAACACTTCACTAAGCAGCAATACTGAACAGCTCAGTATTGCTGCTGAAGATGATAGCTTAGCTATCGAAACGTACGTTCAGTTTCAGTGAAGTGTTTGTAGTAAGGAGTATTACTGAAGTGTTTCAGTGTTCCAGTGCCACAGCATTCGAGCACATGATTTAGTTTAAATAGTCTTTCTATCTGGTAACTCGGAAATGACTTGAGATATATTAATCAAATGTGACATGCGCATATATTGATTAAAGTACCTTGCTTTTAAATAAAAAAAATTCTAGTTTTATAATGGCGACCATCTAAATAAGTATTTGCTGCTTGTGACATTCTGACAATGCAAAGCGTGCGAGTCGTTTCTAATCAGTCGATGTGGACGCCTACAGTGTGAGCGGAATATATTTTTTCTTCTTTGAAATAAAAACAGTTTCAGCGGCGCTAGATAAAGTCTAACTGTCTTAGTTTTTGAGATAATTTGATTTTTGTCAAATGTTAACGGACGCTATCTTAAATGCCTTCCACGTTAGTAGGGTGATTTGAATTTTATTCGATTAGATATATCTCAGCGTTTTCTGTAATACATCGAAAAGTCTTTTCCATCAATTAGTATCCACAGAATGGGTATCGAAATCGTTGTCATGTTTGTTTCACACAATTTAATTTTTTTTGTGAATGTAGTACCTTGTCTGTTTTTTAGAATTTTTTTCACGTCCATAAAATATTCGTTCCTTAGTACATTGAATATCAAGCTATGCAGGTATAATTCGAAATGAGCACCTTTACGAAAACTGTAATGCGATTTGTTTTATATTATTGAACATTTTCGAAGTAACATTTCTGTAATGTCCACGTTATATATTACCTTAAGAAGTTTGTTCAGAGTGCTTTCTTGAACATTTCTACTTAGCTAAATAACGAATATTTTTAAACATCTTTAAATATGTTCTTATTATATTTTTTAGTATTTATACGTATTTCTTAAATTGCCGAACAATGTAGGAAAATTATAGTTATTTCGAGTAGATGCTGGAGTTGTACTAAAAAAGATAACATTTGGACATTTATGAATATCTTTAGCGGAACAAAAGTTTCCAGTAATTTATCGCAGTACTCTATGTTTTTGAGGGAAACACTTGTCTGCATGGCTTAATATTTAATTTACTAAAGAACACATCTTAACTATAGTGAAATGTTTATAGAAAAATATTCTGGAGTAGTTTTTCCATCAGATTTTGGAAAAATATACAGAATGTTCTATCGAAAAAGAAATTGAAATAGTAAGAATCGAAAATGGTAATGATTTTCATGACCATTTAGTAGACGCTGGCAAGGCGTTTAAAATATCTGCCAAATTATCTTAAAACTACAGGGAATATAGAAGAAAGATGAGATTAATTGAAGAGAACCGTTCAAGAATGTAATAGTATAAAGTGTACCATTTAAGAAAACAGACTGTGTATTTAAATTTGATTTTGTTATGCTTTTTCTCTGAATTGCTCATAATACGAATTATCTTCCATTCACGTACTGGGTAAACACACTGTATATCTATAACAAACTGGGAGACATATACACACATATCTGACGATGACATGTACCTATTTCAACGTCACTTCTTTTGTTTTAGATGATGTGTTACTACGTATTCAGCCTCAGACAAGATTGAACATATTTCTACTCTTTCAGGCTACATACACTTTTCTTGCTTCCTACAGTTGACGCCAGCATTCGCTGAATAAGAAAAATGTCCCCTTTGATGTCGAATACAATCCTAAAAGTAATCTTAGATAAGCGTTGATTGTTTCACGTATGTGAATACCGGTTACGGCGAAAAATCTGAAATCATATTGTGTACACTGCCGTTCAGTGAAGTTCGATCATACAATAAAAATCTATTATATCACACTGTATACAATTATTAATACATAAAATTAGAAAAATATTAAGCATACACTCTTTTCTAAGGGATTAAAGCCATAAATTATTACGTAAAGTCGAAATATTGCGACAACCACAATAAAGTCCCTTTTATTATCATTCCAAGAATTTCTCGGAAGTACCGATCTTTTGAAACGGGTCGGTTGGAGATTATTAACGAACAATACATTTAGGAAATATACCGCAGTATCATTCTTGTTTATTTATCACAGGCGTAAAGATATAAATTTGCTTCATTTTACTGTTAAACGTGTGTTGGTGTGCATCTGTCGTTTTTGCGCGAAAGTTTTAAGAAAATTTACGTCAAAATGGCACGTGGCAAGCCTACCAGTGTAGAAAAACGTTCACGCATTATTACGCTGTTTGAAGAAGGATATTCGGGGCGACAAATTGCTGAAAAAATAAATATGAGAAGTTCAACAGTAAATGACATCATAAAGCGATATCGGACAACTGGAACTATAGAAAATCGTGTTCGTCCTGGGGCAACTAGGAAAACAACAAAAGCTGAAGATTTGAGAATTGTATTATTAAGCAAACGCAATAGAAAATTAACAGCGCCACAACTACCGAAGTCAATCGCGGCCGTGAGGAACAAGTTTCGGCGAGTACGGTAAAACGTCGACTTCAACAAGCGGACCTTCATGGACGCATTGCCATTCGAAAACCCTTATTACGTCGGGGCAACAGAGTAAAACGGCTACAGTGGGCCCGTTCTCATCTAGATTGGTCGTTAGATGATTGGAAACACGTGCTTTGGAGTGA
Source organism: Oryctes borbonicus (assembly GCA_902654985.2). NCBI lineage: Eukaryota > Metazoa > Arthropoda > Insecta > Coleoptera > Scarabaeidae > Oryctes > Oryctes borbonicus. Next base: position 680,468 of record LR736888.1, read on the forward strand.
CGAGTCAAAGTTTGGGGTTTTTGGGCAAATTCGACGAGTTTATGTCCGAAGATCTAAAACCGAAAAGTGATCCCGAACTGCATTGTCCCTACAGTGAAGCAAGGGCTCTCCTTCTCCTTTGCTGGGACGGGAGATTTATGCAGAGTGCAGGGTGTAATGAGGAAGGAAAATTATTTTGCAATACTCCAGAATCATGCAGTGCCATCAGGATTGCGTATAATAGGCCGTAACTTTACATTCATGCATGACAACCACCCAAAACACACTGCGTTAGTGTGTAAGAACTATCTAAAGGAGCAGAAGAACAGTACACCCGGAAAGTAATGACATGGCCCCCACAAAGCCCAGATTTGAACCCTACAGAGTTGTTGTGGGATGAACTGGACAGGAGGATCCGAAAAATATGCCCCACTTCACAAGAACATTTACAGAATATTCTGCAACATGAATGGATTAATATTCCACAATCCATTTTAACAAAACTTATCGAAAGAACGCGTAGAATAGTCCGAGCGGTGATTAACAGCAAAGGAGTTTTTTTCGATGAAAAAAAAAAATAATGTTCAGTATGTTATATTACGCCAGAATAACTTTTTATTTATTTATTTTTGTCCTTTTTACCTGTACATACAATAAAATTGCATTTTGTTTTTAGTTTTGTTTGTTTCTGTAACCTTTTCATGTTTTTTACCAACCGACCGAACTTCTCTGAAGGGGTATATGCTACAGTTGTATTTCATATTTCAAATATTTACATTGTTTGAAAATTTTTGACCGATAGACGAGTGCATGTGAACTTTTATAACTGTGGAATGTTGAAATTTTATATGGAACTGTTGAGCGGTACACCGGTTGACAATTACAATTAAACTTTCAAATGGAGAAAGTGTCAAAACCAAATTTTTTAAATACGACGACCTATTTTCCCTTTCTTACGAAATTCTCTTAAAGAAACAAAAAAAGTAATACTCATTACGCATCTAAAATAGATATTTAATTGGTATTTAGGAACACAATTTTCTTGCGAAAAATGAGTACCCACTTATGAAAATGTATTTTCTGTAGTTTTTTGAAATGTCATCCAAATTTCGAGATATCCAGGAAAGATCATCAGGAATAATCCAGCAATTTTCAAAAAATGTAAATATTTCAGCTGCGGTGAGAAATGGCAACATATATTAAATAATCAATAAACTGGGACCGATTTCATGTTTAGCAGTGCATCCCAAGATAAGAATACGTATACGAGATAAAAAGTTTTGTCAATATTTGAATCTAATTAAATTGTAACTTCCTTAAATACTGGAAACTGGAGAATGATTCTCCATTCATCACGTTGGTTATTTTAATTTTCTAACTACTTTCATGCTATTTTAAGTAAAATTAATTATGATAATTTTAAACTAAATTCTCCAATGTATGAAGAATTCTTCGTTTCTTCATATTATTTTTTAGCAATTTCTTCTCAAAGAGTTTCGTTTTCTGAAGAAGGTAATATATATACATACTATCGAAACGTTAAACACGTCCGTTTTCTTTCCTTTCAATAACGGCTGAAATACATTACGAAGTACACAGTTATATTTGGACATAGCCACGAAGAAATTAGTAATTGGTACAAAAAGGAATAAACACAACATTTTGAGATGAACGCTTGTTCCCTTATACATTAATTTTATGTGTACATATCTCAAATTGTGAAGATAGTTTTCCATATGTGTACTTAAGGAATACATTTCACAATTTATTTAATTTCAAATGTTGACAAAACCTTTTTTATCTGCCAGTTGTAATAATATAGGGAACGTGGTTTGCTGCGATGAGCATTAAATTGGTATTCTACTCCAAATGGGATACACAAAATTGCGTTGGTTTACAAATGAAAAGCTTTTCGTTTATTTTACCGATGAAAGCCGCTTTAAACGCAAAAGGTACAAATCTCTCTTGCTAACAATACATTCCCCGGGGATGTGTTAGCGTAAAAAAAGACATTGTTTATATATTACGGTCAAGCCATGAATATAGATTTAAGAGAGTATCTTGGAGTAAACAAGAAGTAAATAAGCTGTTATCTACAATTAGTTGGTGGCGCCTGTGCGACGCGGGTATATAATAAATCATTCCTCGAGCTCTAGATTAATTAACTGAGTCTATATAGAGACATTGACAAGTTGCAAATTACTTTATGATTATTAAATAGATGATGGCCCAATTTTTACACTTGTGATAAGGGAATGCATTAACCAAAAAAATAATGCTAAAATAGCTTCTTCATGGTATTGATGGAATCAATTAAAGCAAACGCAAGGCGAGGAGAGAAAAAATACACTACCCAGGGACATGTTTCTACGTACTCGGCGTCATCAGCGTGGTTCCGAGAGTATTCTAACTCCACCGTGTATTACTGTTGCCTCACAGTTAACGCTACAATATTTTGAAACGACGAGTAAGACATAAACCGGGTACTGTTCCCTAAGCCATCCCTTGAATTGCTTACTACGAGATGGCGTGGGTAAGGAGCACTTTGGGAAACTGCACATGTAAAAGGTTCCAGCTTTGCAATGCGTTTTGTTGTAAATGATTCCATTTATACCATGAGGAAGCTATTTTGGCATTATTTTTTTTTGGTTATTGATTCTAGGCACTTTCTGATGTGTTCTGTTGTATACATTCTGGTAAGCCGGTGGCAAGAAGCTCATGCTGTAATTTTCGTAGATGGACGGTTGCATCAGTATCTATATGACAAGCCATTCATATTCTACGTAGACCATAAAGCTTCATATAATGGTATGAGGGTGGACCAAGGCGAAATAACCCAGCATGGAGTGGAGAAAGAAAGACGAGGCAGCTCCCGTGAAAGCAAAGACTTAGACTGTCAGCTGGCAAAGTGCTTGTTATTGTTTTTGGATCAGTTTGGTATTTTGCTTATTGACGTTTTGGATAGGAAAACCATCAAGGTTGCATATTACTGAGAGCGTTCGAATTAAGTCGTCGCCACATGATAACGCGAGGTCTCCTACTACATCCCTCACGTGTGCAAAATCGAGTGCAATATATTGGATGCTACTTGAACACTTTTCATATAGCCTTCATCTATCGGGTTTGGACTACTGAAAGAAACTCTGTGAAACCAAGGATTCAACTGGAAGTGGTTATGCACGACTGGCTGCTAGATACATTCCTTTTTGTGATGAAGGGAAAATAATAAGTACCTGCTTTTTTTATTTTTGCAAATAAAAGAAATGAAATGAAGGTTTCGTTTATGTTCGATTCACCCACGAGGAAGACACATATGCGTACAATCAACCTGATCGTTTCGAAGTGCACCAAATGTAAATATTGAACGGATTTAACGAAGAGAAGATGTGGAAAATAAATTTATATTGAAGATTTAGAGATAGTCGTTCGTTTGTTGTTATGATTATGTAAATCTCTTCACTCCCTGGAAAAGAATAACTCCCATCATAGGGCAAATGTTTTCTTCTTTAAAGTGGAAAACACAGAAGTAAAAAGCAGCAACAGTACACTTTGCTGATGTATGTATGTATCTACAAAAAAAGAGGATCGGGATTTTATCAGTGGGTAAACAAAGCTCCCTTGTGGATCCATTGTCGAACCGGAAAATGAGAGATACAATAGGGTTACGTTGGTACGTAAATTTCAAATCCATACTCTCTATGCAAATCTTTTAAAATTAAACGAAAACTCTCAACGTATTGTGGACAAATCCAATAAATTTAACACAATTGATACACTCCTCAAAAACTCAATTATTTCTGTACGTTCACGGTTTATGTTAAACTCAGTTGATAGACTAGAATTATATTTGTACATATGCGCTACATAGGTGAATGTGTAACCTTCGTGTGGATTAGATTATTCGCAAGCTGGCCTTTCGCAAATTTATGGTTTCAAAGACAGATCCAGCCAGATAATATTTAATTAGGGGTAAAAATCACAGTATATGTAGTATATAAGTTTTAGGCTCCGTTATTGTTGGTTCTATGAAATCAATTAGATGAAACGGTAGTGTTCTTGTTGATGTCGATCGATATGCAATTAATGGCTTTTCGTAACGCGTTTTTGCAAACAATTAAAATGTAATATTTGTAAATGGAACATTCTGCACGTGGATTCGTATTCTATCCGTATTTTATTAGTATTCTATCTATATTCTATTCGTATTCGTGTTCTATTCTATTCCAGTTCTACTTTCATTTAATTTAAAAAAATATGCAAAATCATATAAATCTGATTTACCTTGAAATGATTTTCTTAACAATTAAATGTGCAAAGAACCTCTTTTTGTCACTTTTAAAGATGAAAGCATTTATTTTCGTTTAGGCTTAGAGCAGCCTACTGTAAATATTGGACTACAAGGTGCGGAATGGAAACTAAAAGCCATTATTATTCATTTTGGAGTGACGGCTTCGGAAGTTTCCGTATTAGACGTTTAACTGATGTTCATTATTTTGAAAAATGTACAGGGTGTTTTACGAAAAAAATGTCTTATTCAATTGTTTCCTATCGCATGTTGGTCAGTAGCAAACGCAAAAGTTTGATTGGCAAACTGTGTTTGGCAAACATCTTTGTTCAAAGTGCAATTGTTCGATTTTATATTTATATTTTTTAATTTGAATTTTTTTTTCGCACTGCATGTCGCGCTCTATATATATATATATATATAATGGAGATATGCTAGTTATGTCACTCGAGTAAGTAAGATGCAGTAAAGTATTTTCCAACAAATAACGAGTTTTCTATCGACTGCTCGAATATGAAAAGTCAATCTAACAGCAATGATGACCCAAATTAACTTCGTAGAAATAATATCAACGATAGCAAGGGTCATGACGGTTTAAACCATAAACTAATAGTAATAACATAATGAATAATTACCAAATGGAAACGCTAATTTGTATGAATTTATTATGAATTAAATTAGCAATAATTAATTAATAATGTATTGCCCGTTTGTTTGTATTAAAATATCTAAATTAGCCGTAGATGTGTACTTGTAGAATTTTAGGATACTTGTTTATGTAGTAAGTAATGGAACTATGTTTTAATAACAAATAATAGAGTAATAAATGCCACTGGCCAATACATTATCAATTTGAAATGATTTGTAGTACTTTTAGAATATTTATTGGTACAGTGGCCCGTTTATGTTTTGTCTCCCTCTTGCAAGGACTAAATATCGATATTATCTTCCGCGTGGCAAAACCAAGTACTTAGGTCCAGCAAATGAAAGCACAGAACCGCGTTTATTGGGAATACCCATCATAAATTAAAATGAGAGTAATGAAATATACCCGGGAATCCTAGAATAATCCAAGCACATGGCTACGAGTTGTAGAAAGTATAGATACATCATCTCAGGTGGAGACAAAACATAAAAATGTTACTGTGAATATTTGGTTTGATGTTAATCTCGTGATCTAGTTAGTTCAAGTTCGAATGATTACATTAAAAAAATATTCTAAAAGTTACATATAGTTGAAAATATGTCTATTTATTTTTTAATTTTAAATAACTTCAAACCACTGAGCCTCCAAATCAGAATCAATCTGTATCTGGCATTTAAATTTTTGATTTTTCGATCGATATTGTTTAAACTGTCTATGTCGGATCTATATTTTATAGTGCTGGAATGTTGATTTATATAAGCTATTTCCAGAAATGATTGTAACTTTCAATTATTTTCTATAGTTACAGCTTTTACATTATTGAAATCTATTGCATGGAGGGCCTTAATGGCATGAACAGCTAACGCACTAGATTGGTTTTTAGGTTGCAATCACTTTGATGCTTGGCAATTCTGGATTTTAATCAGGTTAGTGTTTGGCCAATATATATATATTGTTACAGCATTTGCAAGGAATCTGATAAATCACATTAGATTCAAATTCAGTTGGAATGGGATCTTTTAATTATGTAAATAACCTCTTTACTTTGTATTTAGCAATTTCCTTATGATGGTGATAATCGAATTTGTGAGTTCTGCTAGCCCCTTTTGGTCGTTATCCCAGCATTATTAACTACGTCTTAGTTTCTAACGACCGCCATACTCCTTGGTATTTTAATAATCACATTGACTAAGGGAGACCGTCATAAACCTATCCACGTTATTACAAACACATCCAAAAATTCCTAAAATTAATAACCAATAACAATGCTAATATAGCCCCTTATGGTATTGATGGAATCACTTACGATAAAAGCAATGTGAAGAGAGAAAACGCTCTCCAGCGGATAGGTTTTTACTTTCCCGGTGGCATCACCATTGCTCCAAGTGTTTTTTGAGCTCACTTTACTAATTTCCTCTCGTCTTTTATTACTATCCTTCGAAACTACGAGTAAAATTTCTCGTAGCGCTATCTGGTATCAAGAGATACACACTTGTCGTCCAGAAAGCAGCAATAGAGGAGCAGCTAGTAATAATAATAAAAATGTATTTGGTTCTGCGAATAACATAGTTCAAATAGGAGAAGTCAAAAAAGTAATGTAATAATAACGATAAACGTATAAGGAAAGATATATACGCATTGTAAAAACATAGATAACAAACAATGAACGGACATCCGTACACGAAAAGGAATATCGTAAAATTCTCGATATTTGGATTTCCAATGCTCGGCGAAGCAGATCTGATAAAAAAACAAAAAAAAAACCTACTGTTTCAAATATAGTTCAAACTCTTCCAAATCGTAAAAAACAACCGTCAATTAATATAGCTTTCAACTTACTTTTAGTTAGTTTTTTTTTTTAAGTTCTGGCTCTTTTAATTTCAGGTTTTAATTTATTATAAAAATATGCTCCTGCAAAATCGTGTGCAAGGCTCCAGAACGCCCACAAATGTGGACAATTTGTCGATGTTACCTCTCGATCAATTTCACTCGCTTGTCCCTAAACCACAATGCCATAGGCTACAGCATTATACGCAATTAAATACCAACACCAATAGGAGACCCAACATCAAAAACATTTTTATTGTAAGATCTAAAGATGTAATAAACTTTTTGCAGTTTTATACAAATTCTATCAACTTGCTCGGTCTATGCCATGTTACAGTCGAGCACCGCCAGCAGAAATGTACACGTTTAGGGGGGATGTAAAACCTTGCCACTAAATGAGATCTGTATCTATTAAAGAATTCGATAAAAGCAGTTTTCTCATATTTATTAACAATTTGCTAGTGGGCTCAATACACTACCTTGAGACGTACTAATATTAATATCATGAGGTTCTAAATAAACACCTTGAATTTTTTTGTCAGAAAAGTGTTACATATACCCAAATTATTAAATTTTTCGGCTATAAACTAAAAACTTATCCGTCTCAAAGGTTCCAATTAAATCAAATAATTGAGGCTATATATTTTGTTGAATCCATCTGGTCATAAATATGTCGAATGCACTGAATTAATGTTGTCTTAGTAAAAAAGCCAGACCTGTAACCATACTTAGCTTCCGTATTTGTTTAAATAAGAATAAATTCTGTTTGATAAAAAATTTAGAAAAAACATTAAGCAATGTAGTAGGACGGGAATTTTCAATATTACTAGGATTATCCTAACAGGAAACAGCAGCTTTGTGCACAGCTGGAAATCTACCCTGTATTACAGACGCGTTAATAAGATTTGTAATTCTTTAAATAATATTACAGGACCTTCGTCAACGCCCTACTATAAATGATTTCAGCTATTTCATGACATGCAGTAGGAATAACAAGCATCGAATGATCAACGTGTTCACAAGCTGAACAGTCACTGTTCTTGCACTGTTATATTCGACGTAAGCAGAAACATGTACTTTGGCTAGTATTTTTTCTCGCCACATTTCTTTTGCTGTAAGGGATTCGATCAATACCATAAGGAGCTGTATTAGCATTATTATTGCTAATCTACCTTATTCGTAACATAATTCAACATTGTGACTCAAAATATTCAAAAAAATTGATGCATCTGTATTTACTCACTAAATTAAAAGCTTAATTTTTGCGAAGAAAATAAATCTTGTTTTCCACAATGTCTTAACAGACGTTTTATTAAAAATAATAATGAAGTAGTACCAATACGTTTTCCTAAGCGTAGACACGAAACAAATAAAATTAACCTTCGAAATAAATGATTGTAATTGAAATGCGTTCTACCCCATGAGATTTCTATTCATTCGGCTTGGCGAATCGTTAAGAAAAGTTAGTGGAGGGTCATTCCCCTTGGGAGGTAACAAGCTGAGAATGCCTTGGAAACGTTCCTACAAATATTTCATTTTCTATTGTGTTTCCGTGCCATGAATCCGATCTTAATTACTTCAAGCGAAATGGGCACGATAATAAATGTATACATGGTTCACTCATCTTTTGTTCTAAAATTATTAGATTATAATACAGGCTATGTACTGGAAAGTAATAACTATAGTAAATGTTCAGTTACTACCATTAATATACCAAAGCACGTGTACGGTAGTGTTTATTTCCTTGTCATTTTTGAATGTGATTTGATTTCTCTATAAACATACGTGGCAAGGCTAGCTTGTACGAGGGATACCTTTAAAGTGTTTGTAATGAAAGGAAAACATGTTTTACTATTTTTCAAAATATTCGGCATTAAGATTTATATTTCAATTCTTCAAACATTTTGCCTACTCCAAACGTGGTATTTCCAAAATACCATTTTTGAAGGCTTGTTTCTTGAAGTGGTAAAAATTGCCGTCCAAAAATTTTTTTATTTGATATTCGGGAATAAAGATAAGTCTTTAGGCGATAAATCAGGTAAAATGAGACATTAAGTCGAGGTTTTTCTCCTTCAAATAATCAATTGCTGGCGTGCTGTATGAGTTGTGAGGAATGTGACTGTGACGCTGTTGAGTGTATTACCTGACATTGATGACTTCTGACAAACAAATTGTTGTATACTATTCCGTATTAGCTGTTCTTTTGATCCTTCAAAACGATATTTGCGACCAGTACAAGCAATCATTTTCTTGCAAATGCTTCGTGAACGAACAATCGTTGCTGGAAACACTCAAAAAGTCGATTGTTGCTTAGTTTCCGGCTCGTAAATCAAGAGCACACCGCTTCAAAGACAGGCCAATATTACCCCAAGCGCCATTGTTGCAATAACTTGTAAAATTTGAATATGTAATTAAGATAATTCGGACACAACTAGGATGACAACTAGAAACGAAGCAAACGTAGAGGCTACAATTGCGCAGCTAAACTAGGCAAAACCGGAAGCGGGGCTGGCGAGGAGCGAGCATGAATGAGCCGAACGTGACGCATAATGTGTAAAGTGGAGGATCGTCTTATACGATCGCGACAATCAACTTTCAAGTAGCTTATTATAAGGAAATAAAATTAACTACGGAATGCGTTGTGGGTTCGTTCACAAATACCAAATTGAATTTGTTAGCTATTACTAACTAACCGTAAGTAAAGGCGTTTTTGATTTATAACATTGTAAATTCTTACATTAAACGCACACTCATAGACAAAAAAGGAATATTTTATGTAGGTGATTTTAAAACAATATACAGGCTGACATTGAAAAAACTACAACGCACAGTACCACGCGAGAAAGCACCACAAAATAACAAAAACGGTCTTATACGGACATTAGCTTTTTGTTTTCAAGCTGCGGGATATTAAATTTTGAGCATTACTTTAGAACATTTATTTCTCTTCAGTATCTCATATGAAAACAAAATTGAAGGGAATTAAGGTCAGAACTACGACATGGCTATGGTGTAGGTCCCCCACGACCATTCCACCTATTTCCAAATCGTTTTGCAAAAATTCCCTTGCTCTTCCAGAAAGGTGGACTAGCGCGCCGTCATATGCATGTAATACAAAATATTTCGATAGAGTTCGCCTGTAAATAAATTAGGCAATTGAAGTGGACCAATTGGGTAACCTCTACCAAAATCAAAACAAACAGATAATAAATCAAAGTTATTACACTTTCAATAACAAATTTTATAAAATTAATGATGGACTGCCCATGGGTATGTCTTTTTTTGGTATTCTATCCCAAAAGATTCCTGGACCACATAGAAACTGTCCACATTGTCAATAACATCAACCCTTATAATAAATTTATAATTAATCGAGTTAGATACGTTGATGATATTGTGCGTTTGGTGTGAAAATAAATACGACCTTAGAAAATTTCACGAATACCTCATTAAACTATACAATAATTTACAGTTCACCATTGAAATAGAAGAAAATCATTAATATTCATAATACTTTTCAATATAATATTTTTATAAAATCAATGACGCCCCAGCTATAATTCCATTCCACTCTTTTCACACTTTTGGACACCGTATATCATCCCCAAACTATTATATACAAGGATTCTTAACATACACCCAATTGAGAAATTAAATTTCGTATACAATTTAGCATCATATTAAATAAATAATTTCCCATCACAGTATACTCTTCTTTACACTTAAAAAATCACTTCTTCAGAGGGAAAACAAACCCGTTGCTCTTTACAGATCATTCCTCTGTAATAACATTTTTCTAAAATCCAAAAATATTCTTTCTAGATACAACATTGCTCCTGCATACAGATCTAACACAACATTTTTAAACAATTGTAAAAGAACAAATGTGATGGAAGGGAACGTTGTTTACCAATTGGCCCCTCTGATTGCAGTTCCGTGCACGTAAACTAAATTGATAGACAATTACAAAGAAAATAATTATAAACATAAATTAGACGTAGGACATCAAAATGATTTTCTTGATGCAAAACCCACCCCTTCCTAAATACAAAAACAAGTTAAAAACTAAATCAATTAGAAATGCTTGAGATTGAAAAACACAAAGCACGTTATAAATTCTTGAATGATTAATTACAAACATTTGAAAAACCACTTTTCTTTTATGTCTGCCATGTTGTGCTTCTTGTACAAGCCAACGACACAAGAGTATCAGCACACTCTGCACACATTTAATTAATTAGTCTGGGATAGCTGTGTCGAGGATGCGTCAACCCTTCTAACATTCTTATAAAAATTCCATTCATAGTTATTTTATATTCTTCAAGTTTACGTTGGTAACTTAGATTTAATCTTAATTTGTTTCGCTTCCTTCATATCTCATTCTGTTTCTCCTCGACCGGCGAACGTAAAACGTGCGATTTCAATTTTTTTTTGAATTTGAATATTTCCTTTGCTATTTCCTTTTTGCACTTAATTTAAATTCCAAGTTTTATCTTCCTTGCAATTAGCTTCGCCATAACACATAACTATGTTCCTATATTCTTCAAAATTGTAGAGAACCATTTATTATTAATTTAATTCGCATAATTAATGCAATTTTAAAAAACAACAAACAACAGAATTAAACAGAAACGTAATCAGGAACACGACAAACTTGAATAAAGTATTACAATATTAATTTAACATGTGGCGCAGAGCTAACTACAGATAAGCGTTTTTCAAACCCTTAAAAATACTATATTTTAATAATAGTTAAAATTAACTTTGGTTCACAATCGGAAGAAGAGTTTCCGAAAAACATTTAAGATCTCTTTTTAATTATTTCATGCTTCCCTGTCGCGTGGTAGTATACATTGCAGTTTTCTCATCGTCACCCAGTATAATAATAACATAATTCAAAATAAGATTGAGAAAACTATCACATTTATTTCCCTTGCCGGTGCTATAAGCAAGTGTTCGTATAAATAGTGATATATTTTCAGGAAATTTTTACCTAACACATATGTATATCTTTGCAAGCATTACTTTAGTACGTGGTGTAGCTTACCATTTCCCGATATTTCAAAAACATATTTCATGCATTACCTCAATAAATCGAAATAAACAACCCGTATCGGGCAGGTAACGGATGAAAAATGAGTCGAAAGTGCAGGGAGTGAGTGTGTTCTGACACATATCTTTTGATATTAATGCTAGCTGTAACCGTACAATTCCTTATACCGCTTATTTCCATCTTTTTCTGGAATATCGTCCGAAGCGTTCTCAAAGTGCTACCGTTACTTTTAAAGTTCACTAAGAAGTGGGAAACTTTCCACCTCGAAAACCGTTTCAATTCCTACTTCTGCCCGAGTATCATTTCTGTCCTCGCCCGTGCTTATTGTCCTCCACTCGATCTTTTTCACGTGTCACTGTTCATTTAAGGAAACCAAGATATATTTTTATTTCCAACTTTTATGACTTGACAAATTGTATTGCTGCCAAATATGTTTAGTTCCATAAGATGACTCTGATTATAATTAGTTTCGATGTAAAACACGTTTATTCTTACTGCGTTGTTGATTTTTACTGAAGAAGACATCTTTAACATGATTTGGAGAATTTTCTTAATTTTATATGCGTACAGGGTATTTCATTCAACATTTACCAGAATAAACAGGAAATAGAGCAGTAAACATAGCATTCCATTATTTATTATTGCAGCTATTGCATTACCGATCAATAATGCTGTTGAGGAGGTTCCGATCTTTCTCCTTTTTCTTAACCTATTGTTGGTTTATTGAATGGAACAATGTTTTTTGTTCTCGTATCTGCCTTTCTTCTCGTTTTATATTCGTGCATTTCTTTCTTCTCTGCTTTACTGTCACGAATTTTTTGTTTTCGTAGTGTTTTTCATAGTTGCGTCTGCTTGTGTTTGCCGAGATGTCTATCTTTAAAACTCGAGAAGGCTGCTGCAGGAACACACAATGTCCTAGAAAGAATTTGGATCAAACACAAACTTACTACTGTAGTATCTATAAGTGTCGGCATACTCCGCACCACGAAAGCTAGTTCATTAATTTGGAACAAATGTTTCGAGAATTCGAGGATTGCCATTATCCAACTGTACGATCCAATGACGTGAGAAATGGTGTATTTCAAATTTAGGTAAGAAGGTGCTGTCTTGCAGAGAGCGTGCAAATATTGCGGGGTTTGTAATTATTTTAACGAGGTTTCAATACAATTTTCTTTTCAACCAGTTCCATTTCTTTAACTTATTCTTTAGATTAATTTATTTGTTAATTAATCTTTTTTCATCATAAAAATAACATCACTTATTTTCTTATTTAGGTGACAAAATAAAATTTTCTTACTTCAAGTGAGGTAAGGCAACTTTCTAACGGGATGGGAAAAAGATTTTAATTTTAACATGTTCTATCTCTACTCTGAATGATATTTATAAGTACCTACTTTTATCGCCTGTATTCTCTAAAAGGAAAGGTGCCTGCAGCACAAAATGTAAATACGTGTCTGTTTTACCAATAAATCCATCAAAGTTGAGCGGCTAAGTACACCTTTTTCCCTGTTTACAGATTTGCATTCTATTTCATGTAAGTGGTTTTCTAAGCGTCTAATTCTCTCGGTTTCGTTTGTGTGTTACGCTACACTTGACATGTTTTTGTGTTTGGGAAAATTTAAAACATTTTAGTGTTCATTACGGGCTACGTTGATAATATTGAAAACTACTTGTTTTCTTTTTTTAATTAAAAATTAAAACACCTTAAAAGTTAAAACTTAACTTATTTTATTAAATTTAGCTCTTTTGATATGTACGAAATTTCTTTCCATGAACATAATTATAAAATTCCGTGCGATTAAATCTTCAACAGCCTTATCGACTTTCGAAGCGCAATCCGATTTCTAAAGCGAAATCAATACCTATTAGCGGTGTCATTATGAGCGATTGAAACTATTGTCTTCTGTAATTAATTTCTTGGCCAGAAACTACATGCCTACAGATAGGTTTGAATAATAGGAGAGCATCCCGAAAGACCTTTCACCCAAACAAACCGTAACGCTAATTGCCAAGCATTGATGTAATTTCAGATGAGAATCAGCAAAATGTTTTCTTATAGTAAAGCTTACTGAAATATTTGAAAAGAAGAATACACAGAAAAATGTTAGAATATCTTTTGCAATTGCAACAAATGCCACTAAAATAGTATAAGATCCGTGACGCGGACAATTTGTGGCAATTAGTGCATTTATTGAAATGCTAATTTTAGGAGTTACTACATTAGATTACACAAATTGCAACAATTATTTGCACACATATAAGTTTAAGAATAAGTAAACGACACATAATAATAGCTATTCCATGTTTTCGCATTACAAAGTGCTTTCGCTATTGGTAGGGCGTTGTCCGGCCATAAGAATATTACACATTTATGTTTGTAGGTGTGCGTTTACCAATCCAAGCATCCGTTAAATTTGTAAACTACGCTGAGGGAGTTGTCAGCTTGATCAGAGACTCTTCGCGAACTAGACATTACGCTACGTCTGCCATTAATGATGAAAGTAATTTGAGTACGTAGCAGATCTTTTACGGAAAAGAAAGAGATTTTTCGTTGCGGCATCTGTAGGTGACTAACCAATAATATTTGCATCTAGTTTTATGGTAGGAAACTTTTAGCTCATACATTTAGGTAAATTTCGATAATGAAATCGTCTGTACATCAAATAAATGATGATTTATGCGACCGTACAGGCATATGATATAGTGACGCAATTCTGTTCGCAGTTTTTTTCTATTTCTCACTATATTCGCAACTATTAGGAGCTAGACTACCTTTTTACTAGTTTTAAAGCATATCTTACGGCAATAAAATTACCCCAATATTTTAATAAAAATTGCTCTTTATGGATTGCGCAGCTTTCTACAATTACGTGAATTTTCAATACAAAATCGTTTCTGCAGCGTTGTTGCAATTTTCTTCACAGGATTTATTTCTGCATTTTTCTTATAACTTGTAATGTAATGGTACATATACATACAGACAGTCATGGTTAATCGAAAACTCGACGTTTCGCCCACAATCATAGCTCTTCAGGAGAGGAAAAGGTGCTAGGCCACAGTCAGACGCGAAGCTAACTGACCGCGAAGCCGTTGATTACTGTAATTCAGCATGTGAACCATGCCAGAGGCAGAAATCAACTGTTGGTATAGGAGGGGAGCAGCACGGTCTATGTTTTCGTATGTCCAACAGCTTTGGCCAACCATAAGAGTGTTACAGCTGTACTTAGGTGTTCGCACCTCATCAAGCATTTGCCAAAATATTGAGAAGACTAACGTAAATCTCCGGAATACCACCTATACACTTTAGAAAGAGTTGCGACCCTGGGACTCGAATTCAGAGCTTTAAGAACGATGGCACTGCGTTACTGGTACGATTAATGATAAAAATGATATGATAATATAAACAGTTCTTTCCATAGAAAAGAATTAAGTTTTTCGTTGCGACATTTATTGATAAATAACTAAGACTATCTCGGTCTAGTTCTAAGGCAGAAAACATTTGGTCCACGCATTTAGGTAGACTGTGATAACGAAATCGACTATACAGGTAAATGATGACTTACCTACAAAGTCACTCATTTTCTATTATTTATTTTACGATAGGAAAAATACATTGACGAACATACAATTTCCACACACACACAATACTTTAATGTGCGATCGTAAAGACACGACACAATGTCGCAAATTCCTGGATTTTTCTATTTTCTATTTTTAAATTGCCTTTCATAGATTTTCGTTAGTTTTAAAGTATGTTTTATTACATTAGCATCCTTTGGTGATAAAAGAGGATGATAAATTTAGGAACAATTTGTTAGATACGAAAATACAAATTCTACAGATCTAATCCGATTAGGAAGGTGTCAAGTTGTAACACCGGATTAGATTTTAACAAAGAAAATACGAGCAATCACATTGTGCTTTGATTTATTATTTATGTAAACAGCATGGTGGCAGCATCACAACTCGGATTAAGTACGACGTCATTGTAATACCTATTATAAATATCCTTGTCGGAACCCGCTCTAGGTGTTGAGGCGTCTGAGCTGTCTACTTCATTCCGACGCAGACACATTAATTAATAACTAAGATATAAAACGTGTCTACTCGCGCGGATTTTAATGTGTTACTTTTTGCAGTCCTATTACTCTCACGTGTACATGTGAAATGGACAAATGTGCTCAAATATTTAATATTAAATTAGTTAACTAAATAGCTACTTGGCGTTCAGTTTATTTTCAATTTGTTATCATTTATTTGATTGTCTATAAACTGTTTTGATGGTTTACTGTTTTAATAGGTACCCATTCCGTATAAGTGATCATGCTTAAAAATGGTTATTTAAATAATATTTCTTTTTATATGTGGTGACGGCCCAACGGGGTTTATAACCTGAAAGCTTGTCATAACCTTAAGAGCTTCTTAATATGTAATGTATTTCGACAAGGCTGTTACTATCGTCCTGTCACCATAAAAGGCAGTTAGTTGTTCCTCAACATGCTAATGGTGACCCGCGATTGTATATTCTAAAAAAATGGGTGAAAATTACCTTGCAAATAGGATTCAACTTTTGTACACAGTAAAAAAAGCAAGAAATTTACTTGTGTAGGCTGTAGTTATAATGTAAAAATGGTTGATTATTATCTGAAATCTGACCTAAACGAAATTTTAAAATAGAAATTATGTAAAAATAATTCTTGCCTTTATAAAATAAAAAATTCACTGGTTTTCGGCTTATTTTGCATTTCAATGGTTTTAGTTAGTAGCTCTTGGGAATTCTTTAGTGTTGTACACCTATAAAATATTAGAATTCCTCATCGTTAACATGTACAATTCCCTTATCGAATTGATTTTTACCTCCATAAATGGACTGGGATGTTGTGTATACTATTGACGAACGTCGTTAAGGTTAATCGATTTTTTGTTCTCTTAATTGTGAAGGTAATTTGTTGAAAAACGTTGCCTCAATGTACCTTCCTAGTCCTTTCGAATCTGCATGTGTTGCGACCCTGCAGGAGGCAACACATATTTCAGACAAACCATAATTGAACGAAGACAATGCCCAACATAATTTTGGTAGCCTAAATCCTAAAAAAAGCCCAAAGGCAATGTTTATAGCTTTGAGAGTAAGCTTTTGGCGTGAATAATAAGCGGTATAGTGAAATTGTCTACTGTTAAGGTAATCTGTCCGCTAGTAGAATAAATATCCTTGGGTTGTCCGAACTAAATTGTTACAAATTTATTTGAATTTACTATGAGACCATAAGATGTTTGGAAAATCTACTGATCTCCATCCAGATGATTATTAATCTGATTTTGTGTGTCGTCTGTGTACAATTGAATATTGGAATGTAAGGCATGGGAATGTAATTACGTAGCGTAAGGCCTTTATCGTGTCGCAGCGAGGAAGAACATCCAGACGGTGTTTTTACGTACTGAAATCTCAGAGCAGGATCGGCAAAACCGATAT
Organism: Oryctes borbonicus; assembly: GCA_902654985.2. Taxonomy (NCBI): domain Eukaryota; kingdom Metazoa; phylum Arthropoda; class Insecta; order Coleoptera; family Scarabaeidae; genus Oryctes; species Oryctes borbonicus. The sequence goes on from LR736888.1 coordinate 697,728, forward strand.
GCAGGAGAAGACTGGAGAAGAAGAAATCGGTGAAAGATACGACTTTAGCTTACTTCGGAAGTGGGCGGACAACAGAAGTTTTCCAATCATCTGGATAAAAAAATTTTGGTATACAGGAGATTAAAATATGGGCGATAAATGGTAATATGTAGGGAATTAATAGTTTGAGCATTACGATCATGGTTATAAGCTGTACTTTTAATTTTATAAATGCAATTGCTTGCGGCGGTTTCATCGACGGTATGGAATTGAAATCTAGACCTTAAATTATTGGAAGTAGAGGTTCGGCACCGAGCAATTCTAGAGAAATCACCTGAGATGTTTGGAACGCTATTGACTGTCTTATTGGAAAATTGCAGATTTTTTATTTCAGTACATAGGTGACTACAATTTGAAAAAGTAGATAGGTGTTGACAATAAGGAATATTGTTCGCGACGAATAGCAGATGTGTAGTTCCTTAATTGCTTATAATAGATAAAATGAGTTTGCCAGGTTGCAGCTTTCTATTTCTCTTTGCTTTATCTCTCAATTGGAGCAGTATTACATTAGTTGTCATCATTAGTGACTTTTATAGTTTGACTGGAGCGTGTACGTTAAATAGAGATAGATATCATTGAAAAATTTCCTTTCCATATGCAAGTTAATAAAATCTCTAACTGCTACAAATTTCGCCTCCTGTCTGGGTTGTGATGACATTGGGATCACTCGCGGTTACCCACAGTCTTTTACTGTTTTGTTTTTTTTTCTTTTTGCTCAAATTTTTGTACTACTCTACTAACACTATAATATACTAATTTTACTGCCAATGAAAGCGTTACCTCCTGGTCAATTGCAGGTTTATGCCTTAGGTTAAGTTAGTTTAAGTATGCGGGGGGTGGAAATAATACCGACTGCTAGTTGATTCCCTCCTTTTTAGCTGCATTTCACATTTTTTTCCGTTCCTATCTTTGCCAGCAAAGATTTATTATTATTAGCTAATAAATGTATTATAATTACTACATGCAATAAAGGAATAAAAAATCTTTAAAGTTTGTATAGCTTCTCACAAAGAAAGTTAATAGGGTACTTATTATATTGATAAACAACTTTCATTTTGATAAATGTAGTTCATTGTTGCAATAAATTTATTAGTAAAGCGCACTTGACAATTAAATTTTCCCATAGCAGTAGCGTTCTTTCCATTTCCCGTTCCCTTTGTCCAATATAGGCCTTATCACAGTCTCCGCATGCAATTTTATAAATCCCCTTCTTTTCTTTTGTATCCGGTTTATCTTTCGGAGGCTAGCCTACGTGTATTTCGCGGAGCGAAGTATACGTTTATATCCGGCTCCCGTAAAACGCCCCTAAAAACTTTACTTATACCTTTATTCTGCGAGCAAGTAGTTTCATAAATTCGTCCGATCCGAACCACATCTGTAGAAAAGTAACCATTAAAAATCGTTAAGTTCTCTATTGTATTTATTTTTATTTAAAGGAAATTTCACTAATATGTTAATAAAAAAATAAATCGCCGAGCTGCGATTTCGTGTTATCCACAATGTTTCGAGTTTGTCATAGAAATATGTCTAATAGGCTATCTTCGTGAATGACAAACTCTAACGCCCTGTATATCATCGTAAAGTGTTTCAATTTTTTTTTATTGTGTAAATAAGGAAAATTTAAAACAGGAAAAAAAAATAACATGCAGTGGATGCATGTGTTTAGCTTAAACTTTATCGCTTATAAAATTTTAATCAAATTCGCGTTCTTTTTTATTGCGTCTGCTTTCATGAATATTTCAGAAAGACTTGCACTAAAATTCTTTTTGGGATGCGGCGTTTAGACCTTTTAAATTATGGATTTATAGTCAGCTGGTGTTTCAGTTTGCTCGAAGCATTTTCCTTAAATGTATTCAAGATTACAAACGTGTACTTTCGCAGACTACGAGAATATTGCATTACAAATGTCCTTGTTCTAGAGGACTTACAAGAGAATGTCGGCAATTGATACCGGTTAAAATGAATTACTATAGCTTATAGGAGAATTTATTGTAAAAACAGTAGTAATTTTCTAGGTGCCTAAATGTTTGTTTTCGGCGTGTAGAGTACCTTAAATGTAGGTAATACAATCCTTGCAATATTTGCAATAGTATCTTTAAAACTATGGGAAATATTAGAAGATACTTTGAATAATTTTTAACTGTTTCTAGTACTCAATGATAGTGTTTCATTTCAGCTACTACCAATTTTCGGAGACAACGCCTAACTCCACTAACTCGTTTCAAATGTAAAAACTAGCTGTGCAGTACAGCCTAAGCAGAGGTTATGGAAAGAACGGCTTGTCATATATTGACTGATGATTTGGGCATGAAAAAGCTAATCACACGAGTGCCGAGCTTGCTTACTCAATACCAAAAGCAAATTCGAACCAAAATTCCCAATCTCAGGTTGAAACAGTTTAAACGAAATAACTTGGAATTTTGGAATGGGAGCTGTTACATTGGTTGGTAAATATTTAACGAATATTTGCCTATCGTTTGATGTCAACGTTAATTCGTAAAGGTGAGATGGAGTTTTCTGAGTTAATCCAAGACGTTGGAGATGCATCTTTACCTGAGACACGAACCATTTGTTGAACTACTCTTTTAAAAGTTTTTGAAGTAGTTTACCTGCAAGTTTAAAACGTCTGTTGTTTACCAATAATACCGAGCTTTACATTATGGGTACCGACTGCATTTGCACAATGCATAGCAGTTCAATGTTCTTTCCAGGATTTGTGACTTGGTGCTCGACGCTCCTCCATAAAAGCAAGCGTTTTTGTTGCCAGACATTTCCAATAAAGCCCAGTTTCATCGGCATGGCATATTTATTCGGGGACTCAATTTTCACGCTCACTAAATAAATAAAAATCTGCAGCTTTATCTCTGTTTAGCGTTTGTTCATAAATATTGATTTGGCCAATACCGCGGCGCTTTTTAAATCTCGTCAAGCACCCCGAAGACGCATTAAATTCATATTTCATTCCCAGAGCATCGAAGAAAAATTTTGCTCCTGAAACGGAAATTCCCGCAGTCCTTTGCTGATTAAATCGAGATACCATGGCTTTGTCTAATTCTTGATAAGTTTCTGGTTTTTCCTTTTGACGCTATCAGAGCTACCTGAATATTATATTAGGCGTTCCTTGTTAGATTGCTTGCCCACATTATATTGCATTGCTGGGTTTTTAAGACTAACTCCATTTTATAGTTCATTTGTAATTTCTAGCTTTTGTCGGATAGACAAAACAACACGTTTTCGTTTGGACCATGTTATTTTAATCGAAACCAGAAAGTGAGTAGAACAATAGAACTCTATTTGTGGTTCACATTTAGTCAATAGTGAATCTCTGTGCGAATCGTCTAGGCGGTCGGTGAAACGAGTAGAGACCTGTCTATGGCACGGGTTTATCTGGGGAGCCGAGTACGGTTAAGCCGCAAACCGGATAACTGGGAGTACACTGTATTACGTTATCGGCACTATTTTGAAGGTAATTTTACAGGTAGCAATATCAAAAAGTATAGATTCTGTTTTAAAAAATCGGAAAAGAAAGCGTTCGAATCTCGATAAATGTTACACACATATTTATTCGTATTACTTCGAAACGTATACAATGTTAGTCTTTAAAATAATAGCAAAAGAGCAATTCAAGACAATATATGCATTTCTAGGCTAGGTCTTAAAACAACACAGTTTACAACTGTCAAAACATAGCCAAACATAGCCAAAAGTAATTGTTGGAGGTGTGCATAACCAGAGATCATTGCAAAGGAAATTTAAGTGGTTATCAACATAATTGATAAAAAATACAGCAATCTATTTAAGATAAAAAGTTGAAGGCTGTCGTGGAAAGTTATATACTTACAAATATTTTCACAAAATATATCAAACCAGTATATTATTTTTTAAGTCGATCATTGATTCCGTTTGAGCACCTTATCCTTTGCATTTTTCACTTAGATGATTATTTCCGATGTTATAGGTGAGATTGTGAGTTTTGGCTACTGGATTCCATTTAATTTGCGTTGTGCATGAATTTTTTGATTTATAATATTATAATATTTTTTTTTATTATTTTTTTATAATATTAATGAAAATTATCAAAATACCAGAAATTGAATAATAACTAAAAATAATTCGAATTTTGAAAATATTAAATGAAATTTTGATAATTAATAAATATTAATGAATTAAGATGTAAGCGCACGCATTTCACTTCAATACCTCACTATATTATTTATTAGATTTTTTACAATTGAAAAATTCATCAATAGCAATGGCATGATTTATTGAATAATGGGCATTTTTTAGATTATTTGTCTATTTTGTGTATACGAACTTTAATCGAAAGACGACGAAGATCTTTAAGTCCATGAAAGACAGTTTCTCTTTTAAGAATCAATGATTTCAGTTCCAATAATAAATAAATTTGGAACTAAATACACCTAAGCTGTACATCTTTTACAGCGATACGTCGAGATTTATGTAATGCTTGTATTGCGTGATGCTATTGTAAAGGCACAAAATTTATTAGCGTCGGTTGACAAATACACGTTCCTACCGTATTTATGTGGGAATATCTCGTGATGTGATTTACACGCTGATCCAGCATCCAATCTAATTGAGACAATACTACACAGTTGAATTTACTGTTCGATAGTCTTCAACAATCCTATCCCATACATCAAGTGGCTGGTTTATGCTGGTTTGTAATGATACCCCTATGAATTAGCACCAAATCAATTAGTAGAGACTATAAACAGTTTACAAGGAAAGATTCTCATCCCGGGTTCACCGGTTTTAATGAAATTTGACGGGTATACCGAGGGTAACGACTGTTTATACGTGGCGAATTACTCATTTAATTGAAAAATGTTCGGAATAAGAGTTGCTTGGAATCAAGTGATTTATGACATTAGTTTGAAGTATATAGGGTGTTTAATTTATCTGGAACGTTATTTAAATTTATTTTAAATGGAACAGCTTATATATAATTACATTTTTAGATTCCCTTATAGAAAATAAGGTAAATTTGTATGATTTACTTGAAATAAACAGTTTCTGAGATATTCTTTTTTCAATTGTAATTGTAAAAATTGTATTTTCTCCTATTTGTTATTATTTTACAAGAATTTTTTACTGTCATCGTGACAAAAATCCAAGATCATTAATTAATATCAAATATATTTATTTTACGGAGTGTTCAGGAAGGTAACGTTAATTGGAATACTTTTAAACAGTTGAAACTTTTTTTAAATAGGACACCTCATAAATTTTTTCTCCATTCGAAACGTGTTCAAAATCTCTTTGATTCCTACAGCACATATACTATACCTAGAGATAATACATTTAGAGTTATACTGTGTTCAGTGTATACAAGGTGCCTCACCGGGAACTGCATCGATCTCTATATATCAAAGAGTATACATTGGAAAATTCTGAAAACTTGTCGGTTCACTGAAGTCGACATGTGCTACTTTCTTAATAATCTAACACTTCCAGTAATACCGGAAATAGCTGTTTGTTATTTTAAATGGAATGGGCTGTACTTTACATTTTTCATTCCTAACTTAACTTTAAACTTTGTTTAACAAGACAACTATGCTACTGTTTCTAACCGTATTTGTGAACTTTTATAATTGAAAATGTTTAACTTGGAAAATTGAAATTTTGCAGAACTATTGAGCGTTTGGGGTGGTATTGGAATCCGAATAAACCGAAAATATTATACAGTGTGTTTGACAATTACGCTTGAACTTTGAAATGGAGAAAGCGCCAAAACTTATTGTTTTTAATACAATTGCATATCTTTTTTTTTGTTATTACATCACTCTTATAAGAAAACAAAAAGAATATTTAAAAATTTACACATCTAAAATGGATACTTTTCAAGATATTTATCACAATGCGTATTGTTACACAATTTATTCAGATTCTCTTACTACTCTATACGGTCAACAGCTTTGCAAAAGTTTAATTTCCCGAGTTAAACATCTTCAGAGTTATAAACACACTACGGATCGACGATTACCTCTATGATTTAGCTCGTGCCGGTTTACGCATTTTGTTGTCAATTTGTTGTTACCGTAAAATGTTCCAAAAAATCTCGATTCGTGGATCATTTAAAAACCGATGTTCATCGCAATCCTGGTCTCTCGAATGAGAATTTTTATGGCGATCTCTGCGAAGCCCTTGTGGCTGTAAATATTCCTTTCCAAAAACTAGATAGTCCAGACTTTAGAAATATTCTGATAAAATATACGGGTGGGAGCACTTTCGACGAGTCAACGTTACGGAAATACTATCTCTCGAAAATATACACAAAAATCGTGAACAAAATTTAAACCGGTGTAGGAGACAATTACTACTAGTTGAGCGCAGATGAAACTATGGATGCGTTATGGCGAAGCATAGTCCACGTCATTGTTGGTGTTTCGTATACAGATCGTCCGATCGTTCTTTGTGAGTGACGCTTCAACTTATATGCTTAAAACTGGAAAATTGCTTAAAGACATCTTCAAAAATTGCTGCATATTACATGCACTGCCCACGCCCTCCATAGAGTTGCCGAACTTATTAAAGAGACATTTCCGAATGTTAATGAATTTATTAATCACACAATACAAGAATTACTTTATACAAAGACAAATGGCCAACATTTTCCTTACCTCTCTCTCCAGTAGTAACAAAATGGGGGACGTGGTTAGAAACCTATTCATTTTACGCAGACAATTTGGAGAAAGTTGCTGATGTAATAAACAATTTAAATGAGGTTGCACAAAGCACTAAGAAATGTTAAACTCTGTTACAGGATCCATCTTTATAAACTAATTGGCATTTTATTCAGAAACATTTTCGTGATACCTCAAAAAAATAAAACACTTTGAGTCACAAACAGTACACGTAAAAGATTGGAAAAAATTGAAACATTGGATGTTATAATAAGTAAATTAAAGAATATTGTGATTGGTGATTTTGTGTTGTGCAACAAAAGCGACGAAACCACAATGCTTATAAGTCCTATTTTCACTGCGCTCCTCTCAGTATGATGTGGAAAGAAGCTTTTCCGTACTTGAAGATGTTCTATCAAGTAAGCGAATACATTTCACAGTAGAAAATTTAGAGTATGTTTTAGTAATTAATGTTAATAAATCATTTTTAACATGATATCTATATAGCCTTAGCCTTAGATATTATTTATCTTTGTTTAATGTTTTTGCGATATTCGGAATTAAACTATACTTTTCTTTCACTGCATCTACGCCTCTGATATTTTACATTTAGGTTGAACGTCTCTAGTCCGAAAAACACGCAGAAGTAGTTTCGTCTGACTGTGTACCGCTTTCCCTAACGCATATGCACGTCGCGGTTGAACAAATGTATCGTACCCCACTTTGCCTCAAGCGTCGGCAACCCGCAGCATGGTTACAAAAATTCACATGCGCTCGTACATCTGCCAAAAATCTTTAAAAAAAATCAAATATGGTCAGAAATAGCAACATATTTCTTTAATCAAACAAACCTTAAAGTTTTATTAGGAAATTGAAAATGTAATAATATAATATATATAGGGGGTTCCATTTGAAACAACAAAGTTGCTATTTACGGTACAATTAGTAAGTGCCAAATTATTACAGATATTTTAGTTCAATAGGACATGTCGACTAGTGTACTGGTAAATTTTCCAACTTTTCCAATGCATACTCTCGCGTATCGATCGATGTAGTTCGCGAGACACCCTGCATAGAGCATAGGTAATGTCGAAGTAAATGTTTAGGTTGTAATTAACGAAATTAAATTCTGCCTCATTGTCAAATCGTCTACAAATATTTATTTATTTTTCTCCGTGCAACATTTCAACATTAATTTACTTTTCTCATATTTGCATTGTAATCCGTTACTCGTCTTTTGTTATTGATTTCGTCCTTTTTTAAATTATTTGTTTTTAACTTGTTGTTCTTTAGGGGAATATAAAAATGGAGGACTAATAATCCCTTGCCACTTAATGACCGCAAAAAGGTACATATACTCCCTCTATATACATATATGCGTGGACCCAACGACATTTTAGGCATATTCAAATTAAGGGCTATGCATTTAATGACTGTTAAAGGCAGTGGTTATTTCACTTGTTTGAAAAATGACAATTAACAAACAATTTAGCAAAAGGGTTGAATATTACTTTAACACTTTATCCAGACTGGAAGAATTTATGTATAAGTTAACGGAATTTAATCGTTCGTTAAAAAAATTATTTTAGGTTCGAACAGACAGAGAATTTTTACAAAATATACTGAGTAAAACTAACAAAGTTTAGGTTGAACTTAACGCTAACAATGCTAAGTTAATACTACTTGCAACATTATTTCTATTCCCTTTTATAGGTGTTAAGAATGCTTACTTGAGATACTATTATCTTTTGCAAGACGCTTCTATTGTTTGTGGAAATAATGCAAGACGTATATCATTAATGCAAAATATATGCAAGGCGTAAATCGTTAGCAGTTATTACTTATCAGCGGATACGACTTATATATGCATTATTTAAATTTTGGTGCGTTTAAAATGTTTTACTTTAGCCGTAAGATTGCGCCACAATTAATAAAAATATCTTACTTAGAATAAGATATACATATGAAATGTACACAATGAATATACATTCAGTAACCGTGGTAAGTATATTTTCAGCTTGAAAATATATTGAAGGCAAATGTAATGCTTGCAGAAAGGCTGTTTCGTTCAACTCTGTTACGGCGGCATATTTTTCTATTACCGACATACATGAAAATGCAAATTTAATAAGTTTCAACATACCGAATTATCTCTACGAGCCACTTCCTTGACATTAATCTTAAAATGCATGTAATTTAAATCTCAGCTACCAGTTGAAAATGTTGTGTGCGAAAACTTTTAATGCATTCTAGTAAGATACGTCGAAGAGTACTTTGTTCTTGGCTAGACAGCATTAAAGTTGAAACAGTCGAACACATCACAAAGTGAAAAGTTTAAGCGAAAAAAGACCCTATTAAATTACACGTCGCATAAGCGCCCCTTAGAAACTTAAACGAGCTCTTTATGTAGTGGACGTACACTGCAATTACTTTTTGTACTAGTAGTACAGGCTATATTTATACGACGTCAGTCCTTCTTGAGTCCTTTTTGCTTGAAAGAACAAGCAGTGTTTGTTCGAACGTTTAACGTCATGAAATAATTTTTTTATTAATCGTTATGGATACGTTGTGGTTAATATAATAAAATCTGTCCAATGTTATTAATGACAGAATAATCACATTTATCGATATTTTCTCAAAAAGCATGAATTTACGAAGGTTTTAAAACTATTCCAGGTTTCTTCTGACTGTACTGTACGTAATGGCAGAAATTGGTTCAACGAACATGTTTATTTATTTAAATAAAATGCTTTTTATTAAATTAATGAATGTGTCTTCAAGAATTCATACCCCAAAAACATTTATCGTAGCTTTGATGGACGTTACTGTTGAAATTGTTTGCCTTCTACATTAAACATACTTACAATGCGTGAAATAGTTGATAGACGTGAGTATATATCCGACATAGTTCTGTACGAATAACTTTCGCTTCAACCCTATTTTTCTGAATAAAATGTAAACAGCAGTAAAAAAAGAGCGGCGCCAGCAACTCACTAATTCCACGTCGACTGCTGCGAAACCAGACAGAGTAGCTACAGATTTCCTTGGTCGATATTGAGGTTGAAGGGGACATTTTCCGTTTCGGAGAAAAGCGAACCAAATGATCACTCTTATTTGTTAATATGTAAAACATGTTCTTACTAAAGCAAATGTAGGAGAGGATGTTACGCGACTCGACTGACGCTACCTCGAGTACATTGAGCAACAATGAAATTGCTTCTTATTTAAAAATTCTAAATTTTGAACGAATTTAACGCGTCGAACACGAATATCACATCGAAGAAAGTTGCTTGGCCCTCACTGAAGAAATATTCACGTCATCATTCCTCCTTTACATATCAAGCTCGGTCTCAACAAAAACCATAGCAAAAGCCATGGACAAGAATGGATCAACATTTAAAGTATCTTATGAAGCATGAAAAATTCCTTCGATTCAGTGCCGAAATTAAAGAAGGCGTTTTTGTGGGGCCTCAGATTAAACAACTCTTAAGAGATCCCAACTTCGGGAAACCTCTTCAAAGTAAAAAATGCTTTCTGCTGAGTAGCAGGATACTTCGATGGTAATGAGAAGCCCGAAAATTACAAGGAATTGGTCGAGGACATATTGGATTTGTTTCGTGAATTTGGCTTCAATATGTCATTAAGGAATTGTTTACTTCACTTCGACTTGAATTTCTTGCCTAATAACTGCGGGGAGGTTAGTGAGTAGGTGTACGTTATCTTCAGGACATTACCAAGATGGAGAAACGATACGTACGTAAACGTAAATGGTCCACATCAATACTGGCTGATATTGTTGGGTGCTCATCAGAGATTCATCCCTCATCAATTCGAAACAACAAGCCCGAAGAAAGCAAAAGTTCTAAGCAGATTAAAATATTCTTATTGTATCAGAATATTTACAGATATAGAGTTTTTCGAAGATACGAAGTTTACGAAGAAACCGCAGCCAATTCGGCTTTTTCTAATCACAATCGTGTTCAGCGCATTGATTTCGTTATAAATGCTATCCTAATTTTAGAACCATAAACTTTTTGGGGTGAAAGTCGAAAATGGATCAATCTGTATATTCAGGACCCCATAAATTTACCATTTAGGATCTGGGCATGCGTTATCGTGACGTATTTTTTAAATTTAATATCAGCTGGATTAATATGCTTATGAAGCATTAGTTTACGTTAACCTACCTTAATACAAGCTGTTTTAATATATGATTCTACATTGTTTGATCCGTCTTCGTTTAATATAGTAAACACCTAGAGCCAGCGTTTCTAATTACGTAGGTACCTTCCTGTGAGCTACCGACGGGGACTACAGTTGTTTCATTTTACTTCTTTTTTTTTGGTTTTGATAACGTTGTTATTTTAAAAACAAACGGTATGTAGCCGTATACCGCTGAAAGTAATTTAATCTGTTTGTATACGGAAATCTGCGACTTTAACCGTATAGCAGGTGATAGAACATTAAACTTTTAATATTTATAGCGCGAACCTAGGTACTCAAATACAAAATCCCCGCATATTATACAACAGCTATAAATCACTTTGCCTGAATATTACATATATACAAACGTAATAAACCTGCTTGTCCGGATCACGCAGAATTTACCAATTTCAGAGCTCCGGGTGGTACGGTGAAATTAAATATAAAACCGCGCGAATATTATATTAAGGATATTACAATTAGCTTCGGTTACTAACATAGCTAACATTTATGTTTCATTACGTGCGTTCAATTATCACATGGAAATTAAATATTAACATGGCGCCGCATTGGTATTAAAATGAAGCTACTACCATTCAAACATTTATATGTAAAACGCGGATGAATTTTATAATATTATGGGAGAAATACTTTATGTAATTCTGAAAATAATAGCAAATGGTAAAGCGATGTTGGACATTTAATCTTTGTTTGCTACAGTAAGGGAATTGGGAAGATTAAGTCGCACAAGTTCTTCAAGACAATCAAAACAGAGCCAGCACTAATCCTCTAGAAATTAGTAGTGTTTATGCAATACAAAAACAATCGCAAGTAGCATGAAATTGAAAAATTTTACGCAAAATGTTGATTTAGGTTTTGCGTATAATGCCTCAAACTGAAATTGAATCCAAATGGTTACCTCATATATTGTGGATGGATGCGGACCATTCTTCTTTTAATGGTGGAATAAATATTCAAAACTGTTGAATATGGTCAACAGAAAATCCACATAGGCCAATCCACATTTACGAAGATCTTCACGAAAAGAAAATCATTTTTCTGTGCGGTTTCATAATTGATTCGTATTCGAAGAAATACAGAATAACGAGGTCGTAACTGTAACTGTTACTGATAACAGATACCTGCAAATGTTAGAAAACAATGCAATTCCATAGTTGCGCAACGAGGAAGCAATTGAAAACATATTTTTTTTTTGCAGGATGGAGCACCCATACTCATTTACCCACTACTCTTATTTTAGAAGTAGTATTGCGCAAGATAGTGCAAGGATGCAACTGAAGCACAGGTTCTATGCTGTTCTATGACGTTTTACACCACAAATAATTATACACATTTTATTTTTACAACACGACTATCAAATGAACGATAATAATTAATTGTCGAAATTGCAGTGTGCGATGTATGCGTGACGTTAACTGTAACTAATCTCAACGCTTGGAGTAATAACTTTACCCTTTACATTATGAGAATCTTGCATTTATTGGAACTACTAGACAGAGGTCAAAAAAGAAGAGAGCTAACAGTATAGAGATATAAAAAAATATGCTTAATTTAAAAGAAACATATGCTGTAGAATGTCAACAACTCTAGACTATGATTCTGATCTGGAATGCCCTCAAATCCGAGGGGATAATGTCTGCGAATTTCTCGACAAGCGACAACTTTCCCAAGCATTTCTCGAGCGTTTCTTAGCCCTCCAAAAAGTAGGATTCCAGGTCCTCAAAATAAGTATCTGTTTGGGCGATGACTTGCGAACCGTTGTCCGCCGACCAATTTTTTCAAATTTGGAAATAAGAAGAGGTCACTGGAGGCCAAATCCTGTGAATACGGTGGATGTTGCAGTAATTCAATCTTTAATTACATAATTTTGGCCATCGAAACTGGGCAGGTGCGCATCCTTGCATTGACGTTTTTTCTCGATTCCTTCGCTCAACCGGTCCGATAATGATGCATGACACTTTCCAGTTATTGTTTGCCTTTTTCCAAGTAATCGGTGTAGATAATTCCCCCGTGCATCCCAAAAAACCGAGTCCATCACCCTTACCGTCTTCGCCTTCTTCGGAGCACGTTAGCCTTCAAAAACTCGAGAAACTCGTCAGGATTACGACGGAAAAGCGTCAAAACAGCCTCAGAGTCGACCACACGATTGCGTTTATTCCCCACTGAAAGCAAATGCGGCACCCACCTTGCCGAGATTTTTTTCACACTCAATTTTTCGTCCAAAATTGAAGACACTGTACCTTGTAATAAGCCTGTGGCCTCGGCTATTTTGCGCACTTTGATTCGACGATCATTCAAAACCATATCCTGCATTTTGTCAATCATTTCTGGGCGTCACTTCCACTGGATGTTTTTTGTGGACGTGCGGCCACGTCATCTACCTAATTGTAAACAGTTGCTAGCACAGGAGCAGATGTGCCATGAACATCATTCTACTCGGCTTTGTTCTCTTTCGGTGTTAAGCCTTTTAAATATAAGTGTTTCATCAATTACCGCTCGAAACTCAATTTCTAAACAATTGTTGTTTTCGATACTAGCACCATCTCTTAGATTTTATAGAGACTTCTTGAATCACCCTCGTATCTTCCATCCGTTGAAACAAAGATAATCTCTGCATGAAGTTGACTAATAAAAGTGTATGAAAGCATCAGTATATTCCCTTCATATTCTAATTAAGTTCCCTTCATGTTTCAATTTTAAAATTCAAAATATGCTAATACAGGACATGCCCAACCATCAAGCAATCTAGTTGCTAACGGAGTTTATACAATTGGCGTATCATCCTGGAAGTATATTGCTGCGTTATTGAATAGCTGCAGTTTGCTTGCATATTGCTACCGGAGGCATTGACGCCATGTTGCTTGTTTCGCACTTCATAAGTGCTGCATGTATACATATGTATGTATGCATGAATGTATACACGGAGCGCAGTCTGGCGAGAGCATATTCTATGTCGTATACATAAATGCCTACATCGAAAGTAACTGCGTTGCCAGACGTTGCGTTGGAATAATCATTTCGTGGCGTAAACATGACCCCCGTTATGGCGAACTTAAAGTTGACGTATGATATATAGTCATCTCAATTAGTTTGACATAGATGTTTACAAGAATTAATCATGAGTACTCTTACAATAGAAAAAAAATGTATTATAAGAGTGTCGTTAAATAAAAAATTGAAATTCCAGAAAGTAATAAACGTAGTGACCAGTGGAGTTAATTTTTAGCAACAAATTCTAAAATTAGTTAAAATAAATAAAAATAACACAAAATGAAGGATGAAATTCTAACCATGAGTAAACGCAGAAAAATGAGAAACTGAAAAATGAATTAATTGAAGTCAAAAAAATAAAATCTAGAGAAAAAAACGAATTTTAAAAATTTTTTAATTCATTTTTTAAAAATGCCGCCACCTTCTGCCTACCTTATCAACAGCATGCACAACTCTTTTAATGTTTAGGGTCTTTCCTGTTGATGTATCTCCATACAAAGAAGTCATTAGGCGTTAAGTCAGGGGATTTGGCCTACTAAGATATACCGCCCCAAATACTAATTGTGTACAGAAAACGTAAAAGTACAAATTCTTAAGCAACTATCCCATTGTGAGCCGGACAGCCGTCTTGCTCTCTGCTACTACTGCAGGAATAATATCATTTTGCAGCAGTTCTAAATATGTCTGCGCAGTTAATGCTTTGTTTAAGAAAAAATTCCTCTATAGCACGATCTCTTGAGATTCATGTCAAGATATCGAGTTTTTGAAGATATTGAGCTGATATCCCTATTTAAATGTTTATTTTCCTGTGATCAGTAGTGCACGGCAGATGGATTATGGCGTTTATGGAGGGAAAATGTTAATTTGTCTGTAAATATGATATTATGTATAAAATTCTCATCGGCATCACATTTCCCCGTCATAGGTTCGTGGAATTGAAAAGGTCATCCGGAAATGTTTCCTTATTTTTTTTTTCTAGCACCCTAACTCTCGTGTTTTAAATATTTTTTAATTCTTATTCGTATTGGGAGAGCCTTATTGTAATGTTGAGTGGGCAACGAGTTCATACTCTGATAAGCGCTCCAAGGGATGGGTATCCGATAGTCTGGTTAGGGTTTCGATAGAGCAAGGCAAAGAAGTCTAAAGCTTCGTTACTCGATTATTTAAGATATGTTTAAATAAGTTAATCATCATTGTATATAGTTTTATTCAGATATCGATATTATCTAATTATCACAAGAAACACCTTTAATGGCGCAAAGTTACATTCGCGTTTTAACAATTTACTTGCTTGTACAAAAGCACATACGCTGGCTTCTCTCTTGATGCTTTCCTCAGAAACAGGATGCTGCTGATTGCTCTTATAGTATTTTAAACATAGATCAGAAAACGAAAAGACAAAACGCCCAATTCTATATTTATGTTTTCCTTTTTCCTATAAGCAAATGAAGGTAAGGTATACTCTATAAAGAGAGATATTGTCACTTCTCCTCGTTCTTTAAAGGAAATTTCTCCAAAATGGGGAAAATGCGACTAACCTACAAAATTCTTTTACCAAACATCTAGGGAAAAATTGTGTTTGGGCGGATTGTTGTTTGATAGCATTCTTCAGAATTTGCATGGGTACTGACAGATGTTATAGACTTTTTGTCATCCCCTGTAAAAAAGCAAATTTTTGTTGTGTCTGATACTGATGATTTTCAAGAGAATAGTTCAATTAATTTTGATTTAGGTTGTCTAGGATTACATGCATTACTTCATTTTACTGGATATGCTTTGAAAAATATTTACAGCAACGAACATAGAGGCGAAAGAGGAAGGTTACTGCTATGCTACTGTGCTCTTATGGATAAATACGATAGAGGAAATTTTTTTAAATTAAAAACAAATGTACAAAGAAAAAAATTTATAATAGAGCTAGCAAATTATGCTAACAAACAGATCGTAGAAAACTTCTTTAGAAAATTCTTCTCTGCCATTTTCTAAAAAGATGATATGGCATCGTTGTAATCAGCTGACATATATTCTAATGCAAACTATACGTATGTAGGTACACATACATGAAATTTTCAATAACCAGACTGCTCTCTATTCAATGTGTATATTATGTATATACCTACATTCTTATTGTACATATATGAGCATGATCCTTTTGTTCATTCTTGTATTCATATGTATTTACGGACTACAAATCCCTCTACATGTCGGACGTACGAAGCACTCGCCTTCATTGTGTAATTTATGTAAAGCGAACCATACAGTGAATACGTGGCCTACTACTAATTTCGCATTATCTTTTTTCAGGAAAACAACTTCTATCGACGCACGAGCAAGGATTGTAATATCTTCAATATAAATTCATATTGTAGCTTGAATTTATAACAGGCTTTGTTTACACAGGGCGTTCGCTTAGTCCGAGGGTGGAAGATAATTACTTCCTTTAACAATCTAAACCAAAACTTTCCAAATAAAAATGATTCGTTAACAAGCACCGTACGTACAACTTTTTCTTATTTTGGCGTCTACGGGACTCGACCCTATACGCCTTTATCAAATACCCTGTACCTTTGATGTAAAGTCCCATGTTATATAATTTTTTTAATAATGCATCATATAATATGTGATAAAATCACGTAGTAATAATATATATTTTAGTAAATGTTAATTATGAAATAATAAATGGTTAAATTCTCATTGGTGAATTCGCACCATTTAGATAGAGTTGCTGAAGCGGCAACTATAAACGAATGTTCGCTTGAGTATGCTTCTAGTAAGATGATCTATGGACTCCCATGAGAGCTCATTTCAGGTAACTTAGGACTAACTAAAGGAAAACGAGAGAAGTTCGATAATTACCTGGCTTCGGCAAGATACGGCGTTACTAAAATTGAAATAGCTCTGTTTCGCATAAAAGTAGCCTTTGACAAGTTTTAAAACAGATACTATTTAAAGTGAACAACGTTTGCGATTTAAGAACAATAGAAAAGTGATTTACATATTTATTTTTGAAAAAGAGAACGAATGATGAGATAAAAGCGGAACTCAGTGAAGTTTAGGGAGACCCTGCGTCTTAGTTATCGACTATAAAATATTAGGCAACTGAATTTAAACGTGGCCGTATCAACATTATTTATGAAAAAGTCTAGGTCGTCCAAATGAGGTCACTACATCAGAAATGATTCACGATATAGTAATGGATGATCGAAGATTGAAAGCGCGTTGGATTGGTGGAGATATGGGCCGAGTGCATAACTTTGTAACAACTCATTTGAATGTAAGGAAGCTTCTCGCAAGATGATTGCTCACAAATAACTATAAACACACACGTGTGTCAACTTCAAAGGAATAATTGAATTGAATAATTTTCGATTCATAACTGCTGATGAAACAGCACACCAGAGGCCGAAGAACAGTCCAAACAGTGGGTTTTTCGTACCAACTGCCGCTAAAGAAGGTCTACACTACTTTACCGGCCAACAAGATCATGGTGCTCACAGTGCGTTGAGATGTACGCGGCATAACCCACGTTGATTACCTTGAAAAGGGCACAAGGATTAATGCTGCCAACTTATTGGATCATTTTAACAATGCTCTGAAAGAAAAACGTCGGCATTTGGTGAAGAAAAGGACTGTGTTTCATCAAGACAATGCATGTGTGCATACTTGTGTTGTCGCCATGGCAAAATTCCATGAGTTAGAATACTAATTCGCCAGATTTAGTCCTTAGCGAAAAAGCTTTGACTAGAATAACGAAGAATAAAAATTTTACATATAAAAATGCTTTTTCCTACCGATTTTTCCTACCGATGCCGGGTATTTGTCTAACTCATGCATGTCGTTATGCAACTGTTGTAAGCTCATTGAAGGCTTAGGCAGCATACTAACCCTTCGATTTATCATACCGCAAGTATGCTCTGTGGATAGGTGTGGCGATCGCGGAGGCCATTTGAGTATATTGATGTTGGCTTCTGACAGGTATCACACTGTAATTGCTGGAACTTGAGGGCGGACATGGTGTTCCACCTTAAATTATCAACCCCTAAATGCAATCTCATGTTCTACGAAAAAATGCAAAAACTTTCTTTCTCCTCTCCGACACTAGGCTCGACAACCATGGTTATATACATACTAAAGTACTATTCAGCTAAACTATTTTCGATCATCCAAGACTTCCGATTGCGCCAGAAGTAGTTATCAACTTTCTTATTTTTAAATAGGACATCCTATATAGCATTACATTACATTCTTGGATTCCTAGTTTGAGTTTTGCTAAATGCTGCTACTCCTAACTATATTTGAAATAGTTGTTTCTTTTTGTAAATTTCTGTTTAACTTGGAAAATTGAAATTTTCTGGAATTATTGGCCATATAGGGAAGGAATAGAAACTGATTGAATTTTTTGAAAACCTATCAATAAAAATGTAGCTTATGCAGTTTTTGTTTTTGTATGTGAAGGTATCTAAATTAATTATGACTATTACGAAACAATCCAGTATTGATGAAAGATGTATATAAATTCACTTTTAAATTATAAACAACGCCAGCCGGTCTAAATTATACGAACGAAGTCTATTTAAGTTTCTTTATTATTTCTGGAGAATGCAATAAAGTGATCAAGAACATGCAATACTTTTGTCGCTCGGTATCTATAAAAACAGAAGCCGTCACCAAACACAGTTAAACGAATAGTATTGAACTTGAAAAGCTTTGGATCGATCGAGGCAAAAATTCAAAAACATGGTTTTTGCGAATTTATTCTTTTAATGTGGTCTTAAGAACCCCGATTATTTTCGAACATTATTTGGATGAATGAAGCAAAATTTACAAGAAATGGTCTGCTTAACCAAACAAATTCCCAATTGTTGTAAAAGCTGCATGATGTTTTCAGTTCTGCAAAATTTCAATTTTTCAAGTTAAACGCTTCCGCAGTTAAGTAAATTTACATGCGCTGGCCTATCTGTCCAAAATTTAAAAAAAATGCAAATGTTTATGGTTAGAAGTAGCAACAGGTGGTTTTATTAAACAAACCTTAAAATTGAAGTAGAAATTCAAAATAAAGTACCTAAGCTAAAAGATACCTCCAGTACAACCGGAAGTTTTAGATAACTTCAAATATTTTAGTTCAATAGTACCTGTAGGTTTTTATATATTACCAACTTTTCCAGAATTTTCTAATATGTACTCTCTCACATATCGATCGATGCAGTTCCTTGTAAGACAGTTTCTAGAGGAAAAGAGAAACAACAACAAATCGTTAATAACGTTTATTACTGTAATACTATATTGAATATATACGAATGTAAACTAATGTTTATATAACAACGACGTTCAATTTACTTACTTTTAACCTGCACTGAAAGAAAAAAGTAATTTCGCTTAATAAACTAAGTCTTAATTAAAGTAGAAATTGAAATGGTTGTCAACTTAATCTCGAAACTGTTCGATACAGCAAATTATTTATTTTTAAATTTATCATTTCTATCAACCATGATTATTAGCCCCATATTAAACATTAATGCAATTTGAGTTAAGCACGAAAACAATTATTTAGGTTCTAGGATTATATATGCGTTTTAGGTATACATGTAAACGTCTACAAAAAGAATCTAAAAATGTTCCAATAGAATTTTTCTGTTCATGTACTTGAGTTTATTGCGCTCATGAAAGATTAAATACCTTGGAGGGAATCCGTCCCTGAATAACAAAGACAACGGGTCCTAGTGAATTTGCCGCCAGGTTAATTTCCCACCAATAAAGAAATGAACGAACTGGGAATTAAGGCATTGATCGAGCCGCTAGTGCTCGTAGAAAGTAGATGTTGCGGAGAAACCTGATTGATGGAGGATGATGTAGACTGTAGGCAGTTCATATTTGATTAATAAGAAGTGATGATGTAAAGGTAAATCTTAGCATTAATAGCACCGCTTATCACTTAATTTACTCTAATTTAATTCACGTTGAATTCATAGAAAATAACTTTATTAGTATTAGTTTCGTTAAATGTAGTTTTAATTTCATTTTCAGTTTGCACATTTTGCAGTATCAGATCTTGACTTATATCGTTAAATTGTTCGCCGCCTTGCTAAATTGGGTAAAGGTGGTGCAGTGAGTTGCAAATCCGGTAGTGGTAGACGCAAGGAAAGAAAACTGCTGAAACTATTGCGGATGTGAGGATGGGCATAGATTATTCACATAAAAGGTCAATTAGAAAAGCTCTTACTGGAAACTAATTTCTCAGGTGGTATCCATAAAAAATTCATGTTGTGCAAGAACTCAAGTTCTTTGATCACGTAGTGAGAGAGCAATACTGCAATTAGTTTGAAAATCACATAAATGATGATAATATCCTTGACAAATTCATTCTCTCAGACGAAGGTTGATTCCATCATCAACAAACAAATCGTGTTTATCTTGTGTCATGATACAGAAACCAATGCGTTGCAAAAAGGTTAGTGGTTGGTTAGTACCTTCACTGAGAAGGGTTATTGGTCCATTATTTTACCATGAAACAATAAACGCAGCAAGATATCGTACTAACTGTGAACCAGTAGCACAATGACGAACTAAGGGATAGGCACTTTCAAAAAGACAAGCTCATAGAATACTACAAGCAATGAACCTTTTGCAGGAATATTTTGGTAACCGTGTAATAGATTTTCCTCCACGTTCTCTCGGCCTAACTTATATTTTAGGTTATTTTATGTTTCCATGCTTAAAAAATACAGCGTTTAAAAATATATCACTTGCAATACAAGAAGCTACAGAAACAATTCAAATTGTTTGTGATACGATAACGCCTTAACACCTCGTCGACGCATTTAGCAACATGAAGCGATGAGTAAGGATTTGTATTGAAAATGAAGAACAATTGCGCCACGTATTGAAAGTCACTTTGACTTTCAAAATCAAATCGGCAGGATTGTTGAAGCACATTTTTTTGTTAGTTAACTTTTGCTGGCACTATATTTCTATAAAAAGCGGGTTCACTATTATACTAACAAAAATTAACATCCAAAAAACAAACATACAGAAATGATAATTCAACTTTAACATTACTTTAAGAAGTTGTAATAAATACATTTATTACTGTGCTAAAAAAATGCGCGGAAGCATTCTTCTTTTAGGTAAGCAGGAGATAAAGGCAAAAGGAGGTGTAAATATATTAAGTTTGATATAATATATATATAATGCAATATAAACAATTCCCTAATAGTATAAAGAATACGTGTTGTTAAAATCATAAATAAGGAAAGGAAATACGTAAATGGAGAACAAAATACCAGAAATTACATCTGTAATAAAGAAATATCAATTATTTAAGGATTCATTATAAGCTCTTTGCATAAGATGATTATTACAGGAATGTTTTCTCTTTTTTTTTAATAAAATTTTATGAATTCTGTTACATACGGTATACAAAAATATCGTGATAAAATGATCCATAAACAATTGCTTCAATACATTAGCATGGTTTGTACAATTTAGAATGCAGAAATCTAATTCGACTAACAGAATAGCTTCCAGAACAGCACTTATATTTCTTGGAAGCTTCTTGGACGCCATCTATTCGTCGAGAGAGAACTACCTGAATTAGAAAATATATGTATTATTCCTTTCAAAGGATTAGCTTTTTTTAGAATCCTGAAAACCCTTATATTGAAAAAAGGAACCTTCTACATTTTCATCAACTAAAATCTCTTTACAATTTTCACAATTATTAATTAGCCACCCTGCTGTTTATCTATGAGCCTTGCTGGTAGTACTTGTTATATAAGAACATGTAGAAGTATGAAAACTTCTTTAATGAATCTTCTAATTATGGTGATTCTTGCTGTTGCCGAAGAAGTACGTTGACAGTAAACATCAAATTGCCATCATACTTTGTCCACACAATTTCTGCCCAGGGTCTTACGTTAAATAATAACTTTCAAACTGTGAATATGTAGGGTTGATGTTTCTATGTCCCAATTCACGAACGCATCCGAAGAAGTTTTTGGTTTACCATCGATACGGAAACCCTTTTCTTTCAAAATATTCCACTAAGTTTTTTGGTTTTGAATGGTCATTCGCCAATTTTCAGGACAGAATGGACGACACGGTGGTTGTTGTACTTTAGTAACAAACTTCGTTTTCTCCAATTTCTGTATTACTGTTGTGTAAAATGCATGATGTGGATTTTTAGACACAGCTTCCCGTAATGGCGTTTCTGGTTCTAGTGTATGTCCACCTACTGAATCAAATAAGGAATTGCTTCTGCTGTATCTCCTTTCTTCGTCTTCATTCTTATTGCACCCATAAGTGTGATAACGGCATCTTTAAGCGCAAAATATTTTATAAATCTACATGTGCAGTACCTAGTTAGAAAATATAAAACTGTATTTTATATCAAAGCAAATTTATTATTTTTAATAACGGCCAATTTCAATTTTATATAAACAAGATCAATTATGTCAGTTCGGTTTTTGTGATGATATATACACTTCCCGACAAAAACTTAGACGCGGTAAGATGTTTTACGGGTTTTAAGGGTTACAACATTTCTTTGCGAAACTAGCAAGATATCTAATTAAGTTTTTATTCGTAAAAGTAAAATAAACTTAAAAATATCTCCTCCAGTAATATATGAACTAAATAATAAATTATTACTCCAATGTTTAAACAATTTCTGCGACAAAAATGTAGACGCTCTGTTGCAAATGTAAAACAAAAATAAACAAATGAGTGATCAGTAATGCGTAGATCCTCCATTGTTCTTAATCACTTCCAATAGTCTGTTATTAATAGGTTTATATAAATTTAACACATAATTTTGAGGGATATTCTGCCAATCAGTCACTATTGAAGTTTTCAGTTCCTGTACCGTGAAATATTGACGGCCTCCGCCATAAACGCGACGTGCCAATTCACCGCACATGTTTTCAATAATGTTTAAGTCTGGTGACCGTGCCGGTCACTGTAAAGTTTTAATCTTTTTCTATTTAAACCATCGGTTTCCAAGACGTAGAAGATTGTCACGCAATGTCTTTATACGTCACAGATGTCATTTTGTTCGTGCAAAACACTATCCCACTTTTATCGCGGAATCCAATCGCTGCCCATATCATCACAGATCCACCCCCTAATTGTCTGGTCATTTTCACTTTTGGTTCCTTTCTCAGATCATGATAATAATGCGAGTACCCATCCGGTCCGTCCAAATTAAAACGTTTCTCATCGGAAAATATAACTTTTTCCCATTGTTTCTTCCAGGATACGTGTTCTTCAGCAAATCTCAACCTCGCTTCTTTGTGTTTCGCCGAAAGTGACGGTTTTCTCAACATTTTCTTCCGTGATATTACCGGCGACGCCTTAAAAATCCTTTGAACATTCCGCACGTGCGTTTGTACCCCCGCCTGTTCTGCTATAACTCTCGCCGACGCAGAAGAATTGGATACACACCGCAATATCATGCGTTTCTCCCGCTCGCTTACAGCTTTCGGTCACCCCTGGCCTTTTGGTTTGCCGTAATTTTCCGCATCTTTTAGGAAGTTTCTAACGGAATGATCGCTTCTTCGTAACCGACGAGCAATTTCCTTCTTACTAACACCATCCTGGTGCCAGGCTAGAACTTTACCCCTTTCTATCAAGGATAATTGCTCTTTTCTACCCATATTGCAAACGCTTTCTAAAATATAATTTCTCGTGGTGAAATGTGTACACTTTACCAGCACAACCGCTGCATATAAAGAGAAGTATCAAATTAAAACATTTTTGCTTGTATTAATGTAATAAATGCACAGGGTCTAAATTTTCGTCGCATTTAAAATTCCTATTTTGATCTGGGAAAATCTCAATTACCCCTCATAAAGCAATAAATACCCAGAAATATCTATAAATGGACTATTTACATAACAAGTATTAATAACCCTCATTTACATTTTATATAATGTCTATAAACTTTGTTTCGTAAATAGAAACGATACCGCGTCTATGTTGTTGTCGGGTAGTGTAAATGTAGCTATCGTACGGCTAAGTACTCATGTAGCATTTGTTACTTTTATTTTCTTAATGCGGTTCTGTAGAACATGTTCACTTGCTATTTTAGGCATCAGTCGAAATAACGAGTACGGGTTATCTATGTAATATGTAGTTTGTATAACGTCTCAAGATGCTATCTTCTTCTCTCCATCACTTTACCCTTTCACCCTTAGTGAGTAAGTTATTTCTGAAACCCTCTATTAGATGGGGAGAATTATAGAGGGGTACAATTATATTTCCATACGATAATATAGTTTTTAGCTCCCTTCTGCGTCGAAAATAAACAGATGTGTCCTATTTTAATTTGTTAAAGCCAACATTTGCTTTTGCTTGGTCGCAAGCATACGCAACAGTAGAAAGGCCACATTATATTTCTTTAATACGATATAATAATTTACTTGATTTGGTGGCAGATTTGCAGAAATAATATTTGGAAATTGGAAATTTTCACCCTTGATCAGGAGTGATCTGCAAATTTGGCTTTTCTTGTAGCTCCAAAGTTCCAAATCCAGTAAAATATTTCTTAATGCACATAATATTTCACCCCATATCAAAATACACGTTTTATCCTTCTCCGACATAGATTTCACTTGTTCACTCAAGTAATCATAGATCATTTACACAGGTCCTGGATAAATATTTATTTGTTGCAACAGGTTCCTCTGTTCGCACAATTGGACTGCTTCCATAAAAAGAGTGTAAGAATTTTTTCATCCAACTGTAAATCTCTCCTACAGCAAACAATATACCAGTTATACTTTGTTTCATTATAATCATCATATATGTTCTGGATTCCCAGAAATATTTTTTGATTATGTGTCACTGAAGAAGAAAGTTTTTCAATTGTGACGGTGTTATACTTTTTCCCTTCCACTAACGTTTTGCGGTCTGATAGGTTCTTTCTTACTCGTTTTGATAAATGAGAATTGTTAATACGTTTTCCTAAAATAAATGTTTTTGAATGAATTTCTGCAGATGGTCCTGGTTGTTGCAGAGGAATATTTTCATGAACAATACCGACTTCGGTTGGCGGGATTCTGCGGGATCCTTCCTTACCTAGCTAAAGTATAGATAAAATGTTTTTTTGTGGCTTTGTATATCTGTATACTTACATATTCCTCAGATAAGTGAATATTTGGAATATTCTCAATTTTTATTGTATCTGCTGTCTCTGATAAATTAACTGTTGGTATAGCACCTGGTTTCAGTTTACGATAGCGATGAAGGCTAATATAGATGTTTTCTTTGCATTTCCTTAGATAATTCTCACGTTGGTTTATCATGTTTGAGAGATACACAATCTTTTTCCATATAGTATAAACTGATGGATCTATAGGGAATCGTTGTGATAGAACTGTTCCATCAGATGGACAGCCAAATACACAGCATGCTCACCCGTGATCCTAGAAATAAAACAAAATTCATCAATCAAAATCATAGTTTCGCATAAATTTTGTGTTCAGTTTACCTCGGAATTTTTAACAAATCATTATATTCCAAATGCAAAATGTCAATAAGGAATATTAACAGTTTTACACTAATTTGAAAGAACCTAACTAAACTTGTTATTTATCCATTGCGATATGATTCATCGTTTAAGTCACATGAGAATGTTTCGGTGATAGGGCAGGGCACAGGGGGCCTGCTACACTAGCGCCAGAGTCACTTTGTCCTGGACTAAACGATAAGATAAATACAGCGAGTTGCCAATCTTATTTAGCTGTGATCTGTGGATGTAACTGTACCCGACATAAAAAATAATGAAAAAAAGCAAAGTAAAGCAAAAACTGGCCAGATTTCACGAAGAATTGATTAAAAAAGCTATCATTTGGCGAAGAAAATGTGCTCTTCCACTACGATAATGTGCCCGCCCAATCGTCCGCCGTTGCAACAGCGGAATTGATCGATTTACGCTACGAATTGGTGCTGCATCCGTCTTATTTTCCGGATTTGGCTTTTTGTTACCTCTTTTTCTTTCCAAACATGAAATAATGGCTGGCCGGGGAAAAATTCTCATTAAACGGAGAAGTCAATGCCGAAACAGAGCTATTTTGCAGCGCTGGAGAATTGTTAGTTTTTGGAGGGCTTAGAAAAGTTGGAATATCCTTGAGTGAACTGTATTGAGGAAGGAAATTATCGAACTAAAAGGAAAAGAAATAAATAGGAAATTTATCAACATTTTTTTACATTTGAAATTATTTTTTATGTAGAAAGGTCAAAATGAATCTTTTCGACAACCCGATGATCTTTCGGAAAAATATCGCGCATTTCTGCATTTTCGAAATATTGAGTTTTCACCCATTGTCTTGAGATTTTTATTCTATGAGATGGTACCCAATCGCTACATTTCGAAAACTTTCCAGAAAGCGGTAAATAAAATGTAGGAATACCAGGATTACATTCAGCTCCAAAGTAGTTTCTGTGAGAGTGAAAGCAGTTTTGCCACGAAGGTAATGCAGACTTGAAGTCATACACGATTTCGCTTCAATTTCCTCTAATGCGTCAAATTTTCGCTCCTTCAACTTGATTCTCATTTTTAGAATGAGGAAAATCTATGGCAGGTGTAAATTTTGATTTATCTAAAGCCTTGGGTGGAGCGATGTGGTATATGGGATGTAGTGCTAGATGGCTTTAAGTCGTACTTTGGCTGTTAGCTGCGGTATTCCCCGAGGTTCTATATTGGGTATGCTGGCGATGCGTCTGGTTCAACGGTGGGCTGTGTTGGCGTCGCTGCATCTAATACCGCGAAGAATTTTTTTCTGGCGTGATTCAGTTTATCTTACGTTAAGTATAGAGTGCTACATTACACATCTCCAACGTGCCTCTTAGTTGTTGAAATGGATACAGTACAATTTTTGATTCTAACTGTGAATAATCATGTAAACTGGCTATGTAAACCGCGCTTTCGATATGACATTATATTTTGGAGGGTTCCACGCAGACTTCTGCATTGCTCATACAGCAAAAACGATTGGTAAGATGCATGTGTGGAGCAGCTTCGTTCAACATCGAGCAGGGAGTTGTTTAGTTATTTGAGGACTTGACGTTGACATGGCTTTACACATTCAAACTTATGTTTCTAAAACAAAATGAAAATATTTACGCATGGAATAATCACATATATGCCCTACCGATAAATGTTAAAAATATCAGTGCTGTGAATGCATTTAACATGGCTCTGAAGCAGTTTCTCTTTTTATACTTTCGAGAAGTTTGTTGCCTAATTTAGTTGGTTCAAGATTTTCATATGACCTTTTATATTCTATGTATATGTATTGCCAGTGTTTGTCTTGACTTATAACAGCAAACATTAAAAAAAGGAGAACGTTGCAGAGATCCAAGTCAAGCGAGCATTCTGGATGAAGAACAACAGCCGTAGCGGTATGTGACCTCGCGTTTGCGTAGTGGAGAATCCAGACGTTCCTGCACAACTTTTCTAAACGTTTTAGTCTTATCTCTTCCCATAACTGCAACTTAGAACATCACGATAGAACTCTTCATTAATCGTCTGACATTTAAGTATGAATCCTTTGTACGACCACCTCGTATTTATTTATCAGACATTAAATACTGAACCTGTTGCTTAATTAATTTCTGAAGTTTCAGATAAGCTTGGTAACTGAGACTTACTTGTTTACCTAAGTGTTGTCTAGATACGTGCTCTACGTAGAATGAATTCAGTTTAAGCCGATTACTAGGCTTTCATTTATGTAAATGAAATATGTTAACTGATCAGGTTCTATTATTTCTAAAATGCTATACATCAAACGCATCCGCTAAGTATAAAGCTATAACGCTGAAGCTGTTCTAAATATTCCGCAATCCATGTAGGCGTCATCTATTCATGAGTTTACTTGAACGGAAAATTCTCCTCACAACACGTCATTAAACGTATACGCGTGTTTAATTAATATGTAAATGCAAAAATAATAAGACCTCCGGGTTCCGGATACGGGAATTTGTCCTGAATACAAGCAAATGCGAATCGTGCGCGTGTGGGGCAAACGGAAGAGAATCGATTTTTATCGTTAGTGCCTTCGATAAAAGCCGCTGATATTTGTATAGTGCCTTTAAACCGGAAATTGCATTATCTATTAATTGCGTTCGCTGCGCCACTATTTGTTCTTGCATTATTAAAACCATGCGCGTAGAAACTTGATTAAACACAATATCATAGAATGTATGCTGAAGGGTTGTATACATGATGATGAGTCTAACTAACTAACAAAAAGTTACAAGATTGTGTAACGCGTTTTGTTCTGGAACTAGTGAATCTGAAGACTCAATTGTTTTAATATCTGATAAAAATTCCTGCTAACAAGGAAATTTCTACTCACAGCTTAAATTTGGGTAGTTGTGATTAACGCTACAGAGCTTGGTTCAAATTATCGACACTGAAGCGTTGATTTTGAGATGTTGGCAGTAAAGGTATCTTTATAAAGGAAAATATTCTGAGTATACCATTTTGGAGGTTTAAAATTTGCGCCAATTTTAAACTACCAACTGAGATATGGTATTAGTACTGCCACGAATATTTGCAACGTTTGAAAACATTTGGTTCAATCGCTTTTCTATTACTGATATCAGTTATTTATTGGTGCTATTAAATAAAAGAATACATCAAAGACTGAATTATTCATTAAATTATCAAAGTAAATAGGTACAATATCATTCACATATAGGAATTAGATTTCCTACAATCTGTTTGTTAGCATAATTTGTCAAAAAGTCTATTATAAGATTTTTTCTTTGTACACTGGCTGCAATTAAAAATACACCACGCCTAGATTGATGAAGTAATTCGTTAAAATTTTATAAATGTATTTCTGAAGGTCAACTAATCGTTTAAGTTGACCTATATCATACTGCATTGGCATAGCTTGCTTTCCAGCATTTACAAAAGCCAAATGAATGAAAATTCAAAGTGGTTGCGCAGTTGTAGTATGGTCTGAATACAGGTTGACACGATGGAAATATGTTATGTTTATTCAAATCTTTAATTTGAATTCCGAATATTTTTTTTATATTTTGGGGCTGCTACATAAAACACTAATGGGACGTAAATCGGCAAACTCCTTTTTTTAGGATAGGAATAGTACATGGCTTCTTCCATACACTGGAAGAGAAGCACAAAGATATGCTCAAGCATCAAAATACCATTGAAAACTCAATAAAATAGTAAGTGCTCTAAGTAGTCTATTTGTAGGTACCTAATTTGGCACAGAGATCTTATTTTTAAAAAGGCACAGTTTTCCTTCATAAATGATTAACTGGTGTAGACAACCAGGAGTTTATTATATAAAATCAGAAAAAAATTAGTAAAAAGTGTTCTAACCCACCTGCGTTTACGGTACCGCTCGTACAGCAGCATTGGCAAAAAAAAACAAAACAAGATGCCCGTTGCTTCTTATACATCGTACCCCTTGATTCAGCTTCCTGCGATATTTTCCTCTTTTCATAGATGAAAGTCAAATCGAAAGGGTATAGATATGACACGATAAAGAAGAATGAAACAATTACGCGCGGTGGTGAACACATTCACAGAACAATGGTTCTAGAAGGCATTTCTTTCGTGGAAGCGGCTCTGGAATCACAGTCCCAAGGCAATTTTTTTTTATGCCATTTCGTATATTCCAAATTTATTAAACAGTTTGTATGGTGCGGTTATCTTTGGTGTGTGCTATGTTATCTCGGAGTTCTTGGTATCATTATCGGTTGACCTTGCAAATGACTCTTAATATATCATATACTCTAGACGTCTAAATTAAGTTTGCAAGCATCATTTAACTCTCGATGGGGTTTCTTATATCGTCACTGATACCGCAAACTTCTTTTAGCGAGTAGCTAAAATTTAGTACCAAACCAACGCGCTTAAGTATTTTTAAACGACGCGGAGATGCAGACACATTTATTTAATGTTCCTTCTTGCGTAACTTGCCAATTTAAATTCAACGATAAGCATAGATATTATTTTCCCATATATAAATTTCAGCTAATGTGTCTTCTCTGTCGCATTCTAAATGTGACCTCTTCCACCAATGAAACGGGAGCTACCGTAAATTTGTCATTTTGATTAGACGAAGCCGATAGCTACGTTTTACGTGCGAGATATCTGAAGAAGGAAGAACCTCCAACTAATAGTATTCCAGCCACGTTCAATTTATCTTTCGTGTTTGAAAAAAGTGACTACAAAATGACTAGATTACGATTTCGTTCGATCGAACGAAACGTAATTTTCATTAAAAGTTTTTAGTGTAACTGAATGAACAAATAATCAAGTAAAAGGTTTGAACTATCGGCAACCGGGCAGAGATCGATCAAACCGGGTTTTTCACATTTTTTTTTTTGCGTAGGGCAATAACGCTTAAACAATTAGCTGTTTTCTATTTACAACAGTATAGGCGACTGACGAACAATTGTGATCCCGGAGGTGATTGAGTTTAATGTAAACAGCAAGTTTTCCGTAAATTACCAAAATTAAAAAGCAAATTTCGATTGATGAGTAAAGGTCTGAGTTCATTGCCCTGTGGTATTCCATCCGATAACCGTAGAGCTCGATTTAGTGAATCTATGTTGCAACGAATCAAAGATATGACATTGGGATAAAAAGCAATGGAGGTAATTAAATATTAACATTTCAAACAATTTCGAGAAGCTGCTTAACAGACTGATAGGTCTGTAGTTTAAATTGTTGCAGTTACCTTAATTTTTAAAAATTGGTATTGACTATATTGCACAAAGGTTCATAAATTAGGCGAGTGCAGGTCTTAATAAGAACACTTCATCAATACCACATTACGTTTTGGGAAAAAGCTATTTAGGTAACGTAAAAAAGTATTATTAAATATATTCAATTTTGAATTGCAGTTAGAGGCGATATGCACATCAAGGTTGCAGTTTATTAATTGTTAAAGGCTTATAAATTGTCTGAAAGGTGCACATTCCAGACATTCCAACGTTAAAGAGACCATGAAGCAGCACCTGAGCGAAAGGATCTGATAAACTGTCTTTACAGTGTCGTCGATTGTACCGAATGGAATCAAAATGTTGTGAATGCATGTTTTACTATTACTAGTGACACGTTTAGGCTTCCAGATAGTATGGCTATCATACACATAGGTCATATAGATATTGAAATCGCCTGCCACGGAGAAGAAATATTTATATGACAATAGATCGAGTAAGACTCTTTCAAAGCAGGTTATGAAGTAGACAAACGCTACTATAATTTTGGTTTTATTCAGAACCAACTAAACTGAAAAACTCCCAAAGATGAACTCGCGCGAATGCCTGCGTTGTTGTCCAGTGGCCTGGAGCGATGTTTGCTGGCTGCGTAGATTGCGCAGCTTCCATGTTCATGTAAATTTCGGCAGAAGGAAGATGCTAGTTCGTAACCATCTATTTGATGGTAAGCGAGTAGATCATAAGATAGCCAATGTTCAGTTATGCAGATAATATTAGCAGATGTGGTACACATGTACTTAAATACTGTAAATTACAATGAAATACCAAAAAGGAGTTATCTGTAACAAGGGCTCGTGCAGCTACTTCAGACTGCTGTTCTGATGACGAGGAAGCAAAAACAATTTAGCTTGGTTTCTGTCGGCTAGTTGTTTGGGTCTTTAATATATTGTCATCAAATTTGCATGATACCCTAAATGAAGAGCAAATTCGGTCTCCTTGCTTGAAGGTTGTCACATAGAACATCGTGTACGTTATTAAGCAACTTTTCAAGTCACTTTTAGCGGTTTCAGTTGCCAATCCATAAACATGCATATTCTCAAGTCTATCAACGGCCTTAATCGATAGGTTAATAAGGGGCATATTGAACGGTTATCTACAAAAAAATGTAGTGTGTCAAACGTGATCGCATGGTTCTCATCGAATTTTGTTTTATTTCGGGGTTGGGTTTAAAGCAATTATTGATTTTATATGATTTGCTTAAGTTAATTAGAGTGCTATAGTGTAAGGTGCTTTCAGTGAATTAGTATGACATATTTTTGTTGAAAAGTCTGTTTTTATGGAAAATCCTGTGTATCATTTTAGTTTTGAATTCTTGGCAACTAATTTCTCCTTTAACTTATCTCCTAAAAAGATATCGAGAATGTATTATGCATTTTTCCCTGTACAGAGTTGTCTTTATAAGAGTGTCATTTTGTACATATATTAACCGACTTAGGGGTACATGTGTAGATAAGAGATATTGAATTTCAGTTAACCTACTATATGTAAACGTAATCGCATTAGATGCAATATGTAAATTTCAAGGCGCCCCACGCGAAGCTTCTGATACCGCGACGTAGTTTCCCAGTGAATTGCAGTTTAATTAGAGAGGGAATCCAGAGAGTTAAGCGCACTTTATGATCTTACTACCATATTGCAAAGTGGTTTTTCGTCTAATTGCGTACTAAATTGAGATCTATAATTATCAGCAATCGAATTGAAGTAATAAGTACGTCACATTTGGTACTATGGTTGGTAAATTTCAATAGAACATGTAGTACCTAAGTACATTAAATGAATATTTAGAAGTATTATGCTAGAATTATAAAGAAGATTAAAAATGAAGGTTAAATTACGCAAACTTAAACAGTATGACAATATTCTTTGTTGGAAAACTTAAACGGACGGCGAAAGTAGGAAAAATTATGTTGTGGCATTGAAATATCCGCAAGTTGTATTCACAATTGAATTAAATTCATTAGATTAATTTAGAAATGCTGCTAAAGTAAGATTACACAAGACAGCACACACATATTGGAGACTTTTCCACACACATAAAAAAGGATTCAATTGCAAGCATTCAATTGAAAGTTACATAGTAAAAAATGCAGCTTCAAAAACTGTTTTTTCTTGATTGAAAATTAGGCGATTTAGATTTCCACCACGATGAAATCTTTATTACCACCAAATTACGGTACGTCTTAAGATCATCAATAGAATTGCAACCAATGCCTTCTCCGCCCGCATACATTACTAATTCTTCCGAACTAAAACATTTTGGTAAGTCATTGATGTATATAAAAAAATACAAGTGGGCCCAAAATAGATCCTGCGGTACACCAAATACAATGTCACCGTGACCGTTGGGAGTTACAACACAAAGAGATCTATTACAAATGACATAAACCAAACTAACAAGTAATTTATCGAAAGTTAAAAATAGATCTCGCAGCATATTTACCTTTGTCAAACTGTTTGAAGCGAATTGCAAGAATTCCGTGGATGCAGTCTCCGCTGACTTCCCCCTCACATTTGGTTGTGGGTTTTTGCAATTAGCTCACATCGCTCAGTTTGTTGCTAAAAGTTGCTAAAGTTAAAAGCACGTTTATTTTACTTAAAGTACTAAAAATGCCACATCTTAGTGAAGATATGAACAATGCTTTAAGATTAATACAATGTGTCCTAGAGAGCCACTAACAGAATGGCAGTACGATTCCGTAGAAGTGGAAGGGTAATGGTTTAGCCATGGGGGGACCGTCGGAGAAGAACAACTCCTGCAGAAAATTAGCATTTAACTCAAGGTCAGACGAAATGGCGTTCAGTCGTCTACGACGCTGAACATATTCGTGCAGTTATAGGAGTGGTTGTATCTAATCTGATAGTTAGAAGGAGGCTGAACAAATTTCGCTAGTAGGCAGTGAGCTGCATTCACTTACTGTGGGAGGCCCGTAATTGAGGCAGACACTGAAAAGATCAACATCATTCTGATAGCAGAGTTATAGTGTGGAGGACGCGTAGAGAAAGGTATCTTGAAAGAATCATGGTTTCACGCGTGCAATTTCGAGGTAGGAGTGCTACTAGGTTTGGGGTAGCATATCTTAAGGCGGTCGCACCGAGCTGCTGGTTTTCAAAAATCAGTCCATGAGTGCAGAGAGGTAGAGGGACTTGTATATCCTGCCGCGGGATATTTTCGAAGAAGTTTGCGAACGATAATGCTCGTCCTCCCGGTGCCTGCATCGTGAACGCCGTTATTGTTACCAGTGATATTGAAAAAAAAAATGATATGGTACCCTAATTTTTCAGGCTGCAATTGGATCGAGCATTTTTGGAACAAACTTGATCGACAGTTACGATCTTGTCTTTGTCTTCGTATAACGTCGGATGAACTTGCAAAAACGGTGTGACAAGAATGCGAAAGGATTTCAACAAGATTTACATTACGTTCATAGAAGGCATGCTCAAAAGATGCTTAACTGTGCCACAAGCACGAGGAGGCCCCACAAAATACTAAAATCAAAGTTGCTACATTTATATTAAAAAATGTATGGCTTTGATTTTTTTAACCGTTTATTAATTATTATCATTTAGTTACTGCTTAAATGGTTCTAAACAGTTTTAAACAGACATACTTTATTATATTTTAAATTTTTTTTGCTTGTTTTCAAAAAAAAAAATAGATTTTAAGTATTAGTAGACCACTTCAATTGAACAGCGAAATAGCTTAAAATTCTCTTAATACAGCTACCTGTTTTGTCATTTATAAATATTTTAGCTGCTTCACCTACACAAATAAAAATACGAAGTCAGATCTGAGACCGTTTTAACGCCATTTGGTTGTTCCCGCACGTCCACTTGTGTAAGTTGTGAGAATCGACGAACTTAAAATTTTACGGTGTTGCTTCAACGAACTCTCAGGACTCACAGAACACGAGTGCTAAATTACAATAACTTTTATTATTTAAATGATAGTAAATACATTATAATATTCTCATATGAAACCTTTAGAAGACATAGTTACGACATAAATAACGCCAAGGCTTGATAAACACCAACGAACATACCAAGTATTCCAAAAAATATTATTAATAGATCAATAATAATCGCCCAACGGAGCAAAGGTATTTCTTCAGAGCATTTAAGACATAGTTCAATTGTTGCCGGTATTATGAACTTCAGGAAAGAACCACAGATCGATCCTGTTACTGATACTACAATATCAATTCTAGGTATCACAGAGGCGAGTATAACTGAAACAAAAAGATGTTACATGAATTAAAACGTCAGTAAATCATTTTTTCATGACTTATTACAGTAGTGTATATGGTGTGCCCACCTAATACGAATATAATAATACGATAATTCCTTCAGTGAACAATTCAGAGAAAAATTTTTGAAATAAAAATTATTCCTGCACAACATAAAATTATATTTAAGCGCACAGTTTGTGCTTGCACAGGATACAAGTTTGATTTCAAAATGGAATTTTTCTAAGATTAAGGGCGTGTAAGATGCTTCAGATATTAGTCATTAAAGAAACAAGGGAATTTCACAAAAATTAAAAATTATTTCAAAAACTATACTAGACTAGTATACGGAATGTTGAAGAAACTACATAAATTGAAGAGTGACATTCAATGCAAAAAAATCGAAGATTTATCGTGCGCAACAGAGACTGAGCGCCCTGTATGCATAAACATAACTT
This sequence comes from Oryctes borbonicus, assembly GCA_902654985.2. NCBI lineage: Eukaryota > Metazoa > Arthropoda > Insecta > Coleoptera > Scarabaeidae > Oryctes > Oryctes borbonicus. The sequence goes on from LR736888.1 coordinate 733,071, forward strand.
TATCTTATTTCTGAATTATCTTCTTAGATTTGTCCACAAGATAGTCATCAAAATCGTTAGGAATTTGATTCGTATTATTTAACTTTCTTGAATGGAATATATATTTTTTTAAGAATGTTAAAGGAGCTTTTCTAGAACTTTCTACAACACTTAATGTGAAGGCCAAGTTGATATTATTGAGCGTGACTGCGAGCGTGCTTTTCTCCACTTCCTTAAAATAGCTTCCTCATGATATTGATAGAATTACTCACAGCAAAAGCAATACGACGGGACAGAGCCTGTTTTTCTCCAGAGAAAAACTCGTACGGTGCAATCAAGAAATCTGTGAGAGTTAAAGGACACAACAATATCAGACTTTAGAAGACCTTTGGAGAAGCTGAAGTGTGTTTAACGAAACTTCAAGTACATTAGTGCAGCACTATTTTAATGGAGAGCAGTCCCGGCAGTCTACACTCAATTACCGTTAGTCACTTTCGTAGTAGACTTGTATTCACATATACGAGGGCGGATCATAAAATAAGGTTCCTTTATTTCGTAAATATAGACAGCAATGTTGATTTTCAAAACCAAATACATCATTTGAAAGCGAAAACGTCGTTCTGTTTTTCGACGTAATCGCTATTTTGATCCAAACATGTTTGCAGACGCTACTCCAGCTTTCGTACTCGTTTCAAAGAAATCTGCCGCTAACTCGTTGAGAAAGCGACTGACGACTTCTTTCACTTTGTCGTCCACCCAAATGTATCTTCAAATTTGGGAATAAATGGTAATCGCTAGGTGCATTATAGTCCATTCAAACTGTGTTAGCAGGTCCTGGGTTTAGCGAGAGACGTGGGGTCGAGCGTCATTGTGCATCACATTTTTGCTTTCCTCTCCGGCGGTTGTGAATCGCCCGTCTGAGTTGAGTAGCTCAACTAACACTGCGCGGAGTATCAAAACGAGGTAGAATGGAATCGAATGGGATTCCTGTGGCACTAGCGCTTTACTTTACGACCCCTCCTCGTATGTAAGATGCGTATAGAGTATTCATTATTTATGTACTATCTTCTTAACTTCGACTATAACGAGCTAGTTTGCTCAGTATTTATTAGCGTGTTCGGAGAAACGAGTAAACTTGCTTTGTGTAATTGTTTAAGACAATAAAGTAGCGCCTGAGTAAAGCAGCTCGTCGTAATCGATAACATTTAATATTTACTAAAACAGTACTTACCAGCAGCTACCGTTAATGTTACCCTTATAAAATATTCCCAAGTTACGGCATGCCGGAAATGTTTTGATCTTCTAATGAAGATTTTGGAAGGTACGTAAGCTACCATTCCAAAAGAAAGGAATAGAGAAAACACAAACGCAATCCTTGATACGTTTAATATTCTGAAATGTAGATATTATAAATTATGAGTTCTAAGTACAACAATAATGTAAGTAACGATGGGTACTACAGAATATCTCCAGCAGTTATGAGTGGCGAACGAGAATACTTTGGAAACCACTGTAACAATTTTAGGTGGTCTGTTTATTTTGAAGAAGCGGTGTACACCAGGTGGTCTATTTATCTAGGCCCCCCGAATAATTTAGAAGCGTTTGGTTTTATGAAAAAAGATTGTGAAAGAAAGTGAAAGTTTTAATACAAGAAGGGGTCCATGCAATAATGACATTGTGGTAGTTATGAGAGATTGCTTTAAGGTCATAGGAAGATCAAGTTAAGTTTTTTAAATGGAACATGATACCAGTTATCTGGGGGTTCCGATAGAACTCTATATTATTGATCTGATCTGGCGATATGAACTCTCTGTAGATAATCGTCAATACCGAAACAAATTAGTAAGTAATGGTATTTTTGAATCGTTTAAAGTAGTCGTAAGTTTTAGTTTTACCCAACGAGGCGTCCCCGAATGCTTTCCGGCTGTGTCTTACAGAGTTTCAATCATTACTTGATAGAGATGCGCTGTCCTCTCAAATCGGCAAGCACAAGCAGGCACAACTACGAAAAGTGGCTCACGACCAAAAAATGTTTTCCCTTATAGTGAAGCCGTTGAAGCCACGTTGCGGCGTTTGTTTGTAACTACGTTTTGCACGCACATGATTGAAAAATTTGGTAACTGTTAGGTTCGCCAGTCTTTCTCAAAAATAAAAAATTGGCAAACGCACATACAATTAGATGTAATGTTCTCTAGTCAACTTTATTGAACAATAGGCTGTAACATCAACTACGACTTTTCTGAATATCCTCTCCAACAAGCTCACCTTTCACATCAGAAAATGCCTAGAAACAATAACCAAAACATAATGCTAAGATAGCTTAGCTTCTTCATGGTATTGATGGAATAATTCACGGCAAACGCAATAAAAGGAGAGAGAAAAAAATACATTAACACACGGACATGTTTCTGCCTACCCGACGTCATCAGCGTGGTTTCGAGAGCAGAAAAAAGATACACTAACACACGGACATGTTTCTGCCTACCCGGCGTCATCAGCGTAGTATTTTTTTCTCTCTCCTTTTATTGCGTTTGCCGTGAATTATTCCATCAATACCATGAGGAAGCTAAGCTATCTAAGCTCACCTTTATTTAATTCGTGTAAACATTTGACAAGTTCCGACTGTTTTGCTATTACATGGCTCAACATCTGCCCTTCCCATATTAGATTTTACATATCCAAAAATCTACAATAATATCTTTAAAATTGTAAGTAATCCTAACACTTCCAGATATTTTATTTGTTATTGTCGAGCATAAGAAGTGCACTTCCTATCAGACGTGTTCGGGATTTTAAAATATTTTTACTGAATTCCTTTTGGTCAGTTTACTTATGGAAATATTTCCTCCACTCATTTGAGATTTATCATTCCCAAGGTATTGTCTATCTCCACCCTTACTGTAAAATCCGATTAAGTACTGTAATTTATAAGAGATCGAAGCTAAAATTTAGTAGCAGCAACAGGTAATGATTTTTCATGTAAATGGATCTATAGTGCTTCTAAGAACTGTTCTATAGCACCCAAGCGATGCCAACAATTATACAAATTCTAAGTAGGGTGCAATTCAAATACTTGCCTATCGTTTATTGCTAAATTTTGCGTGAATATGGGTTGAATGTTATTACCGTATCTTAAATATCCTAAATAGCCTACTATGGCTACCAACGCAGTAAATAACATCATCGATACATTCCAAATTCCAAAAAACCCGCCAAATGATTTTGGATGTTGCATATTATTTTCTATCGCTACAACCTACAAATAGAATTGTTACACTAAGTAATACGCTGATTTAAAAAATAAAGGTATTTAGATTAAACCATGGTTACATTGGTATTTTTTCAAGCGGTTAAAATATGAAAGTCGTAACATCTTGCACGGAATTTATTCTTTACATATGCTTGAAGTAGCATAAGAATGGTTCACAGTTTGTGCTAGAAAGTATGTTAAATGTTAGACGTGTACACAACCATGGATTTTGATATCCCAACTGTAGGAATTTCTTGATGTTGTCCAGATAACATTTATCTATTTGATTGTCATGTCTTCCAATCCTAGTCCTGTAATTTTCTATCCCTTTCTCTGAGATCATAAATTTTAATTGGATTTATATCCGACGATTCTGGAAATAATTGTAGGACTTCATAGATACCAACAACTGCTGAGCTATTTGGAGTTTGAAATTTTTATTAATGTTATCTCAGTTAACACGCAACCTTACCATACATCGAAAGATGCATTTAACTGAGACAACCAAATTATTATTATTTTAACTAAAATCTACGTTTGAATACGGGCAAGCATATATACATATATCCGAGATCCTTTCACTCTTATTGGAGTTGGATCGTGGTCCTATGCTCCTCAGTAGAAAATGCTATACTTGAATCGGATTACTCTACTCCTAGAAGGAGAACGGTCTTAAAGTTACTCAACTACTCTCGTCAACAGACGATTCACGGAGTTTCCAGCTCCCCCGTATTCCCCTCGACAATTTGGAAAAACTTGGTATCTGGATATTTTCTGGTAGTTGAGCGTTTCTAATGAACCATGATGCTGCGGTTATTAGTTTCGACACCCTATTTTGCAATGCCTTCAGACTCTGAAGATGATTTGGCGCCACTATCGACTATGTCAAAGTTCTACACTTAAGTATTGGTTTTAGGTACGTTTTTAGAGCATGAGCATCGTTTTACGTTACGAGGGAACTGTTACCAGAGAGCTGGGTCAGCAACTTGTCTCTTGCCCCAAAGAACTACGTTTGGACAAAATCAACGAGGTTCCTCCAGGTTAGTTGCCGATCAAAAAGTACTCCAGGTACCTCACGGACAAATTCTCATGCAATCTTGCACCGTCAATTGCCAAGTTTTTAGGTGATAACTTTGTTCTTCTAGAAAACTTTATTACAAGGCACTTATCGCTGCTTACTCTCAGTTTACTTTTAGTTATCCATTCAACTATATCATGCAGTGCGTTTGGGAGTGCCTGGGACCGTCGTACGTACAGGATAAGAATAACTCCGGAGCCAGCAGCGTCTCCTGCGGGACCCTAACCGAACCTGTTCTTACGGAGAACAATGTAGAACCACACCTTGTGAACAACGTCCTACTCAGCAGATAGGGTAACTAGTCGCTTAACAACTTCAATTCTTCTCATTTTAAAAAGTAAACCGCGCCGAAAAATTGTGCCGAAGGCATATGTTATATCCAAGAACACACCTCCAACCGTTTCCTTAAATCGGTCGATACCCTCGAGCGAAATCTGAACTGCTCGTTTAGGAGTGGTTCTATTACATAGAGATTGTCTCTTCGGCGAGTAAGAACGACTACCTCCAATATTTTGGATAGCGATGCTGGGTCGGTAATTTTACGGAAAGGGGATATCTTTCCGTAGCTACCATGGTTGCATGTTTCCAGTTATTAGAGAAGTGACAACAATTTGAGACCGTGTTTATGAGGAGAAGGAGAAACCTCAACCCCTTCGGAGAAAGACATTTCAACGCTTTGCGTTTTAAGGTATTACTGTAGCTCCTCTTGGGAGACCTCGTCCAGTGGCTCTGCGTTATTTTGCTGAACGGAATGTATCCTCGTCAGATTTTCCCTCCTCGTGATCATTTATATCTCGATCAGAGCATACGCTTTCAATATGGTCATCGTGTGTTTTGGCTTTTTAGCCGTCTATATATACCTCGTCTGATCAGTCTTGCAGTGGTTGAACAGTTGAGTTAATGCTGCGTTTCAGGGCTTTTGCCATTTCCACAAGCAATTATCGGAAGTAATCAAAGTTCGTACTTTACTTTGCCCCTTCTTATCGTCTTCAGTTTATGCCCAATAACAAAATATGTACATCGAGTCGTTCGAAACAAATAATTTTGTTGATTTGGTTTGATTGTCTCAAAAATATACTGCTTCTGCTTAAATTTTACTTAAATAGAAAATTACATTACTTACGGTAGAAACTGAATTGAAGGTAAATAAAGCAATACCAAAAAATATAGGATATTTTAATGGATGTGCCACTAGTTCTGCTTTCGTTTTAAACTCCCACTCTCTGAGTACACGAGCAATTATGATAGCCACGCTAAGAAACATAAGACCGTTCCCTATCAATGCAATGTCCGTGTGAGTCTTGATCGTCCTAATCATACTGATAGCAATCAGGAACAGAAACATTATCGTTAGATAGAAGTTCGTATCAAGTGTTCTGTCGAAATGCTTCATCAAATGCCTATCTACTATATCTTTTATATTGGAACACATAAACGTACAGTAGGTGGTAGACAATAGTGTTTGATTAATTACAATTACGGATTCCAGAAATGATCTATAAGATTTAAAATATTATTAGAGGACGGTATATTATTAAACAATTTGTGCAATCAGGGGAGTTGTGAAATAAAGGTGAGAAGAAAAAAAAAATGGTAATGATTCACAAAATTCTGGGTGATTAACACAGGCGAGATGTATACCTTCAGCCAAAAAATTTGGTAGTACAGTAAATAATAATAATAATTTATTGTCCAACAGTACAAACTAAAGTACATACATATAGATAGGTACAAAAAGAACTAAAAGCATTATAAAAACAAGAAACTAAACTAGTTTATCAATGACATAAAAAAAATATCACCATATAATAAGTCTAAATTGCGGCATATGATGACTAATGGTGACTTTAGTAATAAATCAGTTCGAGAGAAAGTAACGAGGAGAGATAGAAGAGGCAAATTAGAAGAGTCAATATAGCCGTGAACCATTTTTAAAACGAAGTTTACTCCAGAAACTTCCCGACGGTATTCCAGCGACCTCACATCATGTCTTCTCAACAGCGACCCATAAATTATTACTCTAATAGGATATAGGTGATTCATTTTAAAGGACTCATACTTTAAGAATTGGCGCTGGACATTCTCAATGCTCAGTTGGCAGCAGATGTAATGTAAACGGACGTATCATTGAAGAATTTTCAGGATTATAAAATAAAATCTAAAGTTTTTGATGCAGAAATGCATAAATCAGTAATGTATTATGCAAAAGTTTATCGGGAATCAAATACAGCTAACAGTATCAGCAACGTTCTTGAGATATCACGTGTTGAGTACACAGAATTGATATAATTAACTTTCCTCGTATTAGTAACAAACATTTACGAGATTTAGTGCTAATTTATATAAAGAACGCCAGCAAGAAATATTATGTTCCATTGTTTAAAGATCTAATGGGAGAACATATTTTTGTGCTGCGTAAAAGAGTACTGGGCAGGATAAAAACGTCAATAGATCGTTTATAAACAGTTCGAACTAAAGGAGTCCTAAGTGCGATCCTTGTGGTACTCCAGAAGAAGGAATTAACTCAAAGGATTTGTAACCATTGTAAGAAATATAACGAACTCGTTTTCTCATTAATTATTTCCTATTAGATATTGATAAAATTATCGATATACAACGCCAGTATGTATCAATACATTTTATGAACATTTAATAGGAAATAATTATCGAGGAGCCCAGAAACTACTGATTTTCAAAACCCGATTTCACCCTGCAAAACTGTTTTTCTTACATAGTCCTGTAAGGTCTACCCAAGCTTCATTGCATTTTGAGTGCAGCTTAGAAAAGTACCTAACCCTTGTAAGCTAAACTTCCTCAAAGGTAATAATTTCAAACCTGAAGCTGAAAGATTATTATCAATGTAAATGGAGAACTACTAAGAATTAATACTTTTGTAGAGTCCGATCCACATGCAAACGTGATACCGCTGCTGCCTACTGAAGTTACCTCGCGAAAGTTGGAATTTCTATTAAAGCTAATCTGAGGGAGATCTTTCGATTTATTCACATTAGGAATGGCACTACATGTATATCTGAAATTTTTTTATGACGACATACGTATTGACACACCTTAGGAAACAAAGAAGTTTTATTAAGTTCTGGAAGGGCTGGATAGATATTGGTTTTATTTATTTATTTGATCTTTACACCTAGCCACAGAGGATCCGATATCTTAGATTCTTAAACGATTCCATTACCGGCATTCTTTACATTTGTGTGTATCCTTTTTATAAAAATGACTAATGGAAATATGTACAACTGAATTTCATTATTCTATTGTTTTGACAATTTTTTACTGCATTATCAATTCGGGTGTGAGAATTTTATAATTCGAGACATACTTTTCTTTTCTTACCTTTATTGTACAGAGCCATAATGGATTATTTAGTGAGAAATACTTATACATATAAAAACATAAAAATAAGTCTTACCCTGCATATACAGAATATTTTCGCAAAAATTTAGGTCCTATAGTTAACGCAGCTACTAAGGTGTCTGGGTAAGTTAACATCGGTACCCTATTTCTCTTGCATAGAGCGTACTGACATTTGATCTGTGAAGAGAATAACATAAAGACATAGGATATAATATTTTCAAACACAAAATTTTATATATATATAGAAGTCCTATTTATATGCGTGTCGTGGCCATATAAAAAATGGAATGCGATTCAAGAACATCAAAGTGTTTGACAACAAATGAGACATCTGGGGCGGAAGTCACCGCCGACATGAATATGAACGCGCCTGGTCATAGAGTGTGCTGGCACTACTATTACTCGCTTATTCCTCTGCCTTCCCATAAACGCAGTTGGTCGTTTTTCTGGTAAGACACATTACCGTTGACCATCTCTGCTCATTACACAAGTTGACTATATTTCTTACTAGTGTGCAGTCGTCATTATGGTTGATGCACGTTTTCGGCTTTAATGCGCGGTATGCCATCATTAGTTGGTTAGGGGTTGAGGGATTAATTACCGGCAACACTCATATTTACCTCGTTATTTTATTGAGAGATTAATTACCCGGTTTAGCACAGCCGTTATTACCGTTGATGTGTCATTAATCGTTCAATAAATTGATCTTTCAATTAATCCCGCGAAAGAGGAAATTGCCAGCCTCTGTTCATAGTTTTCATGTATATATTTTTTTCTCACAGTTGTCCTACGAGATAGTTAATGTTACATTATAGGTGTTACGTTCATTTATTTGTGCTATATTTTACAATTTCTTTTACCGTATTGTATATATTTTCATTTGTGAAATTTGATTTTCTTTGCTTTCCGAATTTAATTATTTTTTTTTATTTAAAAGAACTATTTGTTTTATGAATATAAATGTATTGTGCCTCTTCTATTTCTAATAAGCTTAAAAGGTCCATACTACAGTACGAGCAGTCTGAGGCCAAAATAAGTCACAGAACCCTTTCTTCACTATAAGCTAGGTACCCATCTACCCAAAAGAAAAGTACTGCATTGTGAGGAAATCACGTGACAGTGGACAGAAGATATATTTAATAGAGTATTATCTATTTTTAATCAACTACTATCTAACTCGTGTGAAAGAATATGCTAAGAAAACTAAACATGTAGACCTACGCAATAATAGGATTTATCTGGGGATATTTAGATACGCAAGCCAATTGATATAAGTCCTTTGCAGTTCTTTCCTCATATGATGAGGGACGAGGTAAAACTAGATGAAGTAAAATCCATCTCAATAAATATTCTTAGCAAATACCAACAATATTGCAGATACCAGGTGAAAATTATCGGTCTGGCGAATTTTCTCCCTGCAAAAGCCCATTTAGGGCAATATTTCAAAGGCGTCAAAAACACCTTCAAGGTAAAAGTACTTTCAAACGTGTTCGAGATATAAAAAGAAACGAAAAAACCGTTTCGATGGAAAATCTCTCCGTTTCGGTGAAAAAATTCTCAATTTTGGCAAAAAATGTCGTTCGTTTCGGTGAAACAAAATTAGATGCTATATGTTTCAGTTGTAATAGAAAAATTCTCTATTTCCAGTGTAAAATATTTTTGTTCCGATGTAAAAAGAAATTGAAATGCGGAGAATAGAGAGAACAATTCAGTAGGATTTTTGTTTGCAAGAAGCAAGTGAATCTCGATATAGGGACTGAAGATCGCCATCAAAAGAAAGAGGTATTTTAGAGAAAAAATAACAAACCGTCCTCAAAACCTGCTGTCCTCGACCAAAGACAAAAGAAAGTTAGTATCTGAAGGTTGGAAATTAGTTTGGCTTCCTGGCGTTCAAGTTCTCAGGTTAGTAGATGTTAGAACAGTCCTCCGATGGTCGAAGCTGCTAAGCACCGGAACGATCTCGAGAATATGTTTTTAGTTTTTCTCTACAAGGCTAAATAAAGATGCTGGAGGTAATAGAGGTTGACCTTTTTTGTTTTTTTGTTTTTTATCTCGAACGTTATTTATCATAAGTGCATTTTCTTTTCGGGTTCACCGCAAACACAAAATTCATAAACCTTTCCAAATTTAAACCCACCCTCGAATAATAACGTATGAATTAGCCTGTATACATAAACCGCTTTTATACGAAATCGTAGACTTTAAAAATGAATACTATTTACTAAAAGATACTACAATAAAACTCACCAATTTATTGACGCAGTATGAAGTAAAACTCATCAGGAAAACGGTGCTTGTTAATCCATTAAACAATCCGGCATGCATGAATGCGTAAGGCATTGTCATAATTCCTGTTCCGGTACAAGTTTTAATGATATGTAGCATTGTTTCTATATTTCTAAAGATATGACATAAATATGCAAAGTGAATATTGAGTAAATGTCTCTTACGTCGATAGATATAGTTGCCGTCTGTGTTTATGAGGGTCATAACCATTTTCCATTATTCGCCTTCTAAACCACAAAGGTGCCCTAGACAAAGGAAATTTATAGGGTTGGCAGATGGTCTAGAGACGATGCGCAACTACATTGCATCTATTTGGAATTTGATTGCGAAAGAATAGAAAAAAAAAGTATTGCGGTCATTGTAAGCTAGATTCAAAAGATTTAGAGAATTTAAAAAATGAAAAATTTGTTCGTGGAATTTTATTATTTTTAAATAGTATCTATCTATAAAAGTAAAACTTACCTAAACAAAGTGTCTTTAACTTCAGCCTCAGACTCATCCTTATATTTGTCGGTAAGTTTTGGGTCACTGTAAAGATACGATGATTTTAATGCGGAACTTTCATCAGACAATTTTAAATTTACTGTTGGCTTCAACCACTGTGCCCCCTAATAGCTATGTTTGGAATTTAAAAATATTTTTGTTAAATCTTCCTTTGCCGCTTTAGTTATAAAAACATTTTCCCCACGATTATGATTATAACAATTTTGAGGGTATCGCAGATCCCCATTCTTAGTGGGACACGCATATGTTTAATTAACCATTAAGTCATCATTTATATTGTTCCGTACTGTTCAATTCATGTCTAAATAAATGTTGCCTGGCCTATAAATCACCCAACACTGGCTGAAGTTATTTATTTCACATCCGCTAGATTGGGTTCATTTGTAACAGAGACATTCAATTACATCAGATACCCTTTCAGATATGTCAAATACCCGTTCAGTTATATCGTTTAGCCGATCGGTTACATCAGATAGCCGTTAATCTTAAAACGGATGATGAGCGGCAAGGTGATGAAAGAGGAGCTTCAATACAAAATTGAAAATATTGGAGGCGAGTAGATTGGTTCAGGAGAAACATATGCAGTTAAACATACGTCGGGGAGACGCTGATTAGTTGCTGTGAAAAGTGTTCAAACCTACCGAACCTCTGGAGTTATAACAGCTTAATGCTATCTAACCGCATTAACAATTTCGAATAAAACAAATATGTAGTACAAATAGTACGTCTGTATCTAACAATAAGGACAGCAGCGTAATTTCTCAACTAAACAACCGTTAAACGTAAATTTTGGTAAAGGACCAGTGCGGATAGGAAGTTATTTCTTAAACAGCCTCTGTATAATACAGAAATGAGTATCCAAATTAGTAAATAAATAATAAAAGTAGGGAACATACCTTGCGAATAAAGCTAAAAGAGCTGCTTTCCGACTAAAATTCGACAATCGTTTAATAACTGCATGAATTTAAAATAAGAACATACCTTCTCGTAGATTTCTTATAGCTGGATCAAACACCGAATTAATTACATTAACATTATATAATTAATGGCATCACTTACTGCGCTAATTCTTTATCGACCTCATCACTTGCCGTGTGTATTGCGGTACCACTATCGCTACTGCTCTCGTCTCTAGAAATAAGAAGATACATTAAATAATTAGTATATTATACTTGTGTTACATACAGCGTGTTCACCTAGTGCATGGGCGAATATGCGCAAATTCTTGGCAATATAGAACTATAACGAAGTACTGGCTGTACAATTTTGACAGGGCACGATACAAGTTTGGTTTTTTACAAAGGATGATCCCGGATCCGGAAGTTCAAAAAATTATCAAACTTTGGGAACATGTAAATCACATACGGGTATGTACCTGCATTTTTTTGTCTGCGGAAAAACATCGAGTGGGCGAAATAAATTTTTAAAAATTGGAAATTTTCTATTCTGACTATGTAAGAGGCAGAGAAAAAGTTTTAGGACAAAAAAAACTATATACGTCAAGAGGTTGTATCATTGATGTATTAACATGTTGGTTGGATGGTATACTGTTTGTTAATGAAGCAGGGCAGTGGCTGGTAATAAAGCGCAGTAACAAAGTGCTGTGAATTCCCACAATTGGCATATACACATTGGTTAACTATTGCCTAAAAAAGTCGTTTATTAATTTTCTAGATGTGGATGTTGTTGTTATATGAACATTCCATGATCGAAACAAAGATACACGCGAGCGGAAATTACCAGTTTGCCCTTTGAGTACAATGGGTAGATGAGAGTAGTTTTCCGGAAGCCGATATTGTTGGGAGTATGGTATAACTTTGTGTAGTTGCGGATATAGACTCTACAACTGCTGCGACAGCTTTTCTTCTTTGCACAGCTGAAGCCCGGCCGGAATGTGGCTCTAGATTAAAACCACTGTTATCGGATGGAATCTCGGCCTACCCTATATCATCTTTTGGACTATTAACGAAAGTTGAAGTAATTTTCTTCAATTGCTCGGAGGCTGTAACATATCGCGTAATAAATTTATTTATTTTTCTTGAAACTATTAAACTATTCTTAAAATTCCAAAATCAGTGTCGTAATGCTCTTGCTTTGTAAAATATTTGAGTGTAGGCTTTCATGACCGTAATCCATTGTAGAAATGTCTTTCGGGTGATGTCGTTGATTTTTAACTTGACGTTTCGCTGACTATCCTGTCAGCTTCTTCAGAAGATTTCTAAAGACTGCTGTTGTTGTCTTTTGCTGCTCGTTATATATCCTATTTTTGTTCCGCTTTGCTGATCCATAACCGTTCTGCTTTGCTGATCCATAACCGTTTCGTTCCGCTGAATCGCGTCGTTCGTTGTATAACGACTTCGTAGTGCTAACCTCCACGTGTTGCTGATCCTGTATCCATCTTCGCGATTGAAGTTGTTGGTGTTCTTCATTATTTCTATGGAGAGCACATTCCACTCAAGTGGAATGTGCTATCCGAAGACTGCCAGTCGAAGAAGCAGAAGAAATACGACATAAAACCTGCCGCATCCTCCAGAAAGCTAAACCACCAGCAAGGAATATCTCCAAGGACGAGAAGATAGCACTTGAGGATATACGCCGCAATGAGAACCTAATCGTCGTACGAGCTGATAAAGGCAACGCAACAGTAGTGATGGATCGCACAAATTACAACATGAAGTTACAAATGCTGTTGGACCCGGATCACTACAAGAAACTAAACAGGGACCCAACCACGAAGGTAGAAAAACAAACCAGAAACGCTATTAAGGAACCATCAATCCCAAAGGAAGAACAAAGAAGGCTATTACCATCAGAAAGCCGACCACCAAGACTGTACGGACTACCAAAGATACACAAACCTGGCAACCCTCTCAGACCGATTGTCAGTACATGTGGCTCACCTACCTACGAATTAGCCAAATATGTCGCAAAACAACTAGCACAATACTCCGGAAACACCAAAAGCTTTGTGAAGAACTCCGAACATTTCATCGAGATACTACAACAACACGAAATAACAAAAGAAGATTTATTGGTATCTTTCGACGTCGAATCACTCTTCACCAATGTACCAGTGGAAGAAACACTAGAGATCATCAGGCAACAACTAATACCAAAAGGACTACAACCGGATCTGATTAATTTGGCGAGACTCTGCCTTACTTCGACCAACTTCCTGTGGAACGGAGAATTCTACGAACAGGCGAGTGGCGCTGCAATGGGATCTCCTTTGTCACCTGTAATCGCCAATATCTTTATGGAAGCGTTCGAACAAGAAGCCATCGAATCCAGCAGGATGAAACCTAAATGCTGGTACAGATATGTAGATGACACTTTTGTCATATGGCCACACGGACCAAAAACTCTAGAGGAATTCCTGCAACACATCAACAGACAACACGCAAACATTAACTTCACCATGGAAATCGAAGAAGACGGCACCTTACCATTCCTAGATGTCCTAGTGGAGCGCAATGACAGCAGCAAACTAGGCCACAGTGTATACCGCAAGAAGACCCACACAGACCGGTACCTGCATGCAACATCTCACCACCATCCTCAACAGAAAAGATCCCTCATCAACACTTTATTAAGAAGAGCGGAAAATATCAGCGACAAACATCACAGGAATAACTAAATACAACACGTCAAAAACGCCCTGCAGAAAAACGGCTACAGTACAAGAGATATAAGGAAGCCACGAGAGCAGAGAAAAGACGAAGACCAACAACAACCAGCAGGATACGCGTACCTTCCATACATAGCCAGAGTCACGGACAGGCTGAAAAAGACCCTAGGGAAGAAAAACATCGCCACACGTTTCAACACGGTGACCAAAATCGACCAGCTACTCCCTCCAAATAAGGACGTGTTACCAAAACTAAGAGCAAAAGGCATATACGAACTGAAATGCCAATGTGGAAAAAGCTACATCGGTCAAACAGGACGGAGTATTCAGTGCAGAGTAAAAGAGCACGAGAGAGACGCACGCCTTAGGCATACTGAAAAATCTGCAGTAGCAGAACATCTGCACCAACAAGGAGACCACCGCATAAGCTACAGCGACGTCAAGGTATTAGCCAGGACCAGCCACTACTACCCGAGGATAATACGCGAATCCATAGAAATAATGAAGAACACCAACAACTTCAATCGCGAAGATGGATACAGGATCAGCAACACGTGGAGGTTAACACTACGAAGTCGTCATACAACGAACGACGCGATTCAGCGGAACGGAACGGTTATGGATCAGCAAAGCAGAACGGTTATGGATCAGCAAAGCGGAACAGAAATAGGATATATAACGAGGAGCAAAAGACAGAAGATTTCTAAAGACTGATGTTAATCTTTAGAAATCTTCTGAAGAAGCTGACAGGATAGTCAGCGAAACGTCAAGTTAAAAATCAACTACACGACATCACCCGAAAGACATTTCTACTTTGCAAAATATTACTTCACTATTTAGCTACATAGATGAAACTTTGCGAAACTTTTGCTGGACGGTATTCAACGCAAGTCGTTTTCTTTTCCCACTTTTCCAGTATGTAACACCGTTGATTTTGTATTCTAAAGTTACAATACCTCCTTCTCCTGATATACACTCTTCTTCTTCAGTTTCTATTACTTCTAATGCTTCTTCCCGTGCGGGCGTATATACTTCATCTAGAAATTCTACGGAGTGTGATCTGCGCGGTTGAAAAAATTTTAGGGTTATATCAGTTTTCAGTGAAACCGATGTTTCTCTTTAAGCACCATCAAGAATGATATCTTCTATTATGTCGTGCAATTATTGGCAAGTTTAGACGTTACCATCAGCAAACGAATTACGTTTATAATATTTATGGCGGCCACTTTCAACACTACAGGTCTGAAACACAACCAACAAATATCTATCCCCAGTGTAGTGTTCTATCAAATTTACTTTCTTATTAAATTAAATATCACTAAATATTCAACATCTTGTAGAATTTAATTGATTTATTTCTTTTTCAATAAATTGTTTAAAACTCTAAGAAATACCTCATTAATTCAATGGCATTTCGCAAAAATTTCAAAATTAAGCTACGTAGATATAAAGTGTCGTATATCGTGTCCAGCGAAAATTGAACTCACTTCATCTTTTCAGCATAATTTTATGAGTGCGCAACTTATCTCTGAATATTTTTTATTTCAAAACTTTCCTTTAAAGTTATTATCTTCTGCCCACATACTAGGC
Source organism: Oryctes borbonicus (assembly GCA_902654985.2). Taxonomy (NCBI): domain Eukaryota; kingdom Metazoa; phylum Arthropoda; class Insecta; order Coleoptera; family Scarabaeidae; genus Oryctes; species Oryctes borbonicus. Next base: position 748,761 of record LR736888.1, read on the forward strand.
GGACATGATGTATAACGCATAAGTTATTTCTCAATAAATACTTAGCCTACTAACTTCCATATGAACTGGGAAGGATCTTCGGGAAGTGTTACCAAATTTCCGCTGCAGCTGCAAAATGTTGTTGATTAGTGTATGCACTAATTTGGAAAATTCAACGAATTAAAACCTGTAGAATTCCGTTAGCGTAGGATCACTTTTCATTATTCTAGAAAGACAAGAGGCATAAGTATAAGAAGAAAAGTACTCAGCGGGGTATAATTGCAGTAAAATAGGCGATAGTAGAAAAACCTTCTTTTCTGCCCGGGAATGTAGATAGGTGCAATGCAACAAAAATACTTTTTTTTTTATAGCGGTACGAAACTCAACGACAGCAAACAGGAAAAGATGCAAGTTTAATGCTGCGCAGACTTCAAAGCAGGATTGTGTTTAGTATTTAATGGTGCTCAACAGTAATAAAATTAGTAGGAAATAGTAAATGAGAGGATACGTCCTCAAGTAGTCTTAATGGAGTAAAACATATTATATATATTTTTTCCACTAATTGCATTGATTGTAATTTATGTTTTATGGAAAGCATTTTGTTACATTTTTAATACAAAAACTGAAGGGGTAAAAATAATGCGTTTTCTTCTTAGTTTCCACAATTGCGTATGGCACTGTTATAATCAAGATGGTTATGTAAGTAGATGTCCAAATAATTGTTAAATAACTTTTGGTAACGTTCCAAATGTATACCAAATCCAAATTTGTTTATAGCATATTTTTTCGTTGTTTCTGAATTATTGTTGTGTTAGTAAAAAGGTAGTAACAAGTAAAAATATTCTGCAAAATATAAAAAAACAACCGAATTATAGCAACTATTGTTTTGATTTCTGTTGATTGAGTGCCAATAATTCAAATTTTAGTTGGTGTATTGAAATATTCATTTCAAGTATAGGGAAATGTAGTATCCTTCGATGAAAAATTTAACATTCTATTATCTACAATAAAAAGTACAGGGTGTTCTATTTAAAATTACATAGATATTAATGGTTGAAATTTAACATATTTGAACGATAAATACTGACAGCCTGTATAATATTTGTACAGAAATGAAAATACTTTTCAATAGCCCATGTTTTTAGTTTACTAACATATAACAATCAAAGTACTGTGATGATTTTACTGAAATCCTCATAAGAATCAAGATAGCTTTAAAACGGTAATAATCAATTTATTAAAGAAAAGCTAGTGTACGTTACTTCCGATGAAACCGGAAGTCGAGTGGACGCGCTTAGCTTCGGATGTACGGGTAACACCTTGTATATGAATCGAGTGATTCCTTACCTAAGTACCTCGTGTGCAATCTCGGACTTCTGTTGTTCAATATTTATTGCAGGTGCACTAAATACACAAGAAAAAACTTATTTTAGTGCAAAATTCAATTTTCTCCAAACTTTAATGAGTTTAGTACACTCTTTGCAATTAAAAGTGCACCGCATTTAAATAATCAAACATTAAAATGTCAAAGCTTTCCACAAATACTTCGAGGTTCTCTGGGAATAACAAGAACTGTTTAATACTATATTTTCTTAAGTGTGGCGACAGCCTTACGTGGTATTAAGCTCAATAGCTTGTTGTAATTCCTCACGGCTTATCACGCCCTCGTTATAAATGGTGAACTGCAGTTATTATTCCCTTAACATACGAAATGACTCGAGATTTGACCAGACTTGACCCTGGGCCGTTGATTATGTTTAAGATTCAGATGGTGCACTTTTATTTACAAATAGTGTATATCGAGGCAAGGCTGTACACTTATCTTTACTACAAGGCGCAATTCTTACCTAGAAGAAAGATCTGCGGTTTGAGACTTTTGCTTCAAGATTCCCGTTCCTGATGCACTAAGAATAAAAGTAAAATATTTATTTTTAATAATGTTGTGGTGGAAGGAAATGTTTTTACATAAGGATTAAATATTTAAACCAACTTTCAAGACTATGATATTTATTGTTCCAGTACCTTGAAAAATACCTGTTAAATTAAATAAATATCGGTACATTTCGCACCGCACAAATTGTTTGAATCAATTCAGAACCATTTCTTCGAGAATTCGTAGATTCCTGTTGTTAACCGTACGATCCAATGTTGAGAGAAATTTCTTTAAAATTTTTAATTTTAAATGCCTTGTACTATCTCTACTTTCAAAGGTATTTATAAGTATCTACTTTCATCGCCTATCTATGTTAAATTTAAACATGCGAAATCCTCGGCATTATACGAAAAAATGATGGCCTGTAGCACAATGCGTTTGTTTTGCCCCAACAAGTCCATCAACACGGAATAACTTCTTTATTATTAACAAATTTACTTTTTTCTTCATATAAATGGTTTCGCAAGGATCTAGTTTTTTCGGTGAAGTTATATTCTTAATCAATTAGAGGTTTCCTAATTCAATATCATGACCGGTTTCGTTTATGTATCACAATTGATGACTCGATTCTCCCATACCGGTAATGCGCGTTGCGTTCTTTGAACCTCCTGCTTATAGCTCTTCTCGTTTATCCAATAATAATAATCTTTATTTCAAAAGGAGCTTGAGACAATGAATCATAAAATCCTAATGAATCAGCGTCAAATTATTTACAATCTGTATGCTAGAAAGTAGTATTTGCTACAAGATACCCAAAAATATTTGTCATACCTATGTTTGTCATTTCGTAATATCCATTCATTCATTTCGTCCTGTCGAAAGTTTGGAATATTTCATTCATTATTTTCATAATTTATAGTCATTGCCTTTAAACAATTTGTAATTTGATTGAATTAATCATCTGTGTCTCAATAATAGTAGAACAAAAATTTCACTCACCTTTGAAGGCTCGGCTGGCTTCTTAGGCTCCTAATGCGTAACGGAAAAGTTTAGTTCAAATATATCATGCCGAGACATAACTTACCTCAATTCTGCATAAAGCTCAGGATAATCCATTTTTAAATGTGAACGGGTGTGGCTAAAATCATTAGAAGGGCGTTAATCGATTACCTAATACCATGAGGTCATTTATTATTTTGTTTTATAATTTATTATGGTATTGCAGAACTAAATCTTTTTGTATTTTTTAATAATTGTTTGCTCTGTATTTGTCGTTATTTATTAATCTACACGAAGATAGATCACAAAGCTTTGCGCCTAACTCACACTTCGCATGGTTTTATTCACCAATTGGGGGGTTAAAACTCCATAACAAAGCTGTACGTAATGTCAACAAAGAGAAGAACTATTGCATGAATTGAGAGATCTGCAGAAAGCTGCAAATATTGTGCAGATTTCAAGAACGAATACCAAAGTGTGGATCGCTTCTGAGATATATTAGTAAGGTTAAGCTGATAGTGTATTATCCATCGTTTCTTTTATATGCGGGTTTCCCGTTTTTCTGGTGGATTGCCTTCTGCGTATATTAAACAGAGTCGTTTTGATGGGCCCCGAAATATATATCAAAATCTAATGTTAGAAGATAAGAATATTACCATCTTAAATTTTTGAACTTAGCAGCGATGTTACAATGTTACATTACTTTAGCTGTGTTTATAGACGTCGATTTAATTGTGATAGGATTTGAATTGAATTAAATAAATTTCTGAAAATTGGTTCAATGTAGTTGCTACAACAAACGTAGTCATCATTTCTATGTATTAAGGACGAAGTATCTATTTTCGTAAGTAACATCCAGATTATAAGTAAACGACGCTCGTTATACTGACGTCACCTAAATTTGATCCCTGAATTTTTTTATGATTATCAAAGAGAAAGAGAACGATTAGGTTTAAGCAGTCTTGCATTTGCAATGGTTAAGATGTAGTCTATACACAGAAATTTTATCAATGTCTGGTTATTTGTTACAGTACAGTAGTCTAATATTTTGTAATATTAAAAACTTTAAAATCTTGTTTTTTATCTTTAAAAGAAGATTCTCAGTCCGTAGACTCTCGGATATTGCTTAGATACTTTTAAAACAAGCAATAAAGAGATGGAAGAATAATCAAAGGGCCTCGTACCGGGAAAGTGTTCCAGGACAAAAACTGGCGAAAGCACTTATATCGGGCTCGCCAAACACAGCAAAAATTACGCTATCGTACGTATTTCTAACAGATGATGTAGCCCTAGAATATCACTTATTCAAACTAGGAAAAGCTGGAACTCAAATCTGTCGTCTATGCCAAGAAGATCTGGAGAATACATTTTATGCAACGACACCAATATTTCAATTGGCCATTCCTTGCATCTGCTGAACTGAAGGAAGAAGATCCTAAAGTAGTACTGTAGTTTATTAAGAGCTTCCATCTATTCTAACTCACACAAGGGCGCGCTGTTACAATAGATCTATTTAGGTCGCAAAGGCAATAATAGATACTCTTTCGGCAGTTTAAATATGCAAATTGCAAATTTATTCTCTTCCTGCATATAGAAATAAATTGCATTAAAAATTAATATTTAGGACCTGAAGATTAACAATCTAAGCTAAGGGTCGATTTAACTAATAAAACACCGGGGACAAATAGAAAGGGTTAGAGGCTATATAAGTCATCGCAGGAACCGAAAAAGAAATTAGAACGACTTGCGGAATCGGCTGAACGTCACTCCTCATGGTGCTAACGATGGCGATTTTATTTATTATAATTTTTAATACAATAGTATATATAGTAATGGAAGTAAAGAAGAAATTGCAGGGAAAAAATAAACGATCATTGGACAGCTTCAAAAGACATAACAATTTGCAATCGTATACTTCTTAGTTCTCTTTTTTTTTAATTTCTGCTAGTTATGATAAGCAATAAAATAGAATGCTGCTCACCTGCTAATCGTTGACAGCTTCTCCATATCGCTGCGGCTATAACAACAAAGTTTAGATGTAACTTATTAAATCACGAGTTAGTTTAGTTACCTCAATTTTACGCTAAGTGTTGGCTGGTCCAGCTTTGAACTCGAGTGAATAGTGCTGAAAATCCTGAAAAGAAGATTAGTCGAAAATAACAAGATAGTGGGAGGAGAAATGACCAACGTTGATGAAATTTTGATGAAGTAGATAAAAATGAAATAAGTTGAAAAATAAAAGCAAGTGTGCTTGTAATGGCTATTCCTAGAATTATTTCTTTCTCTTAGATCTCTAAACTCTCTTTCTATACAGATGTAGGGCCAGATTCATATTTATAGACTTTAAAGCCGGTGTGACACTATTTTTTTTTCTGCGTAGACGTCTTGATGTAGTCGCGCTTGTTTTTCATATAGCTTTTCATGGTAAGCTATCACTATGCTTGCGTCTATAGTATACCATCGTCAGTATTTTTATTTGGGTTGTATGAAGCAAATGATTTGATCGTTTCGATCGAAATTATTATTTTTCTACTTTACGTAAATCTTCTTCGATTGAAGACCCGCAAGTACAATTTTCTTTATTTATCTTAATTGCCCTTGACAGCAAAACGTAAATAAAATTTTACGTTCCTAGGATCGTAAGTAAATACATTAATATAGCAATAGGCGTCAATACATAACAATTTTTACAAAATTGACGAATCCAGCAATTATGTAAATATAATTTTTCGAAATTTTGAGTCGGTAGTGGGAAAAATATAATGTGATTCTCTGTAAGTGCTTTTGCGGTCTCGGATTATTGGTAGACCTCGGCTTCGCCTCGGGCTGCGGGTCTTGTGCCACAAATAAATATTGTATCGCAAGTGACGTAGCTGTAGACGTATTATACAATACGCCTACGCACACACAACGATACTTGGAAAGCTCTTGATACATGGATAATTCGGTGAAACTTAACCGAAACACGAACTCGCGAAAAATCTGTATCAAGCTGTGCTTTACTGAACCGGGCTCTTCATCCAATATGTAACTGGATTTCATTGTTTGTAATTGTACAAGATCGGAAAATACCCAGATGTATTTAAGACACCGGGCTCATACCGGCAAACCAGGAACATACCATTACATATATACATATAATTATGTATGTACGTTCATACATTTACGGCAGGATAATTGCGTACCGTTCTATTCTTTCTCAATAAGCATATAAAAATATAAATTCTAATTTGAAAGAATGTTTTGTCGATTGTTTGGAAGGTCATTTTACCTAATTTAAAAACCGCACCTGTACGGGTATTTCACGAAACTCGTTAATTAGAAGTTTTAATAGGTGGTTATGGCATCGGATCGATTAATTAAAATATTTTCGCTTACGAAACACCTCTGGTTGAACCGGACGTAGTTACCAGCTATTTTAAATACAATGCTATATTTTTTTATGAACTTATTCGATTGCACACATCGCATGTAAATTGTTTGTATTAGAACACCTTATCCCTAAACAAAACAAATTCCACATCGATTCTAATAGTTTTCAAAATAATAACGAAGGCTTCCACGGCAAGAATCAGTTAAAACTAAACGTATTCTGGGTTTGGACATTGTCATGGTTAATCGAAAATTCGACGATTCGCCCGCGATCATATGGTGGTTCTTTAGTTAGTTTCGCCTCTGGCGCGATTTACACACTGAGTTACTGTGCTAGCTGTGTCCTGCTACTTTTCTCTCTCCTGAAGTAGCCCCATATTATTGTAGGCGAAGCGTCGAGTTTTCGATTAACCACGACATGGCCTAAACCCTAAAATTTGATGATACGTAAATATCTCGAAAATAATTATCTTTAAGGGCGAGGTGCTCGAATATGTGCGATGTGTACAATCGATTAAGCTCATAAAAAGTATACTATTGAATTTAAAGTAAGAGTTGGTAACCATTTCCAGTTCAACCGGAAGTATTTCGTAAGGAAAAATGTTTTAAATGAGTAGATCTGCCTATTTCCAAATTTCAGAGTTCCAGTCGTAAATAACGTCGTTAAAACTTCCAATTAACGAATTTCGAGAAATACCCTGCCTGTGTACATAGCGTTTAAAGTCATCGGTGCACTATTGCCGACTCCGTTATTTCTGGAGCTGCGAAATTGGACGGTGTAGTATTTTTTCTCGTGATTATTGAATACAATAATACAATACTTAGGTTTTTGAAATATTCAGTAAGATGATTTCATTTAATTGAAAACCCTGTATATTTTAACGTATTTGGAAGGAACATAAGATTTTGAGTATAAAATGTCAATTGTATAAGTATCAACTTAAAAATAAACAAATGAGACAATTAAGCCTAGGATTAAGTTTCTTTAATATTAATTAATACTCGAATATTGTTGCTGCTCCTTTGGTAGCATAAAATATTGTAGACACATATGTCAGTTTAATCAACTTGTTGCTACAAAATTACAAAGTCTAGTAATATATAATAAAATTTATAATAAAAAGCCATTTATGTACTCAGAAAAGTGGTGGAGGCGCCGGCTTGTTTTGAATTTCTTACGGGCGCGGTTGATTGTAATATCGGATTTGGTTTTAATCGGTGAGATGGTTTTGTTACAACTACGTAACACTTCTTTTCAGCATCTTGTATTTAGAATTCCAAGGCTGATTGATATTCATAACAGAGGTTTACATTTACTCACTCTACGAATACTAATTTGTTTAAAGCTCTAATTACGAGCTGCCGCAGGCTTCAGTTTGGCGGACCACCGTTTGCAACGTAACTGCACCCATGGCTGTAACGAGCTTTTGATCTAAGAAGCAGCTGTCAACTTGCTGCTGGACTCCGCCGTGCGGTTGATAATTGACAAACTGCTTTAAGTTGTTGGGAGAAAAGAAAACATGCATACGCCTCACGCCACCATAATTTCACTTTTTCCAATATGTACATGTATAATTAGTTAGTAATAAGCATGAACTTGTCTTGACAATTTATTATGTTGATTAGAAATATGTAAAGTAAAAGCTAATTTAACCAAACTCGTAGCTCAAAAAATAATGGCAGCAATAGTGTACCGATCATTTAGGATGTGGTGTATGCTATTGCAGCTTAGAAAATTATTGAGATGTAAGCAAGCGTTCCTTTAATTATTCTGAGCAAACTATTTAAGGACGTAATGGTCACAATAATATAATGAATCGTAGTAAATACTATTATATGTATGTATTGTATGTCTGATGTAGTTCGGTGCACATAAGTGAAATAGAAAATCAATACTTTGTTGCTACAATTGTTACCTGAGCTTATTTAATTTATAGCAACATCTTCCTTACTTCTTAAATTTACAACAGCGAACTACTTGGTTGAAGCAATTTTATTTCAGACAAATTTGTTTGGCCTAGGTAAAACTAGCTTTTCCTAAAAGTTGATTTTATCGTTAAGATATGTATTTAATATAGAATGGCATAAAATATAAAATAAAATGAAATTCACAATTGGTATTCTTACCTTGGATCAGTTTTGCTACCTTTTTCGGGATATTTTCGTCTGTAACATATTTATAATAACATTAATAACTAATATTTTCAAAAACTGTCTTCATAATTTGTCTTGGCAAGAAGGATTTTTTTTATGAATTTTCATGGATTAGAAGTTGTATTTGTTTCTTCGGATCAGGTCAAGCAATGAATTTTTTACTGTTACCAATATTGTGGGCACCCATTGTTAGCTACAAAGAAGACAACTGTAATTTCTGATTAGAAGATCTAATAGAGGGCAGTTTAAAAACGAAATCTATCATAAGTTACCATAGGGGATCTGTGGCACACTGCGAAACTGTACCAATACCTAAAAAAACGAATATCTATGGGTTTTGGTTGGTGGTGACACTCGGTGTACACCACAAAAAGGATAACTGTTACTTTTGCCTAGTAAAAAAATTGGCAAACACTATGAGGTCCGTGCCACACAACGACACATTATCAATATCTGAGATCTTCTAGTGTGGGACCTTATAACATATGAAGCTTCCGAAACAGATAACCGCAATCATATATCCTTTAACAGCGAGAGGTTAAGCGATTTAATGTTGCGTTTTAGAACTGGGTGAAACAAAATACTAAACAACACGAAGTAACAAGAAATTATATGTCGGTTAGCTTTGATGTCAAATTATTTACTAACATACCAGTGGAAGGAACATTCAAAATTATCAGGCAATAACGACAGCTGCAAGGGGTACATGAGAATTTAATTATACTACTACTTTGCTTATCTTCGATCTATTTGCTATGGAATAAAGAATTTTACGAACAAAAAGGCGGCAATGCGCTGCCGTCACAGCGACTTTTTGAAAGCTTTTCAGCAGCAGCCATCACAATAGCATCACCTTCACTATGGAGAATGCAGAAGACGGCGCTCTACCTTTTCTAGACGTGTTCGTAAAACGCATAGATAACAGACTGAATCATACCATATACCGCAAGAAAACACACAGACCGCTACCTGCACGCATTATCTCATCATCATCCACAACAGAAGAGATCTGTTGTCAACGTATTTCTAAAGAGAGCAGAGAAGAAATGAAATGCAACACGTAAGATGCTCTACAGAAGAATAGTTGCAACCAAAAAGGCATGCACAGACCACGCAGACGAGAAGAGGGAAGAGGGAAAAGACGGATCTGCAACAGCAACCAGAAACATACGCCTACGGGCCGTAAATTGTCAAAGTTACTGACAAGATGTAGAAAATACTAGGGAAAGAGAATTCACCACACCCTACAACACAGTGAAAAGAATAGAGAAAGTGATCCCACCAAACACGAGTCTACTTCCGTAATTACACATGATGGACATAAACGAACTGGAACCGTACCATGACGGAAACTGTTAACCAGATACGGATCAACAAACCACAACAGAAATATGGCTTATAACGAAACACGAGACAACGACGTAGGTGTTTAGAAGCTTTTTGAAGCCATCATCAAGGGTAAACTCAACGATATGGCAGCACCCGGAAGATTGTTCTACACATTACTCTTTCCCAAAACATGAAATATATAAGAATATGTCCTTCTTCCGTCTTTAGTACTCAATGGTCCAAGATAAGGGTCTTAATGCATGATAACACCTTTTGGAGTAAATTAACCAAAGAAGAATTTTGAGCCTGGAATTAATAGGAGACAAATTCAATTAGGAGTTATTCACTACAGAAGAACAGTACAAAAGACAAAAGCCTCTCAACAGGCTTGGTGAATACTATTGAAATACTCTAAAAAAAAGGGTATAACAAATTCAAAACATCATGTATACAATATTCTCTGAAACAAATTTATTATCAGCAGAGTTAGACTTGACCCATAAGAAACAGCAGCATATTTGTAACTCCTTAGCTGAAAAGGTCTGGAAAACGCAGACAAAAATTCGGAAATGTTGTTAGCATTCAACCTGATCTTACCATGTTATAAAACACCAACACGTTTTCATTAAAAGAAATTAGATGTAAAAAAAGTACACTTACCTTTTTTTATCAGGATTTTTGCTTACTCTGCGCCTTTCATCAGTCTCTTGCTTCTGATTAGACCTCTCACGGGACGTGGAAGTCCTCTCATGTTTAGGATGCGCTTTTCTATGTATTAAGCGTTCATCAGAATTCAAAAGTAATCACAAAAAATACCTAAACAAACCTGACACCGTAAGATTGAACGTCAGTTGATCCATGCGGTTGCCTATATTGTCTAACAGAATGAACAATATTAATATTATCAATTAGATTTAGTAGAAGGTCTCAATTTTTTAGTCGTATGTTAAAGGTGGTATTAAAGTTTAACAGACAGTAAATATCTTGTGAAACGAATGCCTGGTTTCAGGAATTATTTGAGATGATATTTCATCAATGTAATGGATGGAAAAACATACGAAGGTACTTTGAATAGTTTTAAACCTCAACATGAAGGTAACGTTAGTTGTTAGATATTCTGATGCGTGCTTTGAGATATTAACCAATTTCACACTCAATTATTGTTTGTGTCAGCCAATGTTAGTGTTTCTGTCAAAATGAAGGAAATCGAATATCGAGCCGTGATTAAATTCTTACATTTGAAAGGGAGCGCAAATAAAAGCCGAGATGGCCACCATTTAGAGAAACTCTCTTTCATCGTTTGTCACTGTGCAATTTTCGGCAACTCAATTCAATCGTAGTCGTACCAGTTTTGTAGACGATGAATGTTCGGGGCGGCCAAAAACTGTAATCACTACTCATAACATTGGAAAAGCTCACCAAATGGTGCTAGACAACCAAAGGATGTGGGCATCTTAAAAAAACGTGTTCGCCATATACTGACTGAAGATTTGGGAATGAAGAAGCTAAGCGCGTGTTGAGTGCCACACTTGTTCACTCAGGAACAAAGACGCAATAGAATGAACATTTCCAAAGCCTTGCTAAAGCAGTTTAAGCAAGATAAGAAAAAGTTTTGGCACCGATTAATAACTGCAGACGAAATTTAGATACTTTTTTAGTATACTTTTGAAGCCAGGGCATAATCGAAACAGTGGACTGCAAAGGATGCTAATGTACTACTTTGAAAAAGGAAAAACAATAATGCGGGCATACTATGTGTCACTGGTTGACACGCTGAAGGCAAAAGTTGAGGAGACATAACTGCATTTGAAGAAAAAGAATGTTTTGCTCTACCAAAACAACCCACCCCCTCACATATCAATGGTCCTATCGAACATTCGTAAACGTTTGTTTTGCAGAAGTTGTTTTGCAACTTCTAAATTGCCAACTACTATGTCGACAATTTAGAGGTTTAGGACCATTGGTGGCAAAAGTGTATAGACTTACTGCGTTCAAAAATAAAAACGAATTTCTGTGTTAGACTGAAACCTTTTTAAGCTACCCTCGTATAATTTTGCAAGGGTAATAAATGTATACAAAGGCTTGTACAAGATGATCAACTTCAGTGGAAAAATCTGATATATGTATCTATTATTACAGAAGATACAAGAATTCAAAACTTAGATAAGAAAGTGCTCTCTTGCAGATCGCGGACAAATATAAATCAAGCCGAAAGTGAGGCACTCTTTTTGAGGTTTGAAAATAATTTTCTTTCTCAGCCAGTTACATTTATTTGATTAATCCCCTAAATTAATTCAGGCTGCGTCGAATGTACTAATGTCACTTGTTAATAGTATCACATTTTGCCACATCTGATATGCACAGTTTTATCATAACAATTCCATCATTTACTTTATACCCAGATGATAAATTACCTCAAATGAGGTCTGAAAGATTCAACTTTCTCACTAGTTGGAACATTGAGGCAGCCTTGAGCTTTACACTTATTAGAAGTATGCAGAATATTCAATAACGTCGTTATGTCAAAGTTATGTTTTTTTTTAAGGATTCTTAATTTAAAATAAAAGAGAGGGTACTCTCTTTTATTTTAAATTTAGAATCTGCACCTCTTTGCAATTAGACCATATGTTTAGACTTATACGGGTAGTGGCCTAGATAAAAAATCTGGGCCCTTCGGCGAAACTTTTAGGGGGGCCTTCTAAAATACCTAGTACCTATTTAGAAACGGTAGCGGATATCGAGTCAGTTCGTAATATAAACACGTACTCGTCTATCTATTAAAAATTTTGAAGAAAGCCAAATATTTCAAATACGGTTGAAATAGCGACATAGTTGTTTTATCAAACAAACCTTAAAATTGAATTAGAAATTTGATATGCAGGATATTCCATTTAAAATAACAAACTTGACAGCTCAAGCTTTTATTACAATTACAATTATTACTCTCACCTGCAGGCACTCAGTGGGAGCGTCAGTAGTTTGCTAAAACAACGGAAACAAGTCCAAATGCAACAAGTTACGAAGGTCTACTTATCTATAGTTACCAGAAATCGGCGAACAGTTCAGGATTATCCAACTTTAAATGGGTTAGATGATGGCTAAAAATAAAAAAAAATATTAAGGGAGTGTGTCATTAAGCATCAAACGTAAATGAAGGCGTCTTTTAGGTGTCATTTCGATAGTTTACTTAACAGTCACCGTTCCAATTTACTCTTGCTATAAATCTATCGTAAATTTACTCAATAGCTATTAATCTGATTAAGGCGCTCATATACTTTATTAGTTACCGTAATATATTTGAATCAGTGTTGCCAACTCGGTAAACATTCCATTCAATTTAATGAAATAAAATTTTATTTAGGTACCGAACTAGCGTTTAGATTTTAATGGCAAGTGGAACGTTGTGTGGATTTATTACATTTTAGTCCCGTTTTATGTGCTTAATATTTTACATAAGCCTCGTATTCAACACTTATTGCCAAGTTTAATCGTAAAAATCGAAGAAGTATTGCGTCTATTGGTTTACGCGTTGTGCAGTACCTATAATTATCTCCTGCGCTGTTATATTATGTAGGTGAATCGTAGCGTAGTAGGTGTCCGCGCGTTCCGACAGAACTGAATCCGTAGCAGTAAGTACGTATCAAACTGCTGAATGGGCGAAGTTGATATTAGCTGCGACCGCCGATCGGCGATGCATGAGTCTGCAATTAGTTTTATTTAGCTCTTGCGTTGTATAGCTATCGATGTAATAATAACCATTGTAAGGGATTACTTGATACAATAGAGAAACTGCAAACATTCGCACTATCGTTAATAAAGTCACGGAAATAAGCAAAGTGCTACACGATATGCACGACACAGAAAACTGCCGCGTTAAAGAAAAGTGGGAGGATACTTTAAAAAAGAATTTAGATTTTGTGACATTAAGACAAATTTGTGATGGCGGATTTGGGTTCCGCGGATCTTATTCAGTTTGTGGTATCTAATTTTATAACAGCTGTTTTATTATAAATAAATATATGTTATATTACCTAGTTTTAAAAATGTTTGATATTGTCTGTATTAATCTTGGTACAGATTGCTAGAAGCCGTATTAGAAATTAATTGCTGTTCAACATTAACGTGACTGAATTTTATTGATGTTACACGTAGCGAACGCCACTTAGTACCGATTTAGTTTTTGCAAATTTACATTTTCCTCTGGCGAGGCGGGTGGCACCTCAGAGTGTTCCCTTGTTAACGACGCACTATAGTCAGTATGTGTTTAAATAGTTGAGAAGATTTTATTATATAGAGTGGCGTTTGTAATGGCGCTTTAAATCCGAAAAAATTGAAATGCTATATTTTATTATGCAGTAACTTAACGGTCAACGGAAATATGGTATATACAACTTACTAGTTTATCGGCTCCGTAATCCTGACGGCGGGTTTTGCAATCACCTTCGGCTTTCGACGCTTTATCCTGCAATAATAATATTCGATCCTTTAAGGATGCTCTCTATCCCTCGATCATAACATCCGTACTTGCATACAATAGAAGACACAGTAAGTTGTATAGTGTGGAGGAGGATGTGTCACGGGGTTTCTACGTAGCATAAGAGATTCGATTATTTATTTTCTACACTGAGAGAAAGGTTCCTTTCATTCAAACAAATACACTTTACTTCAGAGAAATTGAAGTTTTCTAGATTTTTTCGTACAAATATTTCTTTGAATCGAAGAGTAACTTAGCATTTGCATGTACAGTACGAAGAATGCAATAATCTGGGCTTCTTAAAATTATCCTTCCTAGCATAGCGTATAGAACTTTGTAAGCTACTCTTTCGATGGAACAAACTTTATATTATCTATCATTGCAATTCGGTAATCAAATTTTTATTAGAATGGAAAGGTTTATGTATACCAGGCGAAATAATACTGATTTAGTAAAATGAACAGATGTGTTCAGCCTTAATTTTCCACTTAATTTTCGGATTTAAATACCAAAATACTAAGTGAACAGTAAATCGCATATTGGAAAATTTCTATTATCTCGATGCATACATCCGGCAATGTTCACAAAATCCTTGAAAAATTACATCACAAATGATTCCTGTAAATAATTGAATAAATATTATTATTTAATATATTGGTTAGCATTTAGTTAGTAGTATATGGGATCTTAACCAAAATAAACCTTAAATAAACGAATATCAAGCTTTACTTGAACCTACGTTTTAATACAAGATATACAACTTTTATGCCCACCATTAACTACGAAATAACGAAAAATTTCTGTAGTTTGAATAAACTGATTTCCATTTGCGTTAAAGTGAGAGCATCAGAGTCGTCACCTTCGCCGCTATAGTAATTCTAATAAAATAATATAAGTATGTATAAGTATATCATAACTGTATTTATTACTAAAGCTGAGTAATTGTCTAGTTGCAGAAAAGTAAGTTATTATTATTATGACAATTACACAACTACATTTGCCAATGGCACCCCAGGTGTAAAACAGATATTTTAATTTAAAGCACGTTCAAATCGCAATATATAACTTTGTCTTTCGATATTAAAAACATAACTTCAATTCTATCTAATCTGGATAATTGCGGAGTATTTTACACGTATCTACCCCAATAAATTTTCTATCTGCAAAAGCCAATTTCAGCCGAACCCGCGCTTGTTCAAATAGTAGATAGTTTTGATAATCAGTGCGCTCTGCTTGACGACATTACTTCTGTCAGGCAGAGTGCATACCTATCGATACAGGTTTTGTCAATTTGTCCTCAAATTGACAACAAGGCGTAATCATCCTCATCATCAAATTTATGACTTATTTATGTTTCCATATTTCTCATCAAGCGAAATAAATAGATCTGTTCTTAAGGTAAAAAAAATGTAATAAAATATTAAATTTAGCAAAAAAAAATTATTCTATCAAAAAATCTGGTTTTTCAATTGGAATAAACGTTTCTTTAAAATAAACTTTCATTTAAAGAAATTGAGATTTGTTTCAAATCTATATTAATAATACATTCTTTCAAAGAAAGCAAGTGTACTTTGGGTTACAGGAATAATCGATAAGAAAAATTTCTTTCATTAGAAATGCGTGTTTTTTTTAAGGTAATCCTTTGAATTGAAACATAGATGTGTGCTTAAAAAAATAATTTCTTTGGTTTAAAGAATCCTTTCTATCAGTGTAGGTTTCGTAGAACAAAACAAAGCAAGATCGATCTATTTATGTATAAAGAAAAATAAAACTGTTTTTAGATGCAAATAACTTATTATTTGTAGTATCTGATGTAAGTATTTATTTTATTATCGATAGCATACCACCCCTAACGACTATATTTCGTAACAAATCATTGTCACAACGCGTATGAAATCGTGGAATTTTGTTTTTCTTTTTTTCAAAATATCGTCAAATTTAAAAAGTTGGGATGAATTTGAAGTAAAATTTATGAGTGATAAATTCTGCGAACATTCCCATTTAACCGTTGCTCTAGGTTTCCTAATAACCGAAATGCCTTTTATCCGAATTGCAGAAAAGATCTTCAATAAATTTTTTTTGGTTCTCAAAATTCGCTGGTCTTTAATCTTTATTAAACTACGATCGCAGCCAGCTTACCATATCATAAAAAATGTATTAATGACGATAGTTTAGTACAGTTCTTTGGTTTTAGTGATGTGTTCTTATAGGGGCAATAGTAAAGTGTGTATTGCTCCAATGCTGCAGTGTTTGTGGACCTGATTTAAGTATTTACCGGATTTTATCCTCTAGATTATTGGTTATAAAACTAAAACTATTCATGTGATACATTACCCTACCTCTTCTTTACTGGTATCCTTCTAGGTGTCTCAACCTCTTGCACGCTTTAATATAAAAAATTTGAATCAATGTTATGTACTGGAATGACATCTAATACCTTCGTTCTGGGGAAGTACTCTCTTTACTGAAAATGGAACAAAATATTATGTTGTCTTTTAAATTACAAGTAACACTTATTTCGCCACCTATATTGGAGTAATACAAGTGGTCACCTCGGACCTCATTGTCTCGAATCATATTGAATAGGTGAAAAACAAGTTTATAAATTTTTATTAATTGGAATTGAGAATACAAGATACAGGGTAGCCCAATAGAATCAGATGTTTTTCAAATGGGTAGTGTATTCGAATGGAGGCGCGTGTAAGGTCGCCGGCAACTAAAAGTTTTAGTTTGCATGGTTACTTGGTTCTCGCGGTTTTTGCGAAGTAATTACCATGAGGTGCGCCTCTCGTGGGCACATTAACATTACGGTGCGAGACATGGTTCCATCTCGCAACACAATATTGGAATGGGTAAAATCTTTTTGCACAACTAATTTTTTTTTGCCGCCAAAACATGGCCCCAACACGCTCAACAGATGCTGTGCTAGGCTCTGCTCTTGGGATGTTTTGTTGAAGTCTTCAATGGATTCTCGGCAATAAAGTAATGTACCATCCCTACATAATTATGGTCGTTCGAAAGGTACTTCCGACCGACCACCAACAATGATTCCGATTTTATGAGCGCATGTTGAGGATTTTGGAAGATAAAGATGTGATGCTCATGGTGACTGATGGGGCTCACTTTCACTTGGATGGCTACGTAAAAGATAGAATTGCGGTTATTGGGCCACCGGAAACCTCAGAGAAGTACACTAAAGATCTACAAAATTTGCTGTGGAGGAATTTTGAGCGTATGTCACCATGCGTGCAGATGTTTTAATTCCACATGGTACCAACAAGGCATATTCGGCAAGAGCTTTTTTGCAGGTCGTACGAGCTTTGTTTTCCGGACATGTGATCCCGGTTAATGGGGATGTCCATCGGCACTCTTGCTCTCCTAACCTGAGTGTCCACGTTTCTTTTTAAGGGGATTCCTCAAGACGAGGATTTACGGGAATAAGTTCCGAACCATTCCAGAATTGAAGGCATCTATCTGACATGAAATTGCCGCGATGAAAAATGACTTGTTTGAGCGAGCGATGCGGAACTGTGGTGACCGATTCCAAGAATGCATCCATCGACAAGGAACCCATTTGAACGATATCATTTTCCCCAATTAGGCTGTCCAATGACTCTATTGCGCTAGCCTGTAGATTGAATTAAAAAGATGATACAAAGAAATAGCAAATACAGCAGTTGGATTTACACAAATTTTATTATGCTACTTAAATTGGAACATAAAAAAAACATGATGTGGAAAGATATATAACTCTATAATGTAGAAATAAAAATAATTAATATTGAAAGTTGAGCTGGGTCAATATGAATTGACGCGACGGCCAAAAAAAATCGAAATTCTCAACTAAAATTACAATAAATAATAAGTAGTTATTATTTACTAACGACTTTTATTGCTGCTTAACTTAACTGGCATTGCTGTAGCTTTTCTTTAGGTATGCAAAATGGAAAATAAGATTGAACATTATAGAAATATTTCAAATTAATTTTTTATCCATACTGAAAGTATCAACAGAGGCTGTGATGTACTTAATATCGATATTCACATTTGCCTGTAGTGCATAGTAAGAAGTAAAGAACAATTATGCTTAATAAACACGGTTCTCCATTCATCGTACAAGGAGAAGAAAAACAAATAGGGAGCGTTCATTCAAAATCAGATGTATCCACTTTTGGAAAATACTATTAGAACATTTGTGGGTCAACCTAAATTGAATCGGCTTGTCTCACATACCGAAGATTATTAAATTTAAACAACATAAAGCACTTGACATTGTTTTACGATTAGCAAAGCCTTTCTTTAAACAAAGATGTTGTACAAAAAGGAATTGTGAATTTAAAGAGAATTTGAAAAATGCAATAATATACAGCATGTACTACTTAAAACAGTACGACCTTTGGTGGCTACGAACTTATGAGACACTTGTAGATTCCGATGTAATTTTAAAATATGTCCACAATCAGATTTCATAACAAGAAAAAAACTTCAAAATTCTAATCCTCCATTCCCACAGAGATTACTCACCCTGAATAAACTGTTGGCAAAACTGAACATTCCGTACGGCTTAACATATTCTTACACTGCAGACTACTTGATTCTACAGCCTAGCCATAATTTGCCCTAGTAAACAACTCAACCTAAGACTTTGTGCATTTTTGTGCAGACGTTCTATTCAAATGCTTTGAGCTATTCTGCAACAAATTGCTTTCTGTTCACCGCACTCTTTCTAGGCAAGTCGGTTCCTTAGAATTCTAGTTCTACTTACTCTGGCTAACTTAGTTAATTGCTACATGAATAATCCAAACGGAACTCACATTTCTTCTTCGGATAGAGAAGAAGGGAGAGATTCTAATGGAATCGGTGGCAATGTAGGAGGTGCAGGGGATGGTGGGGATCGAGGAAGTTCGGGTGATGGTGGAGATTCAGGTCTGAAAATTAGAAGGTACCATATACAGGTGTCTCACCGAGAACTGCATCAATCGATATAAGACTATACATAGGAAAATTCTGAAATTTTATGCAAACATGAAAATACAATAATAATAATAATAAAGTTATACAATGAGCCACTAATTATAATAAATTCTAATCACTTCATAATTCATGATAGGAATGCCTTAAAAATAGCTTACTTTAGGAATTCAGTTGGTTTAATTTCCGGTACGACAGCTTCCGATCTAAGAGAAGAGTAGAAAAAATATTCGATAAAACGCATATGTCGATAGGGTCTACATTTTCAAATCTTACTTTTTTTTTGACGGTAGTTTTACACATCCAAATATCTTAACATCTTTAGGGTCTGTTTTCCTAAAATATATTGGCTTTTAAATTAATTCAAACCAAACATGTGCAAACCTTACGGTTGTTTCTCTGGGTGAACGTATAAGTTTGCGCTTACTGAAGGATTTATACTGAAAAGTTATACGAAAGACATTAATCATAAACTGAAAAAAAAAAATACTGGAGCACTTCATTACTCTTACGCTGAAGTTAAATTTTTAATCTTGTTAATGACTTTGATAAATTTGCACATTAGCAAATACTATACACGCAAATGGGGGGGGGGTAAATTTAATTTTAACTTCTGAGATCAGCTTGCTTCGCTTATGGTTTTCAAGATGCAGATGTAGTAATCTATGCACACACATAAAAATTTTTGGGATAAATGATTATCCTTGGAATCAATGCTACAGTAGGGAAAAGGTTTTGTCCAGATTGGGTGAAGCAATTAAGACGTGGGAGGACAATTAAAAGGCTCCGTACTGGCAAAGTGTTCCAAAAAACAAAACAGGCGGAAGCACTCATAGTAGGCTCGCCAAAGATAGCGTTATTGTTCAGCAAAGGGTATCTTGAGAATGTCGACGACAGTTATATGAAAAGTAGCAAAGTAGAATAAATCCAAGGAAAAGAAGCTTTCTTCTTCTTCTAGTTTTCTTCTAACTTCTCTCATAATTTTTCTTCGTAAGTGGGACGTTTAAATGTTTGTAAAGTAAAAATTAAAAAAAAAAACTGTTTCTTTATGTTTATAGAAAGTGTAAAAAGAGCTGTGGTTGCAGTTGTCTGTATATGTGATGTGTAATTTTTGGCCTAACTATGTTCTAGCAACCATAGAAACAAAATAGCGGTACTGTTAGATAGCGCTATCTGTGGTTAAACGCCCGTAAAAATTGCAACAGCAATTTTTCTCAGTTGGGTAGCAGCTGCCACTTGAGTTGGTAGTGCCCTGTCATTTTATATAATGTTGAGACTCGAGTACTAGTTAAATAACGATTGGATAGTGTGTATGGCGAAGATTCGTCTTCATATTCTACAATAAAATAATCGGCAAAACAATTTTGTTAGACACGAGAGTGAGTCGAAAACGAACCACGTGCAGGTCGGCCAGTTGAAACGTTTTTGGGAGAAAACGTGGCCCTAGTGGAACGTGAGGTGCTGATGAGGTCAAGATGGGCGGTTGAAGTCAACAAAGTTAGGGCTCTTCGAAACTCTGTCGCAACAACTAAGAGGAAGCTCTTTGATCCCTTGTTACAGGGAATGAAACGATGATCTTGTACTATGATACTTTAGCAAAAGGAGGGTAAAGGTGGGGCAATCGACCAAAAAGGTCATGGCAACGATCTTCTGGAATTCGAAGGGCATCTTGCTAATTAATTTTATGGATCTAAAGGAACACAATGGTGAGTATTACGCCAGGTTACTGCATTGCGGGCCCATATCAAAGAGACCTAACATGCTGGGTCGAACTGTCGGACTTCTTCACGATAGCGCATCCCCATGATATAGCCCAAAACTGAAGAAAGACCTTCGGGGTAGAAAACTTGACGAAAACTTGACAAACACTCTCCTGCAAGTGTATAGACTACAGGGTGTAACAAATGTATTGAAATATATGAAGACTATATTGAAAAACAATCGTATTATTTTACTTCTATCACAACGGGTACAGAGTCAGATTGGAAACTTCTGTCGCTTGCCTCGTATATGTTATACAAATGATACTGTTATAATTCAGGTTTCTAACAGTAATTCTCTTACATTTAATTTCCTTTTACCTAATCTTAGATGCAGCAGCCAACTTATCCACAGATTTTTGCCACGTGACTTCATTACTGAAATAAAAAATATTGTGAATACATAGCACTCATTTTGAGCACAATTTTACACACTAGTAGAGAAAAATGTTATAATTAAATTTGGGAAGTAGTACTGGTTGATACCATGTTATAGTTTGTTTGTAGAGTTAATGTGAAGCAGTTAATGTACGGTTCGATCGACTGAGGCTATATTCTCAAGTAGGTCCATGTTTGAATTGAGATTTCTAAAATATATAAAGAAGTCGCGCATTTTCACATTTCACCAATGGAAGCCAATGTAGAGGGTGATATTGAAAAAAAATGCAATGTACAGTACCAAGAGAGAGAGCACTGCAAAATAAATAAAAGAAATTTCGATAGAATTCGCCCCTCAACTGATTCGATAATAACTGCTCACAAATTAATAGAGAATCCATGCTGGTGATTCTATGTTATGGTTTTATGTGGGTTTTCGTTTCTCCAATAGCGAAGGTTCACAACACCGTAGTCGCGATGGTGGTTGATCGCGGTGAACAAGGCTTCGCCATAACACATAATCATGTCCCTGTATTATTCAGAAGTGTAAAGAACCCTTTTTTTAACGTAGAAACTACAAACAAAAACGTAATCAGAAACACGGCAAACTTGAATAAATTATTGCAATATTAATTTGACATGTGCCATGATTTCATAGCCCACTACACGTAAACGATTTCCAAAACGTTAAAGATATGATAATACTCTAATAATACTCGAAACTAAAATATACTAATTTTGGTTCAATTATATTTTCACAATCGAAAGAAATTAAAAAAAAAACATTTTTTAAAAAGCTTTTAACACCCTCTAAATTGAAAACAAAAGACTTACGGACATTATTACATTGTAGTTTTTTTTCGTAGCCGGTATATATTACCCTCTGTAACATGTTTCATATTTATTTTGACCATAGACAGCTATTTATGTAATTCATAAGAAACTCAAAACTGATTTTCGTAGCTAATGCCAAACAAAAGATAACTGCCAAAACTTTCAAGAACAAAATTTAAAATCTAGTGACTCGAGATTATGTCGACCGACTTCCCATTAACCCCTTAGAATTGAGTAAGCATTAGGAAAACTTTTGTAAAATTAAGTGGTGACTGGTGGTGAAGTAAATGGAAGCTCAACGACAAGGTTCCGATTTCCTCGTGTGTGTCGTATAAACTGTAGTTAACAAAAAGATTCTCTTGGAAAACTAAGCGTTATTGTTAACCCTCGGTTAACGTCACCACCAGCCGCTACTGGAAATTAGGCATCGCAACGGCAAAAATTCTGTATTAATTACCTAAATGACACTGTCGATGCCTTTGGAGCCGTTTGAGTTGAAGTCCCAATTTTTTGTCCGCTCTGTGTCGGCGAACTAAAATAATCGAAAGATGATTTTCGTTGTTTTTCGCCACTTAACCAATTTACCTGTTTGGTTTCATGAAGAACCTAGACGAAGAAGTTGAACTGCAACGAAAAATTAATTGAATTAACATTCAAAATACTTTTTTCATTGTCTTTTATACATAAACATGTGAACTTCTGCGGATAAAGTAATATAATCAATGCTTCAATTTTGCATAAACCATCAACAGATGGTGATGATTAATACATTCTACCCCAACACCTGTAAAATTTAGTAAATGTGCGAGAACATTCTATCCCGTTGAGCATTGAAGAGAAAATGATTTTGAATAAGGTAAATTATGTAATGTACATTATTTATTTTAATTTCCAACTTTTCCATTCGGGATGTGATCAATTGTTGTTTTAACCACAAAGTTCATAAGCGGAATCATTGTAATTAAAAACATTCTTTGTTGATGAAATCTACCAAAAATTGCCCAAACATGACTTTTAATGTAAATAAGAGTGGAGCAAACGCCAAAATCTCGACATGATCACAAATATCTCGAAAACAGTTGACTCTGGGGGTGAGGTGTCCTGACACGAATTATTTGCATTGAATGTGTGCAATCGATTCAGCTGGTAAAAAATATATCATTGTATTTAAAATAGGAAAGTTAGTAATCACTTCCGGTTCAAGCGGAAGTGTTTCATAAACGAAAATGTTTTGTCAATAGGCCCATGCTATAACTAGCTATAACAAAATTTCAGAGTTTCATTTATAATAACTTCATTAACACTTCTAACTAATGAGTTTCGGGAAATACCCTGTATAGAAACTGCTCATAGATTCATCTAAATATATCTTACAAGTTGCACTAATTTATAAAGGAAAAAGACTGCCCACGATTCCTATGGCTCAATCGCTTAAAATCGGAAGGAATCGTACGATGTAATGAAATTAATACTTGAAAAAATAGTTTTCAGGGTATTTGTGGCGATTTTCAGGTAATTTATTTACTTCTAGGTAACAATTGGGTTACATCAAACATAGTTGTTTCCTATCCGAATGGAATAATCGCGACCGTCAAAAATAGTACCGGCACGAAAACAGTACGCTTCTATAACAAAACACAAAAATTATCATTATTAAACCAAAGCAATAGATAAAAACAGCGAAGGATTCTTGCATCTGATAATAGTAAAAAGTTATGGATCACTACACACTAAGGTCTTCTGACATTGTGACAAACTTAAAAAAAACATAGGGAACAGAAGCGCGGATAACTATAAAGGATTAGAGGAAACCAAAGGTTCTTCTAAGGAAATGAATGTCCTTAGATGCGCAAATGTTACAGAACCATATTGACTTCTTTCCAAAAAATTTCAGACGAGAATGGAGAAAAATAACATTATGAGTGATCTTTCATGGGAAACCAGTATAAATGGAAAGCCCCTGTCAACATATTCGGTGAATACTGCGAGTTTTCTAAGAGCCACTTCTAAAGAGGACTATTCGCAGCAAACGGATATTTTGTATTGAATTTTCTTTGAAACAAATTAATTATAACCAAAATTTGCTCTGTCCTGCAAAACACTCGTAATTTGACAGTTGAAAAGATCCGGAACGTGTAGATAAAAATCATTAGATTTTTTAGAGTTTAATTTTGTTGTAGCATATAATCATTTGGAAATTAAGACCGCCGATTATAGCAAAATATACTTTAGATATATGTATATAAATGTTGCATATGTATGTATATCGTCATATATTTCATTGTAATAATTAATGAATTCTTTATATAAAACCTGTAATTGCTGATATATATATATATATGTATATATATATATATATATATATTACACATAATTAAACATTATTTACGTAAATAAAAATATAATACCTTTTTTTTGTATCCTGGGTATACGTTTGTAGCGGAAGATGTGGACTGAAAATACATAAACATTAAATATAAACACAAAAAAATTCCATGTTTATATACCCTATATCAGTAACACTAAGCTCAGGAGATAAAGGATTTGAGTATCTGAAAAATAAAAATATTTCTTTGGATTTAGCTAGTAATAATTCTCAAGATATATCAACTTGCCTACCAAAAGACAAATGATAATTCAGAAGCAAGTTACATTTAACAAAAGACATTGGATAAACAACAGAAAGTATTAAATTTGCAATTGTTGAGACCTGAATGTGTTGTCCATACTACATGAATTATCTCAGAACACATTCTGTTATTTCATAGCTAAGTTGATGTATCCCAGTTTTAGATTTAACACGGCATTTTCTCGACACAATTGTTTTATAACTCCATCATATTTTAATTTACCATAAAGAGGGCTTTATATTCCATCAAACAATTGCAAAAAAACGGTAAATAGATTCGAATTTAAGAAAAGAGCTATGGCTAACAAGCAATAACATCTTTTATGTCAGTTACGTCGATTTCCTATACTTTTGTTTATTTTTTTTTTGTAAAACGTATAACGTTTTCTACTGAGACGGAGGTCAAAATTGATCAAAAGAATATTAAGCAAATGTTAGTTGAAGCTAGGAATTAATAATATGAAGCTCGTTGGATGGCATACCTGCCATTCATAGAAATTTCGTACTAAATGAAGCAACATTAAGAGGATTATAAAAATTATAGCTAAATTGAGGATTTGGCATAAATTACTTGTTTTTTGCTCAATCTATTCTGTTGGTTAATTGCCATCGAGCAAACCATATGGCATCAACACTGTAGATTGAAAATCCTTAAAAGTAATAATAAAAATAGGAACGATTTTCACCAGTACTTCATAGGCCTTGGAAAACAACATCAAGAATGCAGCTGCTTCATTTGAATTTTTTTATGAGAATTGAAAAATACTCGTTTAGCTGAAAGTAACGCCGTCTAGCAAATGTATTGATGAACAAGCGAGTGATAGGAGCTCTTTCTATTAAGTTTTTACAGAAACGATGAAAGATAAGCACAAATTGCTTTATAGTTCTTCAAAATATTCGCCATTAGTGTATAAATCACACTTTTGTATGCGTTCGAACCAATTTTCAAAACATTTTTTTCCACTCTGTAGGTGATATCTTCAAAGTATGGTTTTTGAAGGCTTCAGCAGCTTTTTGTAGTGGTGAAAGTCGCTGTCCATGTATTTTTTGTTTGATATTTGGGACCAAAAGGAAGTCATCGGGAACAAATTCTTTTTACACCTATCTTTTTCAAAACAATCAATTTCGACCGACCTTCACGAAATTCATCATCGACGGAAGAGCGAACATGACGATATTTTGTAAATCAGTAGTAAATGGTCTTTGCTAATGGTGCTTCATTACCAAAAGTTAAATGAAGCGTTTCGAGGCATTGTTGTTGTATTAGACCTGTAAAAATATCATCCGGCGATAACCTTCACCTGAGATGTTCATTTTCCAAAAAACTGCTTTTTCAAGGCTCAGTGGAAACAAACTACGTGGCCGATTTCTATTCTGTAACTACCTGAGCAATAACAAACATTTTACGAAAATATTAATGTCGAATCTCAATATAGTGGTCGTTTGTAAAAATTAAAACGCTGGTCTTTCTCACTGTAACCTTTTCAGATATATCGCGGTTCCTCAGTTGCCAGATCATTTATATTTACTTTTCCTTGCCCTTTTTATCAGAGCCCTGCGTGGGTTTCGATCTTCGGATATTCCCATCCCATTTCTGAGAGCAATGTTTGCATGTTATTTCTTCTTTCAGACTCAAGTTGTTCATATGCTTTTTGAGTATACAGTTCCTGTTGATAAACCCACTATTGTTTCAACAGATTTTCTGTCTCTGCTTATCAGATCGACTGTTAATTTAGCCCCGTACTCAATTACTTGGCGGGCCCCTAACCTGGGATACATTTTAATTAATTTTAAGATTTATTTTTTCCTATTGTTCAATAGTTCCTTTAACTACTATGTACGCCATGCCTACAGAGAGCCTCGGATTTTTGTTAACCACTAACGTGGTTACTTAGGCTACTTTGTCAGCTTTAATATCCTCTCGATGGATTTGTATGCAGTCTAGTGCTTTTATTGCTTGATTGTCTCAGTGTATGATAACGGAATAATTAACCTTTTGTTTACATATTTCTTCAAGAAACATTAGCACCGCCTATATTTCCCCTCGAAATACCGTTAGGTTCAGTGATTTATATTATGGTTTAATCCCGTTAATTCTAATTAAACTGGCAAATGTACAACAACTCAAAGTCGGTCATAAAATACATGTCCAGTACTAATTATGTTCTGTGCTATATAACTTACGTTTGTCTAAAGCTAACATTTTTCTTGAGAATCGGGTGATCGGGTAAGTCGCTGAAAAATCGTTAATTCAAATATGGTGAATGCTTGTGAAAGCTCTACTTACGTATCAATAGTGTTGTCACTACCTTTTTTCTCTAAATTCATTAATTTTTTGCAAGTGCTGTCAGAATTGTCATATCTTATTCAGTCGCGAGCAATCTCAGTCATCTCATGTTTGTGTAATTTTGAAGTAATCTCCTAGCAACTTCTGATCACTCAACTACATATATCGTGTGTTTTTTTTTTGCTTATGAATGTACGGAATACGTGCATGTTTATCTTCATGTTGTTTTTGAAAGCTAACACTACTTCGCTTTCAAGTTTAACATAAATTGCATATGAGTCTTTGGCAATGATGTTCGACGGCTGATTAATAAAAGCTTTGCAAAATCAACGCGAAATATTCATAGCGGCGACAACGACGATAATTTCGGGTTGATTGCATCAAAGAAATTCGCGCTTCTGTCTGTATCAATATTTGCGACAATTTACTCCTCGTTAGATGAAGAAGAGGCACTTTTATTTCTTGCCATTTTTTCTTACGAAGAAAATCCTATTTGTCTTTTAATTCATGTGTTATTTGTCATAAGAAGACATAAATTCACTGTACTAATAAAAGGCATGAAAGAATAGAACATTTTGGTATTAATAATATAGCTATAATAAAAAGTAATTTCAGTATTAAAAATTAAGGAAGTAAATATTTTATTAATAAAATTACTTACCACGAAATATTCTATACAATTAAATATATAAATCGCTGAAATTGTCGTTGCACTTTGGGAATTCCGCCTGTCGCACGGCACAATTTCGCAGAACGAAAAATTTGTAGTCACTACAAATATTCCGCGTTGATTTGGGAAAACCTTAAAGCGTCATAATACTGTGTTCCCCTTGACTAATGAATTGAATTTAATTTCAACGTATGCTAAGACACCTTAAGTTTATTTATAATCTATTTATTGCCGTGACTAATTAATTAGCTGTCGAAGAAAGTTGATCGCAGCTTATTAGTACTTTTAATTTACGATTTATACTTAAAAGCGAACACCATTTGAGGTAGACACTTCTTACGTCCACGTATTTCCTATGTTCGCGGATAAAACATTCCTTTTAGTTACATGACGTAATTACATAATACATTATTAAGAACGACTTATGAGATAAGATATTCTAGGTGCCTGCTCTTGTACAGGCAGATTTTTAATGATTGTCAGGAAAAACTGTTTTCCGGGGCACTGATACCAATACTTATCAATGGTGTAGATTTAATAAGTGTTCAATCAGCATAATATTAGCATGCTACCAAATATACATATAGAGCTTTTTAATAAGAACTACCGGATACATTTATGTATGGATCGATACACTGCAGAGCATCGCGTTTATATTGTGAAAAAATACTATGAAATGCGTCTTCTTTTATTATTCTGGTTCACATCACTCAACAGAAAAAACAATCCGCAGTATAGTGCGTAAGATTGAGATGAAACGGTCTGTTAAAGATGTAAAGGCAGTAGTACGTGCTACGTGTAGGCTGTTCAATTGAAAATATTGCAGCGAATTATGAAAGTGTGGCTCAAAATCCAAAAAAGGTCTATTTCATGTCGGTCGCAGCAACTGGGCCTTACCAAGACCATAATGTGGCGAATTTTAACAAAAGATTTAGTTCTCCTTCCATAGAAGATTTAGTTAACACCAGAATTGAATCAAACCGATTATATGCAACGCCGTATGTTTGTTAACTGGGTGCTTCAAAACCTGACAGTTGATAATGATTTTTGTAATAAGATTATTTTTAGCGACGAAGCCTACTTTCATTTAAATATTGGGTATGTTAAACTGTCGCATTTGGGGCAATCAAAATTCGAAACATATCCATGAAAGGCCAATGCACTCGCAACATGTGCTGGTGTGCTGTCTGGTGCACTTTATAGGCTGGAGGCATTATCGGGCCCTATTTTTTTTTGAAAATGAAGATGGTCATGCGTTTACGGTCAACAGCGGCCGTTATAAGTTGCTGTGGCTAGCTTAAGTGAATATGGAAGTAAATAATTTGTGGTTTCAACAAGACGGTGCGACATGTCACACCGCTCACGAAACTGGATTTATTGCGAAAGAGCGTTAAATTAAAATTTTCCTCTTTTGGAGAGAATCAATGTGTAAAAGTTGAAAATATCATATGTGTTTGCTGAACATTGCTTTTTTTCTGGTGTATTACTTGACCCGAACATTATAGTTAGGTCTGCGTCAGAATTTTAGAAATTATTCACTTTTTTTAGCATCAGCCGCATTATTTAAATGGTATAAGCATTAAAACAAGCACCTGCACGATGGTATACGCTAATTAAAGTTTCCGAAGTGTGCAAGTCGTTACTCTCTGAAAGTTTGCCAACATCCAAAGAGAGAACGCTCAAACTACGTATCTCGCTATACAATATTTAGGAGATATGTTACGTGCTATGCGCCCCTAACACATAATTCATGACTACGCGGTTCCGCCAGGTGCGCTTTCTCCGTCTACGAATAAGGTCTTCCTAAAGTACGTTGTAATAAGTTTAATGCAAGAGAGTTAAAATTACCTGGAAGGAAATAACTATCGGTATTAGCCGTAGGATTTTCATGTCAATAGCTTTTAAAACTAATGTATCGGTAAATACCCAATGGAGATTTAGGTATGATTTAAATGAGCCCATATATTTTTTAATATTGTGATAAGCCTTCTAAGGACAAATTCAACGATTTGTAGAGATATACGATTCATATCCTCTATCTTGGGGTCAACTTTAGAAAGATTTTTTGAAAACCTTTTGTGTAACTTGGATAAAAAGCTAATTTAACATACATATGTATTTCTAATTACTGCCGTCAATACTACCAAGTGTGCTTATACTTCTAACTCTTCTCCGTTCAGAATCTGTTAACGTTAGCAATTTTGATGATTTCTTTTCATTTTCATACCAATCACTTGGTAGAGAGTAATTGCAAGCGAGGGTTTCATATATAATTGTAATCCTTTTTATGCATTAAATTATATTTTAAACCGTTGTTGTTGCTAGTAGCTACCTTTTTAACTCAAAAAACGAATATGGATGTTTTGAAATAAGTATATTGGATATTTTAACATTTATATGGATATGAACTTGCTTTCGAAACCTAGCTAATGAAGATTATTAAATATTATTTTTGCTATAAGTATCCTTGTCTTATAAAACAGTTAAAGTACTGTATATTACCTACTGTAATACATTTTCTTTTTATTCTAGGTCCCAAGAAAATTTCGGCCTTCTCCGATAAACTGAAGAACTTGATCAGGTGGTTTTCGAAACTTCGCCATTTGAGGCAACTGGGTTTCAATCAAGGTATGCAACCGATAGTCGCCCACGAAGGCTGGTGACGTCAAGGAATGGGCTGGCTTTTTATTATTTTCCTCACGCTGGCCCTTATTGCACTAATAGGTAAGTGACCTAAGTACGTTGATGTAGCGAAAATGTCTACTCAATTCTTCTGTTGATGTCGAGTTGAAAATTCCAAGTAAACTCCAGCTTCTAGTTCCTGTAAAGACAATGACTACACTAATATAAATACTAGAAACACCACGAACTGCCATTTGTTTGACTGCTTATGCTAGAAAGTGTTCTTCACCACAAAGTGAACGTAATGGTTACTTCTTGGATAATGCACTATTTGATACCAAGTGCAATGTGCAGTGTATCACATATATATAGCAACTACCACCGTACAGCCTGACAAGGCTCATCCTGAAAAAAAAAAAAAAATTAAAGCTCTATAAGTAGCAAAACTATCTGGAGCGTGATCACAAAGGGAACCAAGCTACACAGAAGGAAGAAAATCTTGAACGAACGTATTAAATATATTTTTAGGGGATGGGTGAGAAATTTGTCGTATCAATTTCTGGCTCGATTCAGGATCCTTTAGAGTTATTAAGAAGGAATAATAAATGTCGTAAGAGGAAGCCATAACAATAATCAACAACTTTAAAAGCTGCTTCTCAAAGAAAACATCGCAATATACTTAGCTTACTGCTTTAACGAATGTTTACAGGAAAGTTACTTTCCAGACTAACTAAGAATAACCAAACTTGTTCCAATACACAATACAATACGTTTTTGAAAAAACGTATTGTATTGGATGAACGTCAACAGAAAGCACAGGTCAGGACGGCCGTACCAGAAATTATAGAAGAAATAACAACCGCGTTCGGTCATAAACAAGAAGTTATGGCAACCTATTGTAATCTCTTCAAAATCTTTGAGGCGTGTCACTTTGTTCTAATGGAAAATCTTCATTAACATGGTGTAAGAGGCCATGCATATAAACTATTGAAATTCTACTTATCAATACATGACTTCCTTCACATTTTATTCTGATTTCTCTTTCCCTTTTTGTTTTCTGGCCATTTACTCTAGTCATAAGCATGTTTCTGTCAGTTTTATTTGTTTATTTGTTGATTTTACTTACATATTTTGTCTTAGGTTCGACGTATTTCTGTGTTGACATATACTTAGGTATATTTACTTTTTTTGTATTTTATGCGGATAATGTTCAAGCCGAAAGATAATAGACTATAAAGTTATTACAATAATAATAATAATTATTATATTTGGTAATTCAAGCACATTTGTAAATGGAAATATTTGATACTTGTCTTAAAGCACTCTGGCTTAGTACTAGTTGCTTGGTATTTGAAGCATTTGGAGACGTTACGCTTCAATACGAGCTCAAATTTTCATCATTAATTGCTTTTTAGTCAATTTTACCGTCTCTTTTTCTTATATAATTGATGTTATCTGTCATGCGTGCCACCGACACATCTCGTCTAGTGATTTCAGTTTGCCCACTTATCCGAAATGAAGGTCTCTCTCGTGGTTGACAGCTCCATTTCTAAAACAACAATCCTTTTTCTGTGTATCCTATTTTCCCATTTTCAAAAGGTTAAATTTAGGCATATCATAGTGAAATTTCATCAATTAATAATCGTTTGTTTAGTCTTTATCAAACTTCGCGCTAAAACTTCACTTCGTAGAATTAAAGCGTCATCAAAAAGCATAGAATCTAGGCTATAGTTGCGTTTCTGCATCACCTGCATCATTCTACATCAAAATTCATAGTACAGGAATATCATCAAAGTTTGCTGTGGAAATAAAACAATCGCTAACGCGATTAAACAATGGCGTGACGCTAATTTCCAATCGAAAGATACCAATTTGAAAGTTTTAAAAGAAATGTGACTCAAGCAAACTTTTTAAAAAGAAACCTCATAAGCATAGAATAAGGTTAGTTTTCATTTAAATTTCTAGAACTTCTTAAACATTTATGTGTCTATAACAATAAAAATCTAAATTGCCGAAAGAGTGTTTTAGAGACACTGCCGAATTTCACGACACTTTTCTTCTAAATAATTTGAAAAAGTCCTAAATTTCCAATTTTTTTCAATTTTTCCCCTCGTAAAGTGTTATTATAATTAATATCTAGAAATATGGTGAAATGTAGAATAACTTCATCCCTACTTTTAATTTTTATTTCGAAAAATTATTAGAGAAATATCAGCAGCAAACAAATTGCTAAAAATATGGCGCTTTCTATAGCGACCTTACTATCTAATTATAAAAGAGCGCTTGGGAAAATTTATATTGCGAAACGTAAAATTATATTAAACTCTCGTAAAAAAAAGATCAATTTTTGTCAGTAGAGGAAAAGAATACACCTCTATAAGTAATTTATCTTGTTGAAAATAACCCAACAAAACGCTTCCGGCTAATTAGGCAAACAGACAGCTTCTCTTTACTCCGATGATATGCCTATCAGTCAATAGGTACTCGATTCCACAGCTCTCCTGAGTAAATGAACTGTCTTCGACAGGCTTTATACAGTACGTTAACTTTTCGAATCTATGTGTTAGGGCGTTTAATCTCCTAAAATCAATATTTCATTATAACACACTTTTACGTTGAAGGTGAAAGAAAGGTAGATGAAAGGCTATAATTATAGCGGAGCTTTTTAATTTGCTCGGCTGCTTCTTATTACAGACGCTTGCGGATATATTTAAAATCAGAAAAGCTGAAAAAATTATATCTAGAGTACACCAACTTGAACAATTTGTTAATTGTATCAACAAAGGTACACCATGTTGACCATATGTAATTACAGAAACATGCAACAAAATATTGCCACATTTAAAGTTGTTAGTAGTTCTACTTCGATGAGTTAAAAAATGTGTTTTAAATTTCATATCTTGAATTGTTCGATTAATAAAAGTATAGAGGCAACATAAAGGCATGCATGAAATACAATGGCTTATTATTTATTATAATTATTCGCCTCTACTTACGCCACCACGCCATTCCCTAGACACCAGTGTTGTGGAAGACCGTGAGAATATTGAAAAAGAAGAAGTCTGCAATCCCGCTTATTCATAGTTCTGGTGGCAAGGCAGGCTGCGAGTTTTAAATCCGATTACGAATCGTCAGAACAATCTATCCACTAACAATAAACTCCACCTCTACCTATCCGTGATCTGTCTTATTTTAACTTACGGAGCAGCAGTCTGGACAATCGCTGCTAAACGCCACATTGCCAAACTTCAAGTAACTCAGAACCACCTCTGTCTGTCTCTCTCAACCCAGCCATCCAGCACAATAACATTTTAATTCGTAATTTACAACGATAGAAACATCATCTAGCACTACGCTAGACTGGGTGACATTCAATTTAACTAATTCGCTGTGATCAGCGTGAGTACTAAAATCCTACGCCCACCTTTGTTGTGGCTCGAATATAAAAAAAAGCAAATTAATACTGACGATTGAAATTAGGAAGATTTCCAGGTGCTCAATAAACCAATCCATTGACCATTGACCCAAATAATATTAAAGTATCGCCACAGACCGCATCGCACAAGCTATAATTTACATACAATAGCACTTCCTTTAAGTCTATCATAGGTTATGACTGTGGTTAATATGGTGAAGTACAGCAATAAAAGGTAATAAAAGGTATTTTGAATTTCTCGAAAATAGGTACTGAAAAGAAAGAGCATATAGTGGAATAAGTAGGAATTTTTAATGAACCATGTTCCTATTTGCAAAAATTGATAACAAGTACAAATCTTAGGGGAAAATGTACTTCTTTTAGCTTTAAAAAATGACATTTCACATCGGCGTAATAGTTTTTGAGATATTTGCATTTTTTTAAGAATTTCTAGTTGATAGGTATTTCCAAAAATCCTTACATTTCATGGCAATATTGTTCAAACCTTAAATTCTGTTTTTTTATTGGAAAGTATACAGATTTTATGAATTTGGAAACCCCAGCGAATGTAGATGTAGCAAGTAATCATGGTATCATAGGATGGGCTTACGTTAGCTGTATATCAGAAACTAAGCAGATTCAAAATTTGTAAATAGATTAAATTAGAAAATATCTTTTCAACTTACAGTTTTACAGGAAGTAACGTAAATTTAATTTTCTTAAACGAATTTCCCTAATTTTTATAAAACAGTTTTCAGCAATTCATTTTACGTAAAATGATGTATTTCGATAGGTTCGTTTTAAAGTTAACTTGACGATTTCAAAGTCGTAGTGCTTTATCGCTTATTTCCTCGTATGCGAAAGTGTCGATAAAAAGTATTTCCATTCTTGTACAAATATTATGTATTTATTGTTCAAATATGTTCAACTTCACTCATTAATAAACAAAACATCCTGTATATTTTTACTATAGATGATGAAATATTAAATTCTTCCTCAAATATTACATTCCACTAAATCTAAATTAGTACTTGAACAATTATCAATTATTATTAATTTGGTTGTATTGTATTCAAAAGTTAGAAAGTTGGCTATAAATATTCATCACCAATTTAATTTGAGGTGCCAAGTTTGGAGAACGTGTTGAGTTACAAGTTTGGAGCTCTGTTTGTTATCCGCTTTCCCTCAAATTGCTTCTTCCTAGATATATGGAAATTTCTTCTGATGTAAGCCGGTGCATCATCCACCTATTTATGGAATTTGTAAGAATATCAAAACTGAAGTTTACATCTGTCGAAACATTAAAAAAAAATTAATTTCTCAAAGTTCATACAACATAAAGCTATGACTAATTCTCTGAAATAAACAATACTCCTAGTCTTTCCCAGGGCGATTCAAGTATCGCGTTATGTTTTGATTATAGATGGATGATGAGAACAGAAATTACACATTTCCCTTCCAACATCAATATATTTTAGGCTAACATTTATATATACCGGATGAGTTACAGCTTAGCTATACATTTAATAGAAAAATATTTGAAGTGTAAGTTGCTCAAAATCAATCTATAGCTAAGAATTATCTTGAAGTATACAGAGTGTTTAGTTTCTCTGGTACGTTATTTTTCAAAGAAAAATATAGCATTTGCAGTATTTTCTCAAAAATGTTATATCTCCCATTACTTTACATGAATTTTTTACTGTTGCTGTGACAATAGTTCAAGTTTCCTATTCAATACCACATACCTTTATTTCCTTATATAAGGCGTTCTGGAAGGAAACATTAATTGGAGCATTTTCAAACAGTTGAAACTCGTTTTTTTTTTTTAAATGGTATAGGAAGTATACTGCAGGGATCAAAGAGATTTCAAATATGGGAATGGGGAAAAAATATACGAGGTAGAAAGAACAAACGAGTTTCAACTGTTTGAAAATGCTCCAATTAATGTTACCTTGCTGAACAACAAAATAAATAAATATTTGGTATTCGTGTAGAATGATGACAGATAAAAGAAATAAAATTTTTAATGATTATCAATAATAATTTGGAGAAGCTATCGCTGCTTCACATATTTCTAAAATCTTTCGCACAGTTGCTGTTTTTAATTGAATTTCATAATTTATTGTACATAAACGAATACATGTTTACGGGATGCGTAGATTTTATAGTGTACATACGCCTTGAAATAAGAAAGTTGATAACCGTTTTCGATTTATTCAGGAATAGCATAAGATTAAAAATATTTATTTTTTTCCGTAATATCGTCCAATAAAATTTCAAAAGTTACATTCAGAAATATGTCTAACAAACAGTAATTGCGAATGACCTTGTATGTAATAGTATACAACAAGGAAATGACAGCGCCATCCGGTTTCAATGTAGTACTGTACTACTAGTTTCCGTTTGGCTCCTTGTTCAATTGAGTTAATATCAGGATCTACTGCATTCCGTGGTACCGAAGAAAGTTTTTGGTGGTTAACACAAAATTGGGACCTACTCCATAAAACATAATCTTCCAGAACTAGTTTCCCTTTCTTTCTTCTCAGACGAAACTTGACTGCTAATTGTTTTATTAACAGGTCCAGTGAAAATTCTTATGTCATGATACAGAACCCATTGCATTCTGAAAACATTGGTCTTTGAATAGCAGCTTCACAAAGGAGAATTATTAGTCCAAGAGACGGATACTTCCAAGAAGACACTGCTTATAAAACACTACAAACAATGGAGCTGTGGGAGACTTTTTTCTACGTTCTCCTGATCTAACTTATTTTTTAGATTGTTTTCCATACCACACACAAGAAATACAGTTTTTAAAAATAACCCACACACAATTCAAGAACTCACCGGAGCAATAAAAATGTCTGTGACGAGATAATCTTTCAAAACACCTCATCAACGCCTTTAATAACATGAAACGACGATGAGTAAAAATTTGCACCGGAACCCGAGATCACTTCGAGCATTTACTTTAATTGTTTGAAAATTTTTTCTTTTACTTTTACTAGGAAACAATTTCGCTAACTTTATTATTGGCTTAGATTACCACGTTATCCATTTACAAGCAAGTAAAAATTTTTTTTCCACAATCGCTATTCAAAATAGACATTTGTGCTCGTAGTTGACAACGCAAAGTTGTAATAGTTTACCGCTTTAAAGTAACAAAATCGGTAAAACGCTCGCCCTCCGAATTTTTGGATTACTTTTCAAAAATTGTAATAATTGTACTTTTAATGTCAACATTATAAATAATTAGTTTCCAATTTAAATAAATTATCGTATTGTCTATATCAAAATAAATAGTAGATAATAGTAGTTGCGATTGTAGAAAACATTTTGTGTGTTGCGAGCGCACGTGTATGTTTTCGATTTTGAGAACAATCTCTCAATCGACGATGGAGTTGCGAACCCATCTTTAAGAAGGCCAAGGTGACAACAGACCCAAAAATGTGATGCTTGCAACATTTTGGTATAGCGAGAGCGTCTTGCGACTTCAAAGAACACAACACTCCAGTAAACGCCGGTTAAGGCAAGTCATCATCAAGAAACACCGAGGAAAGTTGAGTCGAGGTATTTGACCCTTGCACGACGATGCTCCTGTCCGCACAGTTGCAATTTCGAAGGCTACTGTGCGCCATTGCGGATTCAAGCAATTCGATCGCCCATTGTACAGCTCCGATCGTGCACCAAGTGAATATCTTTATTTTCAAAATTAAAATGGAGATAGCAAGGAGAAAATTTTACAAGATGAAGAGATTCATGACTGTTTTAGAACATTTTGAAGACAAACATCGTATTTTTATAGCGGTATTGAAGCGTTGGTTAAACGTCTTAAGAAGTGCATTAAAATAGGAGGAGATTATATTGAAAAATAATTAACGCCTCCTTTCCATGTTAGGCCTAGAGTACGTGGGCCGCCCCTCATGTAACATTGCCAGTCAACATTTCATTTTCATTATTTTCCCATGTAATAGACCTTCGCGTATTAGGAAACGACTCTGTATAAAAGAATGTTTTTCTTCCGGTATTTATGTAGTTCCGTAACTTCCGGTGTACTTAAGAATAACAAGATACAGCAAATACTAAACTTTGCCAGACAATTAACCAGCAATCATAGACCCTAGGCCATTTTATCTAGGTGTATCTCGATTAAGTTTAATCTCGAAAAAAGCATGTCCAATAGTTGCCATTTGGATTAATCGCATTTTTTTCAGTTACAGGATTTCCTTCGCCGCAGGGAAGTGCGCACGGTCCATCAAGTCCGTCTTTGAGCACTCCCGCGCCAGGAATAATAATGTCTGCTGGCGGTGGAGTCGGCGTCATTAGAAGGAACTGGGCGGCGGGTTGGCGCGAATGGCGTCGTGCTGATCCGACTTTAATAAATAGCCTTTGGAGAAGTAAAATGGGCAACGGCATTAGAAAGCAACTAGGTCAGTTGGAGATTCCAGTTTTTATAGAAATTGTTAGTATTGTAATTCCTATTTGCTTTTTTTTCCGGAAAAATGCAAATACAATCACTATCTGCAAATGGGATTTGTTACAAAAATATACCAGAATTCTTCGAAATAGTTTAAAATCGCATAGAACGCAATTAATTAATAAATTTGAAGATGACAAATATACAGTTTATAAGAAACATTGTTTAATGTACGTATTTTGAAAGATCAGTTGCTTCAACAGATATAATTACCTAAATATGAACAATATAACAATATATTATATATAACAATATATTAATATTTCGTAATTAATTAATCAAAAATAGTGGCTTGTATTGATGATATTTAAAAGTCTTCGATTTGGTCAATCATCAGCTTCTACTTCGAAAGCTTGAGTTCTATGAAGGACGTGGGGAATGCCCGGACATGTTTTAATTTCATTTGATAAATGGAATTCAATGTTATGGCAGCGGGGGAATTTGTAGTAGTTGCTGCTCTAGGTAGAGAGATAATGGGCTGGCTTCACTCAGATTTCAATACGAATGCGGTCTGAGAAGTGAGGTAAGAGGCACAGAGACACAAGACAGCTGTTAATGTTTGATCTAAATAAAACAAGTAAATTATTTCGTGCGGTCGTTAAACACTTTCATATTGACTGGAAAAAACCAAAAGAAA
Source organism: Oryctes borbonicus (assembly GCA_902654985.2). Taxonomy (NCBI): domain Eukaryota; kingdom Metazoa; phylum Arthropoda; class Insecta; order Coleoptera; family Scarabaeidae; genus Oryctes; species Oryctes borbonicus. Next base: position 787,621 of record LR736888.1, read on the forward strand.
TCAAAGAGGAGTTAAATCATGTCCATGGTGAACCTGAACTATCATTTAACAGAGTTTCTTTTCTTGGATTAATGAATTTAAACGTGGTTGTAAGAGCACCCAAGGTGAATCAAGATCAAGACGTCCGAAAGAGGCTACCACTGACGAAATGATCACAAAAATTTTAAATGATCGTCGATTGAAGATGCCTGCGATAGCTGAGATTACTGGGATATAAAAAGAACGTTTTGGTCATATTTTACATGAACACTTGCATGAACACTTACATGTGAAAAAGATTAGGACAAAACAAATAACTATTAATTGTAATCCTTCTCTAATTATAGACAGAAGTAATAATAAATACAAAAGCAACTAAAACATGCGTTAAGGTTCACCCAAAAATAATTAACTTAAATATGTCTTTGCCCACGATAATTAGTTCCCACAAATTGAACATAAATTTTCTCATTCTCCGAACCGAAGCATATAATTGAATTTGAAATGGGGTATTCCTTTGAACAACGACGGGCAATTATGTAGTGTGCCTGGGTTTTTGTTTGTCTTTGTAATGAGCTACCCTATCAAGATCTCGCAGATATAATTGAATTTTACGGCTTAGTTCGACAATAGCACGTAATAATTACATCTAATTTTCATTCTACGACCTTTGTTCCAATTCGATATTTGTGCGGAATTTAATCTTTAAGCAGTAACGCATGCAACTGATCGCATTTAATAATGCTACATACGAAAATCAATAATACCTACATATACGCAATGATGTTATAACCGCATTAATTTTATAAATGCTTATTATCGGAGATGAAGAGTACAGGTTTAATTTAGCAAAGTTGCTAAATTTTATATCCAAAGAGAAAATGGATCTGTAACGAATAGCGTTCGAGATTTAGGAAACAAAAAAACAGCACATTTTCTCCTTTTATCTCTAACGCCTTTATTTAGCTTTACAGACAAAAATTAAAAACACATTTTCGAGGCTATTTTCGATCGCATATCTAATGACGTAATTGGAAGTAGAAATGTCTTTCAGGTGTTGTCGCGTAGTTAATATTTTACTTGACGTTTCGCTGATCATGCTGTCAGCTTCTTCAGAAGATTTCTAAAGACTGGTGTTGTTGTCTCTTGCTCCTTGTTATATATCCCATTTTTGTTCCGCTTTGCTGATCCATAACCGTTCCATTCCGCCGAATCGCGTCGTTCGTACTATGACGACTCCGTAGTGCTAACTTCCACGTGTTGCTGATTATGTATCCGTCCTCACGATTGAAGCTGTTGGTGTTCTTCATTATTTCTATCGATTCGCGTATTATCCTCGGGTAGTAGTGGCTGGTCCTGGCTAATACCTTAACGTCGCTGTAGGTTATGCGTTGGTCTCCTTGTTGGTGCAGGTGTTCTGCTACTGCAGATTTTTCAATATGCCTAAAGCGTGCGTCTCTCTCGTGTTCTTTCACTCTGTACTGAATACTCCGTCCTGTTTGACCGATGTGGCTTTTCCCACACTGGCATTTCAGTTCATATATGCCTTTTGCTCGTAGTTTCGGTAACACGTCCTTGTTGGGAGGGAGTAGCTGGTCGATTTTGGTCACCGTGTTGAATCGTGTGGTGATGTTTTTTTCCCCTAGGGTCTTTTTTAGCCTGTCGGTTACTCCGGCTATCTACGCAAGGTATGCGTATCCTGCTGGTTGTTGTTGGTCTTCGTCTTTTTTCTGCTCTCGTGGCTTCCTTATATATTTTGTACTGTAGCCGTTCTTCTGCAAGGCGTTTTTAACTTGTTGTATTTCACTATTCCTGTGATTTTTGTCGCTTATTTTCTCCGCTCTTCTTAATAATGTGTTGAGGAGGGATCTCTTCTGTCGAAGATGGTGGTGAGATGTTGCATGCAGTATGACATAATTGGAACTTTTATATAACGAAAGCGATCGAGATATTTTATAAATGGCAAACTGAAGGTATTTTTGTGAAGTTAATAACATTAACAGTAATACACTGGCTGCAATTAAAAATGCACCACCCCTAAATTGCACTCGGAACGGCAACGACGGGGAGATGAATACAATTCAACAGTGTTTAGTGATGAATCCCGATTTTCTTTATGACACCATGACGGTAGGATTAGAGTGCTTCGGCGATCTTTCGAGAAAGGGCCAACGAATTCAGGCTGATAAAGCTGAAAATATTTTAATAATTTTTTAAATAATTAATAATATAATAATTTAATTAAAGCATAATATGAAAGAATTATATTAATTTATTATATATGGTTGAAATCAGAAAGAAAAAAGAATTTCTGATGCTGTCAAAATCCGCGCCGATAGGATATAGAAAGAATCAAATCATATTTGTATAAGTTTCGATTACACCAAGAGATAAAGTATCGAATGTAGGCTTAAGCTTTTATCTGCAAATATAGATGCTAGAGGTAAAAGGAGGAACTTACCATTTTTCGTTTTTTGCTTTTTAATCTCGAATGTCGTTGACACAGGTCTTTTTCTCCTCGAGTTCATAATAAACACAATATTTAGCAGTTTTGTCAAATCTAAACCTACTCTTTATCTCCAGTAATAAACGAGATCTCCATGATGACCATCGGCTAAGAATCAATCTGTATAATAATTTTCAACGGATAACCTAATAATGTACAGTGTCCGCGGAAAAGTCTACACCACATGGGAACTACGTTTGTAATTTGTGTATCATTGCACACCAAAGAACTGTTTCAAAATATTTGTCACATCGTATTTGTACCAATATGTAAATGTTATTTAAAAATGTTATCAAATGTCATGAGAAAAAAAGGACTTATTTTTTCTGAATATTTTCTTCATCAATATTAGTTGAAAATCGAGCATTCGCCTCAGAAAAGACTAAAGGGAATTTATTATTTATTTTCCTAAATTAAATCATTTTGCGTAGAAAAGTTAAGGACGTTCTTGGACCATCTTAACGGAAAATTTTAATAGTGGAGTTATATTGAGTTGAGTTGAGAAGTTAGAAAGTACTTCGAATTTTTTATGCTCAAAATAAAAGAAAACTCTTTCCGATAAAACTTTCCCTGAAATCTTAAAAGCTATCGTGTATTCTTACAATTAAATAAGAGAAATTGTTTTACTAAGGAAGATTTTTGGAGTATTTTCGCGTTGAGTGAGAAACTAAAAGAAATATTAACATTAGATTTAATATCTTAAATTTGTTTTTTAGGCAAAAGCTTTAACAATTTATAAAGTTATAAACAACTTTATTAACACATAGCTTTTATGTCAATTGTAAGCCAAATGCATTGTTACATTCTCTAATTCAGCTAGTGTTCTAAAGTTGCACTAAATAAGGAAAATGTGAATACGAAATTTTATTGGGTTAAAGGCCATCTAGGCATTGCGTTTAACGAAAAAGCAAATCTTCTTGCCTAAAGAATCTATAGTTATGGTATCTTTTATAAGTCTATTTTAAGCAGTAGGGAACTTGTAAAACTAATATATGAGGAGCTACGACATCGTGCTTGAGAACACTCTTGGGATAAGGCGTATACCATCAAAATAACCCAGTACGCCTATTTTCACCCAATAGTCGATAGTATGCCATGGTATTATTTTCAAGGTACCATCTCCGGATTCTACCGTACCATAATTGCTCATATTAAATTCGGGTACGGCCAATACTCAGTACATCTGCATAGATTGCGCATAATTAGAGTTTCTATCTTGTAAATATAGTAGTGAAGGGGCCGATTTTAATCATATATTGTATAACTGTGGTTTACATAAAGACGAATTTGTTTCCCAATTAGTCTTCGATGGCATTCGTTTACCAACAAGTCTAATTACCCTAATTCTAACTCAAAAATTATATTTGACCTTGTAGCAACCATCCTTAGGAAAACGAAAGTAAACGTTTGAGATCGGCTTTATAAGTCTCTCCTAGATTCTCCCTAGGCTACCTATGTGAGTAAACGTATAGTCCGTTGGTCGTTTTCGTGGTTGTTTATATTGGCCGATAGGCCTCGGGATGACACTTTAAGTTTTGCAAAGTCTATAGCTAGATCTAGCATTGAGGCATATGGACTTTGATCCTGAGATGCCATTAAAAAAAAAGAAAAAAACGTGTTCCTTTATGCGTACTATCTAGTTTTAAACAATACTTCAAATAAATACTATTAAATATTTATAAATGAAAACATAACATTTCTGTGTATCGCCCTTCTCTTTCAATACATCTAATGATCTTTCTGGAAAATTTTGTTGATGCGTTTACTAAACATCCAGCAGATATTTCTACACAAACATCGCTTATCCAGTTTGAAATGGACATTTGCGGTATATTTCATCTTTCTGTCATTAGCGTTAAGTCACGAGATCTTGCTGGCTATGGGTACCCCGAATATCTATCCATTTCGCCCAAATAAATGAATTAAATAGTTTCATATACCGACAGTGCTGTGTATCAATGTTCTATCTAGTTAGACAGTGATTACAATAAGATGGACTATCGAGAGCTTTTTTCCAACGGCGTATTATTAATTACCTCGGTTATTTCAGTCATCAACAGGTTCAAGTATCGATTAGCATTTAAATTTTCTCGAAAATAACTGGGTCCAATTAGTTTACCACTGAAAATACCACGCTAAACATTAGTTTTAAAGAAATATTGATATATGCATTAAATTATAAATTTGGAGCTTTTACTAGTCCACCATCTACGATTCTGAGAAGGCACTGTATCATAATCAACGGTTGTCGACGAATGAACTTTGAAACCATGTGCAAAGATCAAACCTGACATAAAAATCTCGAACTCACAACAAATTGATAAATTTGGATTTAAATGGATAGTGTTTGTTTCTCTTTTAAATATTTCTCACCGTAGTCTTCTTTGCTTCTGTTCTGCCATAAATAGCATCAACCGAACTTATTTCATCACATTCAGTAAATATTTCATACTTATAAATTTGCTAGTTGTCGTGTGGCCACTTAAATTCATCTTTCATCGAATTGGTTCGCTTAAATTTGTGAACAATACAGCCAAAACAAACCTACTTTCAGTAAGAGTAAGTATCTTCTAATCTCTCAATTCAGTATGACTCCACTATTGACATATTCCGATACGAGTGCTTTTAAGTTTTCCGTGGACACTGCATATACTTCTTTTACTTATTCACATTGGAAAAATTCTTGCGAAACTTACTCTCCTGATGTAGTTTTGAGAAATTACAACTATTTATTTTGTTTGCAATAGCAAAACGCTCATTGGTCTTTCTTTTGCAGGAAACGCTGAGGTATATATTATGTTGGCGTTGCTGATAGGTCTGGTGACTGTTGTTATAGGATGCTGGCTATCAGATAACTGTTGGTCTCCGGAACCAGACCATGGAGTGACAGTCGCCTGACCCACATCTAATCCCAGTCCTCCCCCGGTAAGGGCATTGATGACGTCGCCAAGCCTCGTTAGCGCATCTTCCACTAGCAGCCCTGAATCGAGTCCGGAAAGCGACTGGCCTCTCGTTGATGTTTCAGAAAGAGATTCGATGAATCTCTGACAACACGCCCCCAACGAAAATAACAATGACGAAGACATCTTCGATAATGTCATTCACGTGTTCGAGACCAAGAAGGAGGGTTTAACGACGAAAATTCCATGCAATGATGTTTTGCATAACGGTAATATCATCAACAACCACTCTGACGATACTACCGAGGACGATGGTAACTTCGTATGTGTGGGTAATTGTGATAAGGTTGTCGCTGACAGTGTGGTCATTGATATAGGCAACCAACTTGACTTACTGTAGTTTGTAGTAATTTTATAAATAATGTAATTAGACAAAGAGTATTAAATACTGTGACCAGGAATTGAACTAACGAATTATTGAAATGGAGAGGAAATTTTGTGATAAGAAATTCTGAAACTTTACGCGTTTTAATTCAACGAGGGGAATCCAAATTTAGTGCTATCCGTGTACTGCATAAAATATGAGCAATATACTTAATGTTTATGCATATATTAGGTGTTCGAGTGTTCGGCAAGTTCACATTATTCATGTATATGTATCATACTTTTAAGCAATTCATTCTATAGCTCATACATATCGTTAAATGTAGCTAGAGAAACTGATTTGTGCATTATTTTAATGTATGTGAAAGATATTCGGCTGAAATGGACGAAAGAACATTAATATACAATGCGTCCACAGAAAAAAGTAAAAAGATTTGCTTGATCCGAAATGTTCTTTATAGTAATCAGAATTTTGATTAAATCTACATGGTGCGGTAAGTAGGCGGAGCAAGATATAACTGTTCCAAATATCGTTAAAATTCAGATAATTTGTTAAATAACTGCTACATCTAACACAATTTTATTTATTTTTTAAAATTATTAATCACTTTGCAAATTTCGCCAGAAAGAGATAGTTGTGCATAACGCAATGCGAATGTTTATGTGGTTACCGTTCATAGTTAATATTATCCTTCCCTTATCTGGAAAGCTTTTTAATTGCTTTAAAATGTATATATTTTGGTTATGAGTCAAAGCAGCGAGTCTTACAATTACAATATAACCACTCTTTATTTGTCGCGCCGCTAACATTCTGAGAGAGAAAAAAACATAAATCAAAATAAAAAGCAATTATTGAAAGCGTCATTTCTTCGTCATCGATTCTACATAACAGCATCTTTATTCTACAGGCGAGTTATTACTGTCGCAAGTGTCATTCGCCAAATTTGTATATATGTATATTTTCGAAAATATGTTACTTATGTGGAAGCAGTTTAAGCGTGATATTAAATTAAGAAAGAACGTAATAATTTTGGTTTATTGGCAACCATTTGGCAGGAATTTTGAAAAACTAAGAAGGAGAAAAATTAGGAAAAAATCTAAACAGAAAATCAATAACATAATAAGTAGATGGAAACTTAAAAAAAAAATAAAACAAATGACGAAGCCAACTTCACAAAAATAAGTTTCCTTTTTATGCACGAAATAGTATTTTCATTGGAATATTAAAAGGAAATTGTGAGGAAATTTGATGTACACACTATCGCAGAATTTTTTCTAAATAGGCAATAATTCGAAACGACTTGTGCACGTAATACATCTTCTTTTTCAAATACCCTATAAGAAAAGTTGCATGAGATATGATCGAGAGTACGCGACGGCGGCGAAGGTATCCCGTTGATTTTCATTCAAATTCCTGTGAACATTCCGCGGCTCGGTAAACGATCCATTCGCAGCCAAGTTTCTATGGAGATCTAGAAAAATGATATGGTGTGGCTGTTGTCGTTGTGGATACAATTGTAAATATCTTCTACTCGGCACTATCGTATTTCGATTCATAGAATAATTCTAGTTAACGTATTTCGCTTCTCTTCGTTGGCGTATGAAATTTTTTTATTACTAATGAGCGACAATTGAAATGTTTGATAGTTTGAAATTTCATGGGTACTATATTCAATTCAACCTTATAATTTTCATCAATTGAACCCTAGTATCAAATAGTTTTCTCAGCGTCTTACGCATGGTTGAAATTAGGGAGATGACTCTTTCTGACGGTGTCAAAATCTAATACGGCGCCGATACAGAACCGAATTTAAAATACCTTCGAAAATGTTTTTAGTTTTTCTGTGTAAGGTCAAATAAAGGTGTTAGATGTAAAAAATGAAAATGAGCTTTTTTCGCTTTTAAAAGAAATCCGGAAGCAACAAAAAAATTAGCAATTTCTCATTTGCAAGGTTTCCCATTTCTGCAATTTTTCGGTCAAAAACTCAATATATGTTAATTAGCAAACTAAGTGGTCCAAAATCCAATAACAGAAAAGGTAAAAAGGCAAAAAATTGATCAATTTCGGTCTAAATTAATTAATTTTGATTTACATGCAACATTTCAACAATAACAATTTGTCTTTCCCAAGCTAAAAAATATTTAAAAATTTTCCAATTAAAGTGTAAAAATTTCCTTAAAATAAGTTATAGCAAAATATAAACTACCCAAAAACATTATATAGTGTGGTTGTAAACATTACTTATATTGTTAGTGCCATTTTGGAAGTTACATGCATGATTTAATTTTATATGAATCATCTTTGAGACTAACCGTTATTTTTTATAGTTTTATTCGACATCCAGGATCTCGGGGTTAGAGAAATTCAAAGTGTGACCTGTAGCAATCGCGTGACCAACCGAACCTATAGAATTTCTAGGAGTCGTAGTTATGTTGTTTTAATAGTTTTCCAAGATTTTGCGAACTTTGATTTAAGTAACTTTACAATTGTTGCAGCACAATCTGTAAACAATGTTCTTAACTATCTCTGAGATTACCAAACTTTGAACACCACTAATGATCTGACTATCACTATCCTTCAAGATATTAATCGATTTTTTCGACAAAGTATATATTAATCAATTTGAATCTTTTTATTTGTTTTAGATTCTGTTTTACGTCTCGTATATATTGTCCATTATCTTGACAGTACCCTATTTATCAACCTATTAGGCTTCACCCTACTCTTTAAATTTTTAAAATTTTTGCTACCTACACAATATATATAATGTTGGATAAAGTTACATTTTTATTTTTTAGTTTCTAGTAACATTGATTTTCTGATGGAATAGATGGTTCGAATTGAAATTAAGTAATCGACCAGAGCTAGCTTCATATAACAGAAAGGAAAGTATACCATCTTTCTCTAACAGAATTAAATTGTGTCAAAATATATTCAATTTTATAAACTATATAATTGTAAAACTAAATAAGAATCATTCACATAAATTGCTACAAAAAGTAATTGAATATCGATACCATTTAAGTAAAAAAGAGAATCTACCACGGCTAGGGCAGAGGGTTATCTATAGGCTCATAAAGAATTCAAGTGGTTTTTTTCATGTTAATTGTATAATTTTAAATTAATACTTTGCTTAAAAAGGACAAATTTGTTATTGTGGATATGTTGCATATAGAATAAAATTAAATAATTTGGATCAAAATTGCTCAATTTTTAACTGTTTTACCTCTTTTATTACGATATGCATTATTACAGTTTCATTTTTTGTTTGATTTTGTGTCTAACGTGGCTCTATTCAAAGATACGGCATACATTGCAAAAGTGAAATTTTAAACATAATTTGGAGTTTGCAAAATATGAAATAGCTAGACGCGTCGATAGTATTTTTTCTTTGTTTTTTTTTGTATTCTTACATATTGAAAAGAAGGAAGTATTTACAACTGAGCAACTACAATGTACATAAGCTGGATTACTTAGAATTATGTAACAATATAGATTTGATATTTCGTCTTCAAAATTCAGAGTTTACAATATTCTTGCAAGCAAAATAAAATTGTTATTGCTACATATATAATATTTCAAATAATCTTTATATGTATGTATTACCATTCCTCCTGCTTATAATCAAGAAAACCAATCACATTGTACTACCTCTAGTTATTAAGTTTATTAAAAATTCTCTCTTCAGTAGTAATTAAATCTATGAAAATTAAGTGCAGACGTAGTATTTTCCAGTAGTCCCTATTTCAGACGGCGACAATGAAAGGCAGCGCTGAAACGTCTCACTCCGATCGTTACAAATCAGATTCTAATTACAGTGGAATGCGAGATCTACATGTGATAATGTAATTTGTCCCGACATAGTTACCTCGAAATGGGAAATACAAATATACGAATATGTGGAAGGTATTATATGTTAATATTTCTCGGTTTTTGTCTCATCCATTCCCTTCGAAATATGCTCGAATATTTAAATAACTAGTAACAATTGGTTAAAACAAGTTTCCTCTCCATTTCAAAGATAATACCTACTTAAAGTCATTATTTACAACTTATATATACAAAGCAAGAATGTAATTTATTAACATCTTAAACAAATACATGTTGTAAATACTATTTAAAAACGCATACACACGAAAGTAAAAAGAAAGGAATCAATATTAGGAACACTTTTGCTCCTGCTTCCTTGACATTTTACTCTGAACGTAGTTAATTACTGTGAATAAAATAAAGTAACAGAAGACTTACCTGTGTACTGCATATGTCAATTAATATTTAATAAGTGTTACGTGTAAAATATAGTTGCTTACTTAGGCGAGAATATTCGATAGTTGCACGTCAATCAAAATGGCAACGTCAATATTAAATTTAATATCATCGTTTTACACCTTTGCAGTAGCTTTGGGCGGCTTGCAACTATCAATATACAATACGACAAAAATATATGCCAAGACTATATACCTGTTATACTTACAATTAACTATAGAAACATTTATATATAGTTGATTTCTGTTGGTTATATTTCTTTGGTGAGATTAGTAAACCTTATCATATCACGCATGCCTTTTCTAAACCGTGCCTCTTGATCATTTTCGGAATTGTGCTTTTCTAGAATCGGAGTTTATAATATATGCCAAACTCATTTCATATTCGCAACAAATTGCAGTATATAGTGTAGGTTATGCTCTATTGGAGTTCAAGAAATGGCGAGCCAAATACCTTCACAGCCAAACTCAAAAGTAACAAGTTTGTACAATTATAGTACGAAGAGGGCATTTGTATACAGTGAGATTCTTAAAGTATCCGACAAGAATAAGTAAGCATTTTTACTTTATGCTTTAGTAGTAACTAATCTATGGAGTTACATTTTTAACTCAAATCAAACCGAAGTCTTCCTATTTTTTCAATGAGTATACAACGCATAAACAATTAACTGTTTTCTATTTACAACACTATAGTCGCCTGACGAACAACCGTGATCCCGGTCGTCTTAAATTAAGTTCGTCAACTAGGGACGTCCATAAAAGGGAAAAGAGTACTGCTCCCTGAAGACATCCTGCCTTTACATTGATTTCGACCTCCCCTAGAGACGGTACTATTGTGTATTCAAGTGGAGAGCAATGTATTAGCAAATATAAATAATAGACTTTAAGTATAGGTGATCTTACAAAGTGATACTAAATTCTCAAGAAGAAAATAAATATGTACAGGATGTTCCGTTTAAGAAGACATAGCTTTAGTTACGCTTCGTAGCAAAGTTGCTGAAAGTTAGGTGCTTATTAAATTTGTCGAAACATTGCTTGTTCTAAATGTTGATGTTATTCTTAAGTTGCCAATAATTTGAATGAAGATTTTATTTATTTTTTATACGTTAAATACACGAAGCTTTTACAAATTTTGATGTAATTCTTCTCTAATTATATTCCCAAAAACAAACTTATTTATACTATAGTGAAAGAAACAGAACTCAAAGAAAAAAATAAACTCACTTTACAGTCTTTTGGGAGTGTGTTTGTCTTTTTGAAGCTACTACGTACACCTTTATATGTGTTGCCATGTTGCGTACCGTGGCATAATTAAAACTGCAAGTTACATACCTGTGTCAAGGAATAATCTTCATTTAATTTAAGAAACTGTGGAACAACCTTCTTAAAGGAAGAGAAATATTATTATAATTATTTAATTTAATAATTACAATAATATTATTAATTATTTAATAATTATTTAATATTAATATTATTTAATATTAAACTTCAATTTGAACATTCGAAAATCTGTGTCCTAATGCACATTTCAACAAGATTGATAAAATTTCTTTTTATCCTTGTAGTGTCGGGCAAACGCCTTGTTTATACAATATTATCTGTAAACAGTTTATTTCTTTTAGTACTTCGAAGTAAATACCCAGCAGAACATTTTTTCACTGAACAATTATTGGTATTGTTGTATTTTTTTGTTCATTAAGGTTGACTTATTTGTGAAATGAATGATATGTCAAAATAATAAAAAGGGGGTTGCTACTTCTGGTAAATTATGAAATTTCGACAATTTAATTATTTTTGCCAGAAGCTAAATCTATACCACACAAAATCATATAAATGGAATAAAACAAACATATTACAAAGTCCATTAAAAAAATGTTACCGTTCATTGTTGGAAAATCAAAAATCACATTGCATAAACAAATTTAAAGCTGACGCTATAGCTTTGCATTTGTTTATACAATCAAATTTTTTATTTTCCAGCAATGTACGATAAGGAAAATTATATGGAATTTTTTATATTAATTAAATTTATTATTATTAATTTAATATTAATTAAATCGTCAATAAAGTACCGACCTTCTTTTTGTTATTGAAAAGAATTAAATTCCTTAATTGTTAAAATAATTTTAATCTGTGACAGTAACAAATATCCATCTTGCACTCTGTATGTGATTCGGTAGAGGCATACTTCAGCAACTCACTGTACTTGACGATGATAAATAGTTATAAATTTCAACTTTTTTTGATTGGCTGCTCATCTATATAATCTTGTAGCACATTTCTTGAACAAACAATATAGCAAACTCTGATAAGGAACATCATTATAAAACGACATATTAAAGTATTACTTTATCAATTTCTACCACCAAATATTTTTGCCTACATCATCCACAATCAGTATCAAACCATTATTACATTGCTCTTTACACACGTATATAAGGCTGTTGTAATATTCTCGTTAATATTTAAGACTGATATAATGTATAATATATAATTGTATGCGATAGTTAAAATAAATTACAATACATGTAATATAAACGATGTAGTAATAATAAAAGCTAAATTCTAAAAATTAAAACAAAATGTACACGTCAGTAGTATATGATGATTGTTAAATGTGGCTGGGATATGTTCGAAAACTAAATTAAAATGATGAACTCTAATGTAACATGCTCATTTTGCGCGATAAAAATAACGAAACACTTATTTGCCTTTCGAAAATGACAAATTTGTACAAAAAATATACATATACCTATTTTATATGAGACTATGAACATGTTTTTTATTGACATTTATAAAAAAAATACAAGTTTTCTTATACCAACTAGTTCAATTAAATATTCTTAAAGTCTATTACTAGCAAACGTTTATAGAAAAATCGTGCTTCATGTTTGTTAAACACGCACAACCCTAGTATATAAATATTTAGTAGTTTCAATTGTTTATTTCGAAGACTGATAGCTTCATACATCACATACATACATACATTTTCAGAATTTTTGCCAAAATTTGGGCTGTGCTTTCTGATCAAAATTTGACCCCGAGGCTTAGTTTTTTCATAGAAACCACTTCGAATCATCATCATAATCATAATTTTAAACCTTAGTAAATTTTTGGGAAGTACATAAGGCAAGAAATTAAATCTGACAACAGATGTATTTCAGAAGGTAACGACTCTCTTAGCATAAACCGCAAAGCAGCTGGGATTTGCAGCAAATGCCAGATCGAGCGAGTAAGGTGATTAGAGCTCCATTGAGATTTGTTTCGTTATTAGAAACTCATACATTTTTAACGACTTGTGGCTGCGAGCAATGTTATGATGTAATTCACAACCGAGACATCATTTTTGTGATCTTGTCCGTCACAGTTCTCCACGCAAACGTGTCACAATCTGTGTGTTGTATCTAGCATTAACCGTATGTCTCAACGGTATGAACTTATGGTAGATATTGTACGCTTAAGCATTTGTTCCAGTATCAGCACGTGCACCACAATTTTCGCAAACAAAAGCCGTAGGAAAAAGCCACGAATTTTGGCAATATCAGTGCACGACTTGTCTTCACTCGACTGCTGTCTATTAGTCGATTTATTCAGAAAATCATTCATAAACTTGCTGTAAAGTTTCAGCCGTTTTTATTGCCGGTTTGCCTAATCGACACATTGATGTTGCGCCTCTATTCAAATTGTAATATTCCACCAAAGATATGGAACACATCTACACTTAGAAGGCTGCTACACTTGGAAGCGAAGTCATTGTCACCCACCTATCAATAATGGTGAAGAAAGTTACCATGTACCCAACTCCCATTCTAGCATTGTAATATTTCTCGAAGAAAAATGTAGTTGGAAAATGAAATTTTCTCCACATAGTTGTCCTGTTTCTCTAAAATATTGTGCAATACTTCAATAGAATTTTTCTAATATTTACGTTTTCTTGCATATTATTGCAAAGTTTTAAAGGCTGAAGCAATGTTGTTGGTCTTCTCTCAATGTTTCCTTAGTTCGATAGTCCATCTTTCTAACGCATTATCGTTATGTTAAAAGAAAAAAAAAAAGCAATCCCTTCAACAGCAGAAGTCGAAAATATTAAAATGCTTCAATCAAACTCTGACGCTAATCCTTAGTACGAGGATGGTATGACAAATACCTGTGTTAAGGAAGGCAACATATTTTCTTTGCATTTAGCAAAAGCTAACATAAGCTTCCAATTTTTTAAAGCCATTTAAATAATAGGATTTGTCGAACGAAATTTGTCGAAAATGAGCCTCTAGTCGGTAGGGACCCCTTACGAACGTAAACCACTTATCGCCAAGTTATATTTTTCAAATTTGGAGAAAGAAAGAAGCCAAAGGTCAAAATATGATGGGACACCAACTTACACCGTAACTGGATTAGTTTTGCTGTGGCAATTGCCGATGGATGGGTCGAGGCGTTATCATAATGGCAGAGAACTTTTTTCTTCGCGAGGTGGAGACTTTTTCTCTAGTTCAGCATCGAATCGATCCAATAAATCATCATAGTACTCTTCTATGTTTCTCCAAATAATCAGTTAAGAGTAAAAACTTTTTCGGTTGATGTAATCGTCTTTGATTCTTTGGTGCATGTTCGCCGGGGAAACCCCATTTTGCCGACTGCATGTCGGTTTCTGGCGTGTAGTGATGTATCCATGCCTCATCTACAGTCATATAACGTCGCAGAAATTCACTCGTATTGCGCTGAAATGTGTTCGAACATTTCTTTGAAGTTATTACGCGATTTTGCACCCACCTCGCCGATAGCTTCCCCATACCCAGTTTTTCTTGAAAGATGTATTGCACGTGCTCAATTGAGATGTTTACCATATTAGCAAGTTCTCTAATCTTCAGCTGGCGATCTGCACATCAAATTTATTAAACTAGTATCTATAGTAGTCGTCGAGCATAATCCTTATAAACTATATCCAACTTCTCTTGGGCTTCTGGACATGTTTTCTCATCCACAAAAAGAAATCGAATCGCTGACCGGTATTGTTCTTTTGTCATGATTCCGCAAATACAAGACTTATTCGGTTTCAACAGCTTTCAAAAATACTCGATGAATCTCTCCAAAAGTTTGATAGATGTCGACCAAATAACAGCGCTCACAATCAGTAATGCAGATTTTGACATAAAGCACCAGCTATAAACTTATTACTTCATAAGTAAATATTTTAAAATTACATCAAGCTCTTCACTTCAGTTTGCACGTTTAATTAATATTGTAGACGAAAGTAAATTTTCTTTTTCTGTTTACCTTGTAAGGGAACGTTGAGTAACAAAGACAAATTTTCTGGTATTTTGTAAAAAAAAGCATAGCAGAAACCTACATCCTTAAGCTTCAATTGAAATTATTCTTTAAATATTAGTACTACATTAGATTTAAATTAAAGTCGTGGTTTCTATGAATAAAATCATCGGTTCTAATTCTTTATCAATGTAGATACTGCTGTTAGTTGAAATATATCTACTATTATCATCTATACCTACATCCAAGTTCATCTTGTGAGGTATCACCAAAATACTATGAGGGAATCTTGTGGGTGATATATTTGTGCTACTTATTGCCTTCAATTAATCAGTCGTAAGAAATGTGAGCAACAATTCAGATTATTTGTAGATTTATGAACATCAAATAAGATTCTTTTAGATGTAGGTTATATATCGTTTTGTTATGTATTTTGCTGATCAAAGTGGCAAAGGAACCATACAATATCTCATATTGCATGCCATTCCAGTTACATTACACCATCATCAAATAATACACAGGTTAGAATGAGCTTCCATTACAATTTTATTAAATATGTAGTTGTCCCAAATCGAGCAGGATAAGATCCGTATCTTTCTTGTTATCAAATATAGAGCTTTGTTACTGCAGAATTGCTTTAGTTTTGAGTGCTAATTAAATAGTTCAAAAATGAAATAATTGAATATCACTATTTTCTTTGAAGTGAAGCACCTTCGTTAATTACAAAGAACACGAAAACATGTTTAAGATAAAATTTATTTGAGGTATTTCAGTGATATATGTTATTGTCACTAAAGTTACTATTTTTCTCCACTGTTTTCTATCTCTTGGTACTATATTAGCCTGGTTTCATGTTAATCCCTTGTCTTTTAATGATTTCGCCACTTGCTAGTCCCATGATATTCGATGTTTTCCTAGTCTTCTTTTGCCTTCCATATACTTTTAACTCGCCTGTGTTTCAGTAATCTACTTATATGTTCTCACCACCTCAATTGTGATCCTCCAATATATTTTCTGATGCTACCTACTCCCAGTTCTTTTCTTATATTATTTGCCACTTTTCTAAGGTACTACTTGAATTCTTTTTTGCTTCTTGTGGGGACCTATGAATCGCTTCCATGTAACAGGGTTGCTACTATATTGTTTTGTATATTCTGATTTTGGTCTTCTGTCTGGTTTCCTTTCTGTTAGTGAAGCCTGTCTTCATGCTGTGGAATAGTCTTATTGTTGCAGTTATTCTGCTGTTAATTTCCTCTTAATATTTTCTTGTGCTATCCACTACCGTCCTTAAGTACTTAATACTTTTAATTTGCTCTTTTCCCATTGATCATAAGGTTTATGTTCTTTTTCCCTTGGATGTAACTATAGTTTCGGCCTTGTTAGTGTTCATCTTCATCCCTATTCTAATGTTTTAATCAATTTATTTACATTGAGTTGTGTTTTTCGCCACTATTACAATGTCATTTGTAAAAACACATTCACATATTTCTATGTTAACCATCTTGCTATATTTTATATGTGTCTTTTGCTTTGTTCGCTACTTTCTTTTATTACTTCCTTGATATATATCAAAAACAACTGTTGTCAAAGAACTCCTCTCTACCTTATACCCTTTGTGGTTCTGAATTTTTTCAGATTCTAAATTATTGGTCCTGATTATGTTGTTGGTTCTCCTATGATTCGATCGGTTCTATCAGATCGTCCTCCATTCCACTACTTCGCGAAACCCATGTGTTCTCTTATAACCTTGTCAAAAACCTTCTCTATATCGATGAAGCACATATGTAAGTGTTGATTGTAGTAGAATCAACTGGGTAAGAATTGTGACAGTGCTACAATTAATACGTTACATTACTGGCATTGTATACAGTGCCACCACAATATTTGAACATTTCCAGCCCAAACGCAAATCATTTAAAAAGTCCCCTAGGAATGTTTACAGAATTTCCGAATATCATTGTGCATTTAGACTTTCTTTACTAGTCTAAACTCTGAATGTAGTAGTAAATAACTACTTATATCCAAGTACGTAATATTAGGTTGATCAATGACAGCAAAAAGAAAACCTCCATGACGTTGCAAGTGGGAGTAATGTAAAATCAGTGTCAACTAGAGGTTCAGGCCATGATGGCCAAAGGTTAGAATTCGCATGGAGTCTCGCATTTACCTATTTTTGTAAATGTTCTTGTACATATTTACTTTTCATATAACTGTTTTAACCTACCTGTATTATGCAAGGATGTATCTAGGTTAAATGTATTTATTGGAAGCTCATTTAGTTACAATCTGTGTAAACCAATTAATAACAACAATAAATAAATACAATTATTGTAAAGTCGCTGATTAAAATATAAACTTGGGGAAAAATGTTATGGTATTGACAACGGCCTAATAGCACCCCTATTACGTATTATTGTAAATTGATTATCCATTCTTTTTGTTTCTGTTCACAACATACCACGAGTATATTGTAACATTTTTACATTTAAAAGGTAACCCGAAGAAATAATTGATTTATAGTTCCCAAAATCTTACCTTGTAAGTTATATAAAACTTAATGTACCCATATGTATTAAATCTTGAATTTACAACCATTATGTTTCTTCCATCTAACACAATATCATTTAACTATGGGATGTCTAAAATAAATTAATTTTAATACGAGTGCACAGGTCGTCTTAATCTTCTGGAATTGTAATATTTTCTGAAAACATGATAGACATTTTCTAGCAACTTTCAAAAATACTTCCGTATATATAGGCACCTACATTGTTATTTTAAACGGAACACCCTGCAAATGATTACGTTTCTAATTTCTTTATCTAAAAATTAAACAATGTAATATAACTTCCCTATGCTTATTTCTAGCAGATTTTGATGATACAAGATTATCATTAACTGAGGGATATATGTCATTTAACTTATTATACAACTTAAATAAATTAAGCCAACAAAAAAAAACAATAAAAACTAAATATAACTAGAATAATAAGATTCTTTTTATCCAGCACTGCTTACCGCAATTGTTCAATACCATTTCTCCACAGCACTATCCAACATTTCAGGTTGAATCGCAGCAATTTGTTCTCTAATAATTTTCTCTTTTCCTTATTCCAAATATGATATTTATTAAATAACTTCAAAGCTAAAAATCCGCTATGTTTAGATCACATGATCTTAGTGACTATGAATTTTCAGAATGTCTGCTTACGGTACATCGTGAAAAGCAGCAGTTAACAACACTTTAACTGGTGGGTAAATGTGCAGAGTTGATCCCATCTTGCATCAAAATTATGTTTTCAATTGAGTCATCGTTTTGTAACTGTGGTATTGCATAATCTCTTTACATTTGCACTATCGCTCACAAGTAATAGTTACAGTTACGACCTCGTCATTCTGTATTTCCTCGAAAAAATACGGACCAATAAACCAGATAAATTATTTACAAAACCATACCATATAGTGACTTTCTTGTCATGAAGGCTTTCCTGAATAGATTGATTGGCTGTGGATTTTCTATTTACCACATTCGACAGCTTTGAGTATTGGCTCCACCATTAAAAGAAAAACGAACTTCATCTGTTCATCTGTGTATAGAAAAATCTGATAGACAAATTTGCCTCCTTCAAATCAAACATTTGTCGGGGTTTATAGGGATAAATGTTTGGGATTTTGCGTAAAATTTTTTACACTGTGATATATGGCATTGCATTAACGCTACTGATTTCTAGCGGTAATCTGTTGCAAAAGTTCTTCAAACATAGCCAGTACTTAAAGTATATTCTGTACTTTGTGACAACCTTATATTTATAATTTTGGCTTCAATTACCTAGCTGATATTTATTTCTTTTAAAAAATCCAAAATACAAATATTTTTTCAAGGATAGTGAACGTTACAAGGAGTGCTAAATGCGGAGGATTTGTCCGCACAAGCTCAAATTGATCGGGACGTCACTTATGTTTTCCCAACTTTTGTAATTAAATTGAAAACCGTGTAATTAACAATACATCAAAACAGTGTGCAGTACACAAAATAGTTGTGTTATTAACTACACGACATCACCCGAAAGACATTTCTACTACAAAATAGTTGTGTTTATACGTATTAATTTACCAAAAATACCATTTAAATTTATAACTTATTAGTTCAATAATTTATTTGTGGCTGTGTCGTAGTAAAATTATAAATGTGTTGTAATTCGTGGCCTTTTACAGCCGTGAATGAAAGGAAAGAAAATAATCGTGTTTAACGTTTAGATACCTAATATGTATATTGTGTTCTTCAATAAACGAAACTCGTTGACAAAAAGTTGTTGAAGAGTATTATAAAGAATCAAAGAATTGTCATTTTTTTATTTTTTACATTGTCAATTTAGTTTAAATTTGAAATAAGTAATTTTAAGTTAAGAAAATAAAATAAAAATCAGAGAAAAGATAAAATAGGCATTTTAAGTGTTAGGGGTATGAATGAAAAATGACAGTTGCGTTGGTTGTTTTATATTCTTAATTATTTTTATTTTATTTTAATATTATATTACAGTTAATTATTTCATATGTTAACACTTCCTCCATTCTTCAAAATACTCTTTAACAACTTTTGCGTTTTCTGAAGATAATATCCATATTATAGAAACGTTAAACAGGCATTTTTTTTTTATAAAAATGTTGAAAATTATATCGAAGGTTAATTAAAAGCCTTAAACAAAAGATGCTGACGTCGATGATTTTATGAAGCTAAAATATGTTTGGTGTTCTGTATTGAATATCCTACATATTTCGAAAGTATTTTGATACTTTGTCCAGAGGGAGACAATTTAACCTCATAAATATTTATATTCAAAGTATTCGCAATTTAATTTTTTTTTAAGGAAATAAATACTTACATTTAATTGGAAACAAAAGTATAAAAACCTTCAGATCTATTATGAATAGACATACCCATTATGAAACCCGTATTACCCTACTTTATTTTGTAAATGGAAAATCTAAGAACATAATAATGTACAAGGCGTTCTATTTAAAATAACATACGATGCATATGTTATCACAATGTTTTAGCTTCGGACGAATTTCCAGAAAATTGGGACAGTCTACTAGGAGAAGTTTGATTGATTTTCATTGTTTGCGCTCTTGAAAAGGTAATTCACCAAATAAATAAATGTAAAAATTCATTGACTAATCAAATAATAACGATATATCTTCAACATAAAAATAACAATTAAAGTCTCAGGATTTAATGGAAATCGAAACATTACAAATAACGCTCTCCATACACGCTCTTGTATAATAGTCTATTCCGGAAATAAAATGTCTATGTTTGCAGCATTATTGGATGTGTTCGCCAATATAATCGTTTAGCTTTAGATCGTTTTTATTTCGTTAAATTAGTTTTACGACTATTTTCGTATGCAAATCATAAATTTCTTATTTTAGACATCCAGACATCAGCAGCGTCATATTTTCTAATAAAATTGTCCAAACCAATAAATATTTTTGACAAACAATATTTCATACTAGACTTGCATGTAATCACTAGAGGGATCAATAAAATTTAAGTGTCTCCTAATGTCGTATATATATGCACATAATTATATATATACCTACATATGTAATTGTAAACAATAATTAATAATACGTGTATATTGAACAACTGTAGTTAGATTGATATCCATTAAGTAAATTAGTCATGCATTTACCATGCAACGATGATATTTGTACCAGGTATGTATTTAAATAAATAAACTATTGTCGCATATAATCCTATTTATTCAAATCATATGAATAGTAGTAGAAGATCAAATTATTATTTATTAATTAGTTGACATCTTAGAGGGCTGCTGTTACTTTTGGAATTTTTGTTATCTTTTCTCTCTTCTTTCGTTATCGGATATGCGAGTTAGAAGCATAGACTCCTTCATAATTATTGTCATTAATAATAATAATTCATGGCTGTACAACCCCCAACAGCTTTCGCGAATTATAGGGGGCAGAAGCAGACCATGAATTATTATTACACCTGCGCCCTTAGAACGTCTTAAGAATTTCATCCTCAGCATTCGCCAAATTTTTGAAAAACCTTGCTCTGAAAGTTCGAACTCGGTACCCTAAAACTGACAAGGAAACGCGCTAGGAACTGCGCTACCAATCTTCGATTTCTTCAACCAATATTTCTACTGATTTATCAATTAGTAGAAAAAACCTAACTAAATAGCTCTAAAACACAGATTGACTGCAGAAATGTTTAGTCGATGGTGTGCATACTTACATACAGAAACAAAAGGTGCTAACCTCACTTAAGGGAACACTGCTGACCCGGTAAAGCATTCAGCCGGTTCCGACCGACCAATTAACTTACATACAGTGATTTTTTTTATAGATGCCTCATGGTAAAAACTTTATCTCGTGCTAATATTTTTTCCACTATAGGTTTCTGGATAATTTCTGGCATATCTGTGGTTTGCGGAATTTTCGCCAAGATTTAACGAGTTTTAAGACGTTAAAATTCCTAATCGTTGCAATAAAAAGGATAATAGATAATCTCAATTAATCCTTGTTTCTTTTAATTAATAAATTTAATCAAAACAAAAATTACCAACATGAAAATCCAGAAACTTTTACTTCCTCTACTGGACGAGTTCTTACAGTTAAGAAAAAACAGAAGTAACCACCGATTTTTATTTTTCAACAGAACACTAAAAAAGGATAAAACTAACAAATTACAAGCTAGAAAAGAGCCCAAAGAAAGCGTTCAAACTGTTTACTGGAATCTGCTAAATAGTAATATGACCTAATACTAATTCCATTAGAAATTTGAAGTATTCTAGTTTTCAGTTCCTCTAAATCTTGAGGCCTGTCTCTCATATTATCAGACACTTTTGTTACCAGATAACCCCAATAAGAAGTCCAAGGAGGTCAAATCTTGACTTCTAGCTAACCATTTTAGATGTCAATAATATGATTTCCAACTATTCCTGCCTAAACGTTAACTTTTTGGGCCATTGCGTGTGTGTTGTGATGAGGCTTCCATTGACTAAGAATGTTCTCATCAGAGAAAAGAATTAGATTTAGGACATTCGAATTTTAATTCCATTAGGAGAAAATGTGCAGTTTATAGTTTTTAAAGCTTCTTTAAAGCTCTTTTCTTTTCTGATATTGGTGCGATATTGCCAAACGTACGTTTTCTTTGAGCACTGCGGTTTCCTCGTTTCTTCTTCTTCATAAAATTTGTTCTTAAAATAGGTTTTTGATCTTGGATCGGACGATTTGGAAATGCTTCTATAAAATTGTTACGCACCTGTCTGCTTGAAAAACTTTGAATGTAATGGTGTAGGTCCTTTTACAAACAAATTATCTAAATTGTGCTAATATGAGAGAATAAATCATTGAAACCTGTTGTTATATGCAACTAGTAAACATTTTGAAAGTTGTTAAATCTTGTAGAACATAGCAATAAATCAGCCGAAGTTTGCAGCATTTAGCGCAATGTTGACACTTTAGAATTGTTGAAAACAATGGCATTTCACAACTACAACAACTTGCAACAAAACAAGTAAACATGTCGCTAAAATGCGCGTACGTATTAGCAGCGATCAACAGCTTTGCTTTTCTGATACTCAACATATCGCTATACATAAATAAAGCTTCTGCAAAAAACATTGTGGCTAGTTGTTAAAAGAACAGATTTTTGGAATATGTTAGTGTTTTGTCAAATATCATAATTATAAAAATTCTTAGGTTACCGATTCTCTGGGGAATGAGTGTATAACCTTACTTTGGTCGACATTACATGCTATACTCGATAGAGGTCACTGAATATAAGTTCTTAATAGCCGAATTAGTTACATTTCTAATTTAGATTTTTTATTGGTAACGTATTGTAAATGAATAAACTCAATAATTTATAGATGTGCAGTCGCCCAAGCAACATGTGGTCTCATCTTCCAAGGAAAATCATAAATTATTCCAAAATGTAGGCAACTTATATTACAAATTTTTCAGCTCAAATACACTCCTGGACGAAATTGATGCATCTACAAAAAAATATAGATTAATGGAAACTAAATGAAATCTAATGAATTACATTATTTAAAAGTTTAGAAGTATACTAGCCAAAAAATGAGTTGTTAGAAAATAATTTCAATAAAACTATGAGCCATTTTTTAAATTATAGAAAAAGTAAAAAACAAAAAATACAAAAATACAAATGAATAGAGGAAAGTATTGAAATATTAGTACCGCGTGTTACCTCCTTTATATCTGATTACTGTATTTGTACACCTAGGCATGTTTACAATTCAATTTTGGATGACTTACAGCATTGTCTTGTACAAATCAAAAATCGTCTCCCACAATAGGATCAGAAGACTTTAACTACCTGTTCTCGAAATATACCTTAACATTCGTCGATCTCGGTCGAATATGGACTAAGTCTGTACGAGCGTTATAACAAATTCCACCACCCACCATTAGAATAGAGTCCTTAAGAGATATTGCATTGCGCAAACTTCTTCCCAGACATTCGCTAGATTAGTTCACGTTCAGCGCAACCTGGCAACTCTGTTCTCTCTGGTATCCACTAGCACTGTTATAAAGCTTCTACTAAGCAGTGCAACTTCTTAACTTTACTCTGGCTGTTTGAGCAGCAATCTAAATATTACGGTAATTTCGAGATAACTTCTTAACACTAAGCTATTAACCGACCCGGTTCTTAAAGCAGGAACCCAAGAAAATACTTGTCTCTTACACTAGTACGTCACTTTCGCCTCTGTACTGAGCCCTGACAATAATCTCCCGTTTCATTAAAACGTATAATCACACAGTCTATTGTAACAAATAGGCAATACAACGCTGAGAGTATTTTGCACCGCGTACGTCATAGCTTACGTAGCTTACATAGCTTTTACTGTCTCATGTATCGTCAAATTTCTTGATTGATTGATTAATTTTCAAACTTCAAATTATTGCAATTGGATATCGAATTGAAAGAAGAGAATAAATAGATAATGAGTTAAACGTTATTATTTGATGTTCATTTATTAAGTCGATGCATCGTAAACATTTATACAGCCTTCAAGAAGGAATAAAAATAATCGGAAGAAAAGGAGATGAAATCTATTTACATTTATTAGTTGAAGATCTATCCTGGCATGGTACACGGACGGCTCAAGCGTAAAAGGTACTGGAACAGGTATGGGCATTGGTGAGCTTAATTACCGCCTTAAAATGCTTACAAGACTCCACACCAACATATTTCAAGCGGAGATCTGTGCTTTGAACTTGTGTGTCATAAAGAACCTCGAGATAGGGATACGCTTCTGTCGACTACAAGAGAGCCACATAAAATCTGTAATTAAAACATAGGAGGACTTCGTTCTGGAAAAATTGTCCAGGACAAAAACAGGCGAAAGCATTCATATCAGGCTCGCCTAAGACAGCAAAGAGAGTGTGATTGTTCAGCAAAGAATTCTGCTGTCTATGCCAAGAAGATCTGGAGACGGCAGAATACATTCTACGCAAATGTGTTGCCATCAGTTGCACTCGACAACAACATTTCAGTAAACCATTTTTGTCATCGATTGACCTGAAGGATGAAGATCCTAGAGTAGTATTTAAGGTTACTACCTACTCTAACACGTATAAAGGCATTATGTTACAGTAGATCTACCATGGTCGCAGTGACTAAAGGCATTTGTGCCATAGCCCATTGATACTAATATTAATACTACTAGTTGAACACGTAAACAATATTAGAAATGTTATAGTTTGTAACGTCGTTTAAATCTTAAATATTAAACAATAAATATTAAATGATATCGTTGCAATTTTGCTGATACTGGAGGTACATTCCTTATTTAAGGGAAGAATATTTAAGGACTGATATTTTTTCCCCACTTTGTGCGCTTACGTTATTTAAACTATATTCTTTTAAAACACAATATTTCCAGATTTTTGAATAGTATTCTGTTACTTGCACTAAACTCAAATAAATTCACATTTCAAGAACGCGTTGCATATTGAATTGAAAGAAATGTCACAGAAGATATGTTAAAAAACAAGGTGTATTAAAATTAATCAAAATTGATTCTTAGGAATATCTACTTTTTTTGAAAAGTAAGTATTGATTTACCATTATACGCTTGGTACCAGTTAGCAACTTGGTCCTTTAAAATCAATAACACTCTTTAACATAGAGCAGTATAAATTGTATAAGCACCCTTACCAGTCAATAAGGAGTGTTTCGTTAACTGCAATATGTAATTCAATAGTTCTTGAAATGTTTCAATCAAAACGATTTTTTACCGGAATCTAGTCAATTTTTTGTTTGCAAATGCTTCTTTTCATTCCAAATGATAATATACATTAAAGTCCCGATTCATTATTATTATAACGCACTATTCTGACTGAATTTCATTTCAATAACCCATTAACAGATTACATCTAATTTGAAGAAAATATAGATAAAAATTGCGATTCGAGTTCAGCAAAACTTTGGAGTGATACCTCCTCAATGTTTAGCATCTTTTGCTAATGGAAATCTAAGAATGTTGCAAATCTGGAAGAAGGAAGTGTTTGATGTGATGACATATTTGATGGCATTTAAAAATGTCATGGGATTCCTTCGTGATTCTCTAAAGTTAACCAGGACGGAAACTTAATGAAATTTCATTTTAAATTATTTTTGTTCGATCAATGATTCTCTAATTTTGATTGATTTAACATTAGTTTTTCTAATTTATTAGACATTGAGTATCACATACCCTCCTTTCTACATGTCCTTTCATGTCCTTTCTACAATCCCCTGATTATGAGCGAATTATTAATGATTTAAATTACTTTCTTCAAAATGAAATTAATTTAGAATTTTGAAAGTTAAATAATAGGATCGCTAAATTGTAGATGTAAGATATGTAGTAATAAAATTTAAACAAATTACATACATAAATGCCCATAAATGTTCTATTTCAAATTTATTTCTCCAAAAGAATCCAACTTAATATAATACCTAGTGGTTCTATAATTTCAAAATATTAAAACTTGCTTTCCTATTTAATTTTTTTGAACAAATTTATTTTCAAACGTTTTGATACTGTTGAAGTACTTTTCCCATGGTCTATCCATTTGTTTAAAACTACGAAAGGGGATGATAGTATGGCCCGAAATATATAAAAATGTTTCAGTGAACATGGGTTCGTAAATGGACGGTTTCGGAGTAACGGACGTTTATTCCTTTTTCTAGATTAGACTTAAGCATTTTTTCACTTACCTCTTCTCTCGTTCGTAAAAGCTTTCTCATTTTTTTTTTATCGTAGTTGACTTATGCTCTGTCAAAAATACATTTTGTAGTTTATATTAAATGGTCAGTGAATAATTTTACCAATATTCGCTATGTTTAGTTACTCTAACAGTATATTATTTAATATATGATCGATCCTTCCGGTGACATTTATCCCAATCGCCAGGTGCTTTCGTGTTTTTGTAAGACTACACCAAAGATTGGGTTAATTTGGGAATTATTCCGGACGACCAAGGTCGGTGTTCACTCGTAAGCACGGATAGAGCAGAATCTGGAGATAAGTTTGCAAAGAATGTGAGCCGATGACGGAATCCCGACATCAGATATGTTTTCTATTGAAAAGATGATAAGTAAGTATTGATAAGATGATAAGTATTTTGAGCGACGAGGTACTAGATCTGGATTGTTTTACCAAACCGATTAAATCTATTAGACGACGTTTCTTTGAGCCAAAGACAAGAAATAAGGCCTCAGCGCGATGGTGCTCTGTTGAATTTTTTAATTGTTGGGTAAAAAGGGATGGATCTGCACCATGATTCGCAAAATCGCCTCATTTAAACACGCAGGGATATTTTAAAACTAGTGTAGGTTACGCCTAAATGACCCCGAGGAGTTGTATTAATGAGTTGTGTTCGACTGCTGTGAAATGGAAAGAGGGTACGTTCAGTTTTTGCTTCTGTTGTTTGTTCATAAAATACATTGTTTGGTTGTGTACATAATAAAAAAAATGTTTATCAAAACGGTCCATTTGCGCATCCATGATCATTAAGATTTTTCGGCATATTTTGAGCCGTCTAATTTCCCCTCTAGGTTTGTAATACTTTTCTAACACTCTGTACATCGAAAGGGATACCTATCCAATTGCTTCCATATTTTCTTACATAAACATCTCGATTCTAATACTGATATTATGCTTAATCTCCATGTGCAGTTTTGGGAAAAAATTGTAATTGCGAAAGAGATTCTTTGAAAATAACTGAATTTTACTTGGATCTTTCTTTAATATTAATTTCCATAATTTCAGTTAATTTAGAATTTAAATAACGATATTAAGTTATTTAATTTCAAAATAATATGTAAATTAAATAATGAAATGATTGAAGATTAGAAATTTTAATTTGTTTGCGGAACAAATAGACTTTCCCAAAACGTTAGCTCACGTGGTATACACTGTATATAAGTATAGTGCTTCAAATTATTATCTTTCATGTTTATGCCATTCTTATTAAAGTTAATTCACTGTAACATTATACTTCTAATTCGTATTCTTAACAAGAATTACGCAACTATGTACGTAGTTACCATACGTATGTGAAAAAGCAGTTCTGTAATTACATCCTACTTTGTATAACGTAATCCTCATACATTTAATCTCGATTGTTTTTGTTAAAGTTTGTTTCTTGAAGATGTTTTTGAAATTATTGATATGGTTGGTTAATTAAACATCAGGATAACTTATTTCACGTTGATTTACATGAATCGATGTGACATTGGAGTCGCGAGAAAATTACAGGCACGAAAACCCCAACATATCGGTCACCTGTGTTTGTATTCGCGAATATTCGATTTTCAAGAAAGACAAAAGTAATGTACAATATGCATATGCCCTTCACCTTGGTGTTCCGCAGCACTTTGGTGACCTCACTATTACTCAAATGATGCAGAAACGCGCGCTATGCATCTTCGAATAGGAATATGACGTTAACAATAATTAGTAGTTTATATTAGCGTATTGTGAATTAACTCCAAGGAAGAGAGAGAATTCATAATGTAGAAATACTGGTGAAGGGTATTACAGATTGTATAATAATATTTTGTACAGTATAAGGATTAAATGAAAATTGTTTATGTTTTAAACAACGAAGACAGCAAGAAATGCCACTTTATTCTTATGTTTGAAGTTCTAAATCAATAATTTAGAAAATAGTGTATCTCACGAAGAACTGAATCGGTCGATAGAAGAAAGAGTACATATTGCAAACACTCTAAAGACTTGGTAATGTAGTATGAATGAAAATCATTCAATTTTGGAGATATCCAAGATAGTCATAACTATTACATTTTATTTTGAATTACGCCAACACGTTTACATTTTACGTGTGTATTATTTATGCAAAATGGAATAAAGCGATAGCTTTGGCGCTCAGTTTCCACAAAAACAGAAATTGTTACCAAAAAACAGAACCTAATACAGAATTTGAAAAACTTCCGATCGCTCAAGCGGAAAATTAAGAAATATGAACCTATTATTGAAGATCTAAACATAGAAATCGTCATTTGGGATACTTTACACCATATTCAGCAATGTCTTTAAGATAAGCCTGGCCGGAGTCAGTATTATCTAGGTGTTCTAAAAGAAACTGATTTTCCGAAACCAGCGAGTATCTCCAAATTTATTTTTTATTTATATGGTTACCTTTAGTCGTAAGTGTACACTGTCCACATATCTCGTTTTTGCCCAATATACATAAAAGTACTGCATATAATTTGGATAATCTTTTGCTAATTGCACTGCATCATTGCGTAGCCTTATCTGTGCAAATTCCAAATTTCGAGCTAACTCCAAACTGATTGTAAGATATGGAAAACACACAACAAACATTTCTACTTACTTCATACAGTTTTTATAGCAATACGTTCTGTTTTACAATCATCAATCATGTATACTTATGGACTTTCTAGTTTTCCATTGAATATTTTATTACCTATCATACTTTTTAACATTTCTAGTCCCAAGGCAGTGTTACTGGCAGATTCTGATGATGTTACTATTAGTCCCAATGGTAGGCCACCATAATATTGGTTTTTACACAATCATTAGCAACTGCTTTGTTGTATTCAATTAATGTATTTATTAAGAAATCCTTTTCTTCGTCCTTATTAATCTTAGGTCCGTACTGGCTTCTCCATAAAAATGTAATAGCAGTAGTTATAGTTAGGGCAAATACTACGATAAACTAAAATATTTCAATATGTGTACTGATGTATTAATGTAAAGACAAAAATTAGTAACATCCAATCCAATCCATTTGTATTTCCAACTACAAATTTTCCAACTGTTGAAGGAAAATGCCCTGTATTATAAAGCACGATCAATTTTTCTTTAACATCTTGATGCACTTATTTAAATCTAAGAGCATCTGCTGATGTAATGTTTCAGTTATGACTAATAACGAAAACGGCAACGGAAGGCATTTCTGGATCTGAAGCATTAACTATGTGTAAAAGTATCCACAATATAAATACGAATATGACACATTCTTTTGTTTTTTGTAACAGTAACTGAAGAAAGAGAAAAGTAAGTAGTTGTATTCAACAAAAAAAATAAGTTTCATTTTTTTTTTCATTTGAAAGTTTAAGCGTAATTGTCGAATACGCAACTGTATAATGCTTTAAAAATTTATTCAAATTTTTCAGTGTAAAAGCTACTGAATATTTTACTTTGAGTAAATATTTGTACGGTTTGTAACTGTTCTGGTTATTAGCTTATTTTTCTATAATGTCGAAAATATTTGAAATTAATTCGTCATAAACTGTATTTACGTGTGATGACTATTAAGCACTTTGTATTCTTTACGTCGATATATATTTTGCCTAAAATTGTAATTTGTAAATAATATTAAAATTGTCACATAAATTGTTAGTTGTATATATTAAAAACAATTTATAATCTAAGATCTAAAACCTTTTTTTTATTATATCGCCTGTTGTTCATACGTATATCACCGCATGAAATTTAATAGCCAAGGGGCGTTTATTGGATGATTATTTTATGTAACCAGAATCTTAGTCTAAGCTGAAAAATATTAGTAGGTCATTTTGCGTGAATTGTGTTGAGTTAAAGGTGCTATTTTGCGCGATGGCTTTCGAAAAATCGGTAAAACGAACGAAAAAATCCCGTGGTAGTCATGCTGTAAAAAACAGGCGTCCGATAATACTGAAATGGAACGATATTTTGCTAAAAAAGGTGAGCGTTATAAGAAATTGCATGAAATATTTAATAAGAAAAAAAAACGCAATGACAAATAAATCGTTCAAAAGGGTTACAACATCGTATAAAAATAACCACACCTACAAAAATAAATAGCATGACATGGTGTTGTAATACTAAGAGGATTTTGATTTTCTATTTCCGGAACTGAATCACTATTATATTATTATATGTGTGCAGCGGTTGGCTAGTTTACACACACTATGCAAATGTGTATCCTCGAAAACTAATTGTCTATTTTTGAATTGTTGACAAATTTAAACCAAGTGAAAATGATTTTTGTTCGTCCAACATCGATTAATTATTCGTAAGCCCGTTCAAATACATGTGGTATACTCTAGACGTTTATTTCATTTCTTCTAGTTTTTTCCTTTTATACGCAGATAGAAAGGATGTCTTGAACATTCATTTAACACAAACGTCTAATGCAGGTTTAAAAATGATTTTGTTTGAATAACAAGAAGCTTTGCCCTTATTAAAAAAAATTGCTCTGTTAATTCGCGTTTACCGTTTGGACAACCATTTCTACTCCTATTCAAGATTTTGAACTCTAAATTAAGGGTTATAGTAGTGACCTTACTTAATTGGCAGGAGAATATTTGATTTCAGTAAAAACAAGCGAAATAGGCAGAATTGAAAATTTTTTTACTGAAAGATACTTAGCAAAGATTACGAAAACTTCGCTCAAATAACCACGAAACCAGTAGCCTAATCATTTGAGTTCAGGGTCCTGTAACGTGTTAATTTTATTACCATTAAACAAGATCAAGCGTTCTGTTATTTTAGTTCTACATTTTGTTTTTTGTTTGTTCTCATCTCTACCGCAAAAGTTTGTACATTTGAATCGCATTCAGAGAACTGGAAAGGTGACAATGTGTCAAGGTCAAGTACATTACTACTTGCGTAACAAAATCATTTTCTATTATTTAACAAATATATTTTTAGCTATATCTAGTTCATGCTGTTTATTGGCTATAAATTCGATTATTTGAAATTTATTAGAATTACAATACGTTTGTGTTATGAAAAACAACGCAGATCTTATATAAATTTTACATTATTGCCATATCGTCTGAAACATATATTAAGAGCGAATGTTGTAAAAAAATTGTAGAATTTTCACAGAAGCAGTGCACGTTCATGTTATGTTGCATAATCGAATATACGAATGTCAATTTACAAGTAGCGGTTTTAATGTTTTAAAATTGGATGCACACGAATAATGGGGTTTTAAAAACTATTTGTGTTGCTGTGCGGCAAAAAAGAGAGCTTAAGGCAAAAATTCCTCAAAAAATTCCCAAGGCTTGTTTACGTGCATTTAGCCGTTTACGTACGCCGTTAGTGTACCTTTGTGAAAGGTGGTAGCTGTAATTTTTCGTTTATCTACATCTATCCACGCTTAATAAACATATAATTGTATATTTTTACAAAAGCTCAACTTCAAAATTTGGATAATTATTAACTACTAAGAATTTTTAAGAAAATGCATCAATTTGGAGCAGGTTTCGCAGTATTCATAGAATAAGGGTTTGAAAAAAGAATTTTTCGGTATCTTGAAATAACTACTGTGAGTAGAAGATGTTAACCTTTTTCAACCAAATACTAAGAAATTTGCAAATCACTGAATACAATAAATATTGAATTTAGTTATCGATATAAGGGTTTATTTTAGATGATTGTTAACAATTCAAATTTGTAAAAGCGACATAATTGCTTTTATATAATAAATTTGGTACGAGCGGCTTGTTAATGGATATGATTGGGCAGATACATTGGTCTTCTTCAAACTTGGTAAATTTCCTGGCAAAAAGTATTTTTTTCTTGTTAAGTAGTAGAAGAAACAAAGGTAAGAATATTTGTTGAAATTTGGGATTTTTCCTATAATCCCAAAAGTTTACTCAAATTATACAAGCTTTTTTCAAGTAAAATTTCAAAATTTCTTAGTAAAACCTGAAAATTCATAAATTACTACAAGAATTAGGGGAAATCCCGCGAGTAGGAATAAAATTATCATATCACCATATCAAATCATGTTTAGTCGTTCTGTGGCAGCCATAATTGCAAAGAGATTTATGTAGTGCAAAGAAAAGATAATTTAGAAGTAAGTACTTAGATTAAATTTTCTAAAAGTGATGATCCGTTCAAATGATTTTCAAGTATTGGTAGTGATATTTATGAAATCAGCTAATATTCTGCTATTATAAATCTAAATTACATATAAAATCGAGATGCAGTTTAATTTCTTTTCAGGTTAGTTATCCACTGAAAAGAGTTTTGCTGCTTTTTTGTATTTTGTTCAATATTGTCAGTTAGTAATCCATACTAAAGAATAATAAAGAATAATTAATAAACATAAACATTTTTCTTAAAACACTGATTTTTAATCGCATACCTTGCCCTTAACTTTTACGTTCGTATATTGCACAAGCAGTAATCGAACTCAAGTATTTCAAATTTCAATTTTCCTGAGGACATTTCAGTTTTAACTAAATTTTCTCGTGGAAATTTCAATTCTAACTGGACTTTCCTGTGTAAATTTTAACTCCAACTGAAACTTCCTTGGAACACTTTGAAATATTCTATTGAAACTTCCGATGCTGAAGAAATTATACGAAGGAGTTTTTAATGCTACATGGAAAAAATTGAGAATAGGAAGTTGACTTACTTATTTATTTTCTTACATTACTTCTTACATGTTATTTCTTATTGGAGTAGTGAATTAACAGATTTAAAAATAGGCAGGCGACCGCCTTTACTAAAGGCTATTCGGAAGACACCGAGAATGTTCGCTCTTTCCTTCAGTTCTAGATTTTTCCTCGGTCGATATAAAAGCGTGGTAGTTGGCGCGCGACACATTTAAAATCGAAACAATCGTCGCATGAAATCAGTTGTCAAAGTTGCACTCGCGTAATACGTTCTAACTAGTTATTTTTAACACTTAATTAAATTCACTGTTTACGTCCGTGTGCGGTTATTAACTAATCAGAAAGATGGTGAAGGGCCCGGCCATCGGAATCGACTTGGGTACCACATATTCCTGCGTCGGAGTTTTCCAGCATGGAAAAGTGGAAATTATCGCCAACGACCAGGGAAATCGCACAACACCCAGCTACGTCGCCTTCACGGATTCGGAAAGACTAATCGGAGATGCGGCGAAGAATCAAGTCGCCATGAACCCATCTAACAGCGTCTTCGACGCGAAGAGGCTTATCGGCCGCAAGTACGACGATCCGAAGATACAAGGTGACATGAAACACTGGCCGTTTAAAGTAGTCAACGAAGGAGGTAAGCCAAAAATCGAAGTTGAATTTAAGGGTGAGATGAAACGATTCGCCCCAGAAGAAATAAGTTCGATGGTGCTAACGAAAATGAAGGAAATCGCCGAAGCTTACTTAGGAACCGAAGTTCGAGATGCCGTCATCACAGTCCCTGCATATTTTAACGATTCCCAAAGACAAGCAACGAAGGACGCTGGAGCGATTGCCGGTATACACGTCTTACGTATCATTAATGAGCCTACTGCTGCAGCTTTAGCCTATGGTTTAGACAAAAATTTGAAAGGTGAAAGAAACGTTTTAATTTTTGACCTCGGCGGGGGCACCTTTGACGTCTCAATCCTCACTATTGACGAAGGTGCGTTGTTTGAGGTAAAATCCACCGCTGGTGATACTCATTTAGGAGGTGAAGACTTCGATAACCGTCTAGTCAGCCATTTCGCTGACGAATTCAAACGAAAATACAAGAAGGATTTAACAAAAAATCCGCGTGCAATCCGTAGATTGCGAACCGCTGCCGAAAGAGCCAAGCGAACATTATCATCAAGTACTGAAGCTTCGTTGGAAATAGACGCTTTATACGAAGGTATAGATTTCTACACTAAAATATCGCGAGCGCGCTTCGAAGAATTGAACTCCGATTTATTCAAAGGTACGTTACAACCAGTTGAGAAAGCTTTGAATGACGCCAAGTTAGATAAAGCGTCAATAAATGACGTCGTATTAGTTGGGGGCTCTATTAGAATCCCGAAAATACAAGCTCTACTTCAAAACTTCTTCAATGGAAAATCCCTGAATTTATCCATAAATCCAGATGAGGCTGTTGCTTACGGGGCAGCAGTTCAAGCTGCGATTTTGAGCGGAGATAAAAGCTCGAAGATACAAGACGTCCTTCTGGTGGACGTTACACCACTTTCCTTGGGAATTGAAACGGCTGGAGGTGTCATGTCAAAGATCATAGAGAGAAACGCAAGAATACCCTGCAAACAAACGCAGACATTTACTACTTATTCCGATAATCAAACTGGTGTAACCATTCAAGTCTTCGAGGGTGAAAGAGCTATGACGAAAGATAACAACTTATTGGGTACATTTGATTTAATGGGAATCCCACCAGCACCACGAGGTATTCCAAAAATCGATGTGACATTCGATTTGGACGCCAATGGTATCCTTAATGTATCCGCTAAAGAAGTTAGCACTGGAAAGTCTAAAAATATTACCATCAGGAACGATAAAGGAAGATTATCTCAAAGCGAGATCCAAAGAATGCTAGCCGAAGCAGAACGATACAAAGCGGAAGATGATAGGCAAAAAGACAGGATTGCAAGTAAGAATGCCTTGGAAAGTTACGTGTTTAGCGTTAAACAAGCGGTAGAAGAACATGGAAGCAAGCTAAGTTCCGGGGATCGTGACAAAGTGAAAAGAGAATGCGAAGATTCCATCCGTTGGTTAGATTCCAATCAAACTGCTGAAAAAGACGAGTTTGAATATCGATTGAAAGAATTGCAAAGGATCTGCAGCCCCATAATGACGAAATTGCATAAAGGTTCTGGCGGACAAGATGGTCCAACAATCGAAGAGGTCGATTAAACAATCAATATATGACTTTCCTTTCCCATGTTTTAAAGGTTTGAGTTATAAGTCGCGCATGCACACCCAAATAAATTTATTGTCAAGCCGACAACGCTACAGCATTAGTTTTTGTTGATTTTACATTCCGGTATTTGTATATTATGTAATATAGTATTTAGGATGTATAGTAGAGATATTTTAATTTTGATATGTAGTAAATATGGAAATAAATAAGTTGCAAATTGTGTGTTTTATTATTTCTTCTATTTGTATTAGTAATCCTATTTGTTATTAAGTATTGTTTGTTTAAATTAAGGGCGAAAGTGTTTTGAAGCAGTTTTAAAATAAAAAATAATATTAATTTACTACTAAATTTACTACAATGCAACGATGACTTATACACAAGTTAAATAATTTCAAAATATATTTGAACCGTTGAACGGAATGAATAATTTTTTATTAGTGTTTACATGGCAGCACATATACTCAACTGAAAGAATACGATGTCCAAAAACTAGAAGGATGCTAAAACATGTCAAGCTACATAGGAAAAATTCGGAAAAGGTTGTTCTTATCTGAGGACGCAGCGAGAGAAAGAGTTAACACTAAAATAAGTTATTGTAATTTATTCTAACTTAGTATATAGTAATTAGTAAATAACCGGACGCAAATAATAATAAATAACCTGAAAGTTTACTACAATTTGCCCTAATAAAATATACATCGTCCAGATGTCACCACTTCACAATACTACAGGAGCGAAATTCATAATCCTTCCTTCCGACATTATTCATTTTAAACACGTCTTTTGTAAAATATGGTAATTAAATCAACAACTGTTATACAGTAGTGGTGTAGCACTTGATTGAAGTAAGAATAATAAACCCATCAATGTAATATGGTTTTCAAAGTCTAAATCCTGGCTGCAATTCAAGATGGGTGGCCTATACGAAGGTTGTAAGATTGTGTGTAAGATATATATTCCGAGAGAAAATACATTTCCAACTGCAATATCAAACTTTGCTCAGTCAATAGTTAGCAGAAGGATTAAGCAATCAGAATTGAAATAGAGAGCTGCTGCCAACAAACCGCTCCTTAGTGTAGAACAGAAACAATTGTTTTTCTGAAATTATACCCATGAAGGGCTACACTTTTCGAAAAAAGATTATTTTTGCGGATGAAGGCATATTCTAGTGAGCAAATAATTCAAAACTTGGAGCATATAGACCAAATAATTGGATTAGTTATCGAAGCATTGGTGTTTGTCGGAGAATTTATGGCTTATGTTGTTCTCAGAATGAATATAATACCTACTGGCTGTAACGAATCTATAACCTTATATACATCAATAAGATAGTTCCAATAGACACAGTTGATATAGTTGTAGAATGGCTTCATGTCACATACAGATTTTAACTCTTTGGGAAATAGTTAAGGACTAAAATATTATAATATATTATTTGAAGAGGAATGCTAATGAAAATTATAGCAAGAAATAACTCATGACGGAAATATTATTCATAATTACATTTTATCAATGCCTAAAAGACTACACAAAGTTACTTCAAATGATGGTACTCCAAATAAAACATTAACAATATGTGAAAAGTTAAATAAAAATATTTAAACTGAAAAATAATCTTTGTTGTGCTTTCTCGGTACAAGCAAACGATGTTTAAAATAAATAAAGATAACATATAAGTTTAATCAGAAATTCATTTTTAGGTTGAATCATTTTTAAAATTATCCTCACAAGGCTCAAAAAACGTAAAAATAAAATTTTGTAAGTTTCCCAAGATTCTTATGGAAGCTACATTAAAGAAGTTATTAAATTATAAAAAATTATAATTCATTTATTACAATGTTTACTTATTTTAATTTCTAAAATAAATATTTGATAATAAATAATATTTATTTCTTAATTACACTTGTTTCACAGCATTTGTTTCAAACTTTCAGAAGATGTTCATGTTGAGTCAACACACACAAATATTAATTTTGGCGAATGGTTTTATTATTTGACTAAGATTAATTTTATGAGAAATTGTTTTGCAATATTGCACATAACGTACCAACAACTATTTTCTTTATTATAAAGTTGACATAAGTTGTCTTCATTGCTTGTTTTTTTTTTCACATAAAGGTTGTAATGATGTGGGAAGAAGTTCCTGAAGAATTAACTTACCGGTGGGGAAGTGTCAATGTATTTTGAGACTAAGGTAACTTAGACAAAATATGCCGAGAAAAGAGGCACGCAGTGAAATTTCGTAGCATGTGCAAGGCATTATAAACTTACGTGTATTACAGCTTTTCTCGGCGTTCTTTTTCGGTTTGTGGTGTCGCAGGTATTCTTTGTCTTAAAGTCTCTTTGACTCTTCGCCACTGGAAGCCTTAAGTTACGTTTATGCTGTGATTCTTAACAAAATTTCAAATATTAATAAAGCGTTGGTATAACTTGGTACGAGATAGCGTCAGGAGATATTCGTGCGTTCTTTTTTTCAACAAAACGGTGAATTTCCGATGGCTTAACAGTCGAGCGATGGATCGCTTCATCGTTTTGTTGAAAAAAAGAACGCACGATATGTTTCTTCCTAGTGGTATAGGCTGAGAGGTAAATTACGCTGTAAGATAAAGAAACACTCGGAGCAATACGTTAACGTCCGTTGGCTAGCGTTTTCTTTCCTCACATTACTTTTGTCGTAAGTGATCAAAACAAGAGTTGTATGCACTATCTTTGCTATTAGGCACTCTTTGATGTGTTTTAAATGTTTTTGCTAACAAAAGAAAAATTGCAAGATTCCTCCGTTTTATTTATTTTTTCAAACACGGCATGCCACATATGTTAATTTAGCATTTATTTTTTTAAACATTTATACATAGGTAATATTTCAGTTCCTACTAAGGTATAATGTTAGTTGCCTATCTTTAAGCATTGTGATTTTAACGTTTACTATTGAGTACTTATTACTTTGTATTCACATTTGAAATATGTGTGTTACATTTCTTATGAGTTATTGCTGATTATGTGGTTGACAAAAGAACTCATGCAGTTTAAATGGAGAACCCTGTTATGCTAAAGAGTAGAGAATCCAACATTGTTGATTGGTGAATACTAGGTAACTTGCCACATAAGTATTTATATTAGTTATTGGAAAGTTTCACACTTCCTGAGACTGTAGGAGGTCTTAAAAGTTTAGAAGTCCAGAGCATTAATAAGTGTTATTACTTGATGCATTAACAGGCAAAAGATATATACGCGTATGTTACGACCTAAACTCGAAACTGGATTTTGTCAGAATTGAAGGCCATTATTTTAAATTTTTGAATTTAGGCTGAATATTATGGAAAATATGCTTAAAAGGCTTTTTCCGGAAATTGCCAATGAAGTAGAGGGGGGTAGAAAGCTAACCACAATGCGCAGAGCATGTAAAATATGGAAGAACTTGAGGTTGTCATTCTGGTGTGTGATTGGAGTAAATTTGGCGCAATTTTTAAAGGTCAAATGGCGGCAAATTTAATTACAAAAACGACGGTATTTTAGAATGTATGTTCAATGAATGTTTTCTCCGACACGGAAGTGGGTTCC
Organism: Oryctes borbonicus; assembly: GCA_902654985.2. Classification (NCBI taxonomy): domain Eukaryota; kingdom Metazoa; phylum Arthropoda; class Insecta; order Coleoptera; family Scarabaeidae; genus Oryctes; species Oryctes borbonicus. The sequence goes on from LR736888.1 coordinate 826,638, forward strand.
TAATTCTAATGTGAGCTTTAATAGAAATCTCTTTATTCTTGCTGATTTATTGTTTGAGAGTATATCTAATGATTCGTTTCGTATTACTTAATTTCAATAAAAATTCCTTTCACATATCATTTTAAATGGTTAGTAAAATGGTGTTTTGCTGTTCCTTCTACGTTTAGTATCACAGTATCATCAATTTCAACAAACCATGTTAGGATGCTTCTAGGAAGTAACGCAGAAATTCTGACTGTGAAAGCACAAAATCACAAAATTGATGTTACGAAAGGCACGGGGAAGTACACGCTACGACGCAAACCAAATGACATTGGTACCATATTGATACCAAGATAGTTGCCCCTATGCTATCCCTATGTGTCGTAAGTCATCTAACGTTCTACTCCACTCTATTTCATTGGAAATAACTGGATGAAAGTGTTCTTTGCAAGAATAAGTATCACTATTGTAGGAAATACATGTGTAAAAAGCCAATGGGTTGATGTCTTAACGCATAGGGGTGAGATAAATATCTATATTGGCTATATCTGTCCTGGACGGTTTGGATTTACACTTCAAACAAGAGTAGCATTGCAAACTCTTTTCTGATTACGTATGGTACATAGTTCAATGCCTATGACGAATTTAATATCTTAAATGCCAATATCAGATAAGTATCTATTGGTTGGAAGTTATCGGGTTTATCAGCAACTGCGGGGGCCCATTAGACAGACTATCCTGCTAATAATGTGACCGATAAAAATGTTGGTATATCATAATACGACAAAATAGGATTTGTCGACAAGGTAACGTTGTCGGTGCATTGTACTACCATGTCTTAAACGGATAGAGACAGGAAGATCACCAAAACAATAGTAGGCTTCCTTTAATAATTCTTTTATAACTTTTACTACATTAGTAGAATACTTGAAGCGTCTTTTCGACTTTTACCGATTGTTGCACTAATGTGCTCGTTGTTTAATATTGTCAACTTTTTCAGAAGTGTTTTAAGATTGCTATCGTTGTCTTCTGATATTCGTTATATACCTTGGCGCAGTCTCGCTTTGTTGGGCTTTATGCGTTCTAGTGGGATAAATCTCCAGATAGTGTCCATTCTGGGTTGACCTCTTTGTGACTTCTTATCGTATAAAGCCAACCACCAAGCATTGCTTAGTTTGTAACTGTTTGCCCTATTGGGGTGAGTGTGCTTCATTATTTCCAATGACTTTCCCACAATTCGCTAGTAATAGCGGCTTCTTAAGGAGAATAATGAGCAAATTTATATAAATATGCTATATAAATTTATATAGCATAGAATAGCATTGCCGACATGATTGTAATAATGAAGAACAGCTATAACATCGATAGGGAAGAGGGCTACAAATTAAGCAACACATGGAGATTGGCAATACGCAATAGTAAACTACGAGAAGGCCAGCCAAAAACGGTTACTCAAACTGTAACTGATCAGCATTCATCAAAGCTCCTTTAGGACCCCACGTAAAGCTTCAGTGAGCATTCGATGATGTGCGAGTTCATTGCTGTGACATCTGGCGAAGAATTTGTGTAAATGGGTACTACCCATATCTTCACAGAAGCTTCGCCAAATTTTTCTCTTAGCTTTCCGTATTTGGGAAATGGTTAGTAAAGGTTTGTCTGTACGTTTAGTAGCCTCTATTTGATTACGTTTAGGCTTTGGCTTTTCACGAGTTTCAGGATTTTGCCGATGCTGTCTTCCATTCTGTTCCGGAAATACGGCTCTTTTTAATCTGGGACTTCTAAACTCCCCTTCAATTAAAGCAATTTGTTACAAACTTAGAGGGTCGCGTACAGGAACTTTGGTTTCAAGGCCTCTCCTAGCATATTAATGATTTTTGGCAGTACTGGAGCTTTTGCATGATCTTCATCTGATTCGTTGTACGATTTGTGCGGTAATCGTAGTGTAATATATTCTGCTTCCTCCCCTTGGAAGGGATCTTTGAAGCTTGAGATTATTGTGATTTAGTGTTAGAATTGTAATCTCGCTTAAAGTTTCGCAATTATAAGTTGAGTTTCGCTTATTGTTTGCGTTTTGTGGGGTAGAACATTCAGATGTAGGCTTGTTCTGCTTTTTATCCTATTCCCTCATAACTTGTCGAGCTTTCTAAAGCATTCCTTCTCCTGCAAGTGGAAACTTTGTAATAGGTTCCTCTAACTGAACACGTGTATTGTATGTACCATTGGCTTTGTGCTACGTATTGGTTCCGCGCGAAGAGAAGGTTCAATTGTCGACCAACCCAGTGCTCTATGCCTTGTCATCTCCAACTGATGGCGAACCTAGTTGAAACCGTAGGGTGACAGGTATCCAGAGATTCCTTATTTGCGGCTAAGAAACTATGCTCCGAGAAACAAAAGTTTCGCAATTATAAGTTGAGTTTCGCTTATTGTTTGCGTTTTGTGGGGTAGAACATTCAGATGTAGGCTTGTTCTGCTTTTTATCCTATTCCCTCATAACTTGTCGAGCTTTCTAAAGCATTCCTTCTCCTGCAAGTGGAAACTTTGTAATAGGTTCCTCTAACTAAACACGTGTATTGTATGTACCATTGGCTTTGTGCTACGTATTGGTTCTGCGCGAAGAGAAGGTTCAATTGTCGACCAACCCAGTGCTCTATGCCTTGTCATCTCCAACTGATGGCGAACCTAGTTGAAACCGTAGGGTGACAGGTATCCAGAGATTCCTTATTTGCGGCTAAGAAACTATACTCCGAGGAACAAAAGTTTCGCAACTATAAGCTGAGTTTCGCTTATTGTTTGCGTCTTGTCGGGTAGAATATTCAGATGTAGGCTTGTTCCGCTTTTTATCCTATTCTCTCAGCTTCTCCAGCTTTCTAAAGCATCCCTTCTGCTGCAAGTTGAAACTCAGTGCTCTATGCCTTGTCATCTCCAACTGATGGCGAACCCAGTTGAAACCGTAGAGTGACAGGTATCCAGAGTTTACTTATCTGTGGCTAAGAAACCATGCTCCGAGGAACAAAAGTGTTCGGCATCAGCTGCACCAGTATTTGTAGCTTTGAGGTTTTTCATTGAATTTGTCCCACAAGCGTATGGTATATTAGCATTTGCTGCCTTCAGAAGCTAATTCTGTTAGTCCTTGTGTAACCCATTAATAACGACATTATAGCTGAGTAGGTGTATCGCTTCACAAGTCCAGATTCGACATGTTTTGGTCAGTACACGGACATCTCTCAAAGAACTGCAAGCCTGAAGGAAAGAAGGCAAACCTCCAAACACACAGGTCTACAACATCCCCACCTTCTATTTCCTAGTATTCTTTCGTAATTTGGTATTTTCTGTAACGTGGAAGTACTGTTTATTCTAGACATACCTAAGTTATGTTATACCCTGGTATTTAGGAATTATCAGGCGAAATATATAGCGGTTACATATACATATGATGGACGTTTTTGACAAGTTGAAAGAAAGACATTTTGAATTGTCACTTCTAGTCTCTTCAAAAAATGCCTAACTACTACTAGAATGTTGTCTCTAGACTTTCTGCTAACCTTGTATATACTTCTATTGAAAACATATCCGAATACGCCCAGGTGAAATTTGCATTTCCTCAGTTCTTGCATAAAAACGAAGCAAGATTAAATTCGTTTGAACAGAATCAAAACGACAAACTACTGCAGTGATAAGTTGTGAATATTTACATACGTATTTCTCCTTCTCGTGTAACTTGTTGCGTCGGGCTGGTTGAGTAGTGTGACTCTTACGGCGCGGTCCGAATATTGAACGGGAAAAGGACCGAGACAACGCTGGTCAACAACCATTTACTTCTAGGCTAGGGAGGGAGGCCACCTAACTTCTTTAAGTCGGCTTAACGTTCTTGAGCTATGATGACATACAGAACGCCACTGTATTGCACATAGGTTAGGTTCTTTTGTACGCTGTATGCTTTTAAATTTTAAGTGTTTTCTGCCGCCTTCGCGAGTTCGTTAAAAGCGAGAGCGTCGGATTTTTAAATATATCAGACACTTTTACTTGCATCTCTTGCGTTTCGGTCGTTCAAGGGACTCATTTTTGAATGAAATGGTACCGTTTCTGTTAACTACAGTGCTATCGGTGAATATAACAGACAATCACAGTGCAGTACATGGATATTATTCTTCGTTCTCAAGTGATATCTCCTAAATCAGATTGTGTGTTTGGAATATTGCGTTTTTTACAGCAGCTTCGGTTAGCCATCGCAAGAAAAACACGTGCATTTCAATCAAACAAGTTTAAATGTCTCCTCGTGCAGTGAACGGTAGTGCCTTGGATTTGCTCTTATTCGTTTATCTTACTTGTTAGAGGAGATCATTTCTAAAGGAATGGAGAATATTGCGAATAACAATCTGCTCAATTCTGGCCAGCTTAATCTACCTGAGGTGAGGTTCTTTGCTTGAAAGAACGACGAGAAAAAGTCGTGGTACCTGTTCTTATATATTTGTTTGTGATGTGATGCAGATGTCTGGATATTCAGAGATTTGTATGTCTGTCTCGCTTGCTTTTCCATCTTCTTATTTGTGGAGAGAAAGAAGTTGAAATACTTACTATTTTACCTGGGATTTGTTGTCTGCTAGTTAATACCATTTGTTTACTGGCGGTTGTGGAGTTTACTTTATTGTACAATTATCGAAATCCGGATAAAAGAAATTGAATCAATAATTTAATACTTATATAAACTACAAAAATGCTTATTATTAATTATTAGGTAAATCATAAAAGCCACAAAAATATTAAGATCTGTAAAGTTATATTTTTATATCAAACACGTATTTTATTGACTTTGGTAACTTATATATTACAGTTTTCTTAAAAGTTGTAGAGATAAATAATATTGTTGTTTCTTTTATTGTATGAATTCTATGTAGATGTATGTATATATTTTGTTTTGTTTTGCAATAATTATATCCTTTGAGCTAATTGAAGACAGAACTGTCCTAGCAATATAAAAATCATCAAGCACTATTCAATTTTTTATCATGGCTTTTGTTATCTTTTCTTAAATTTTATTTTCATTTGTTAACTTTAACAGTTTGGAATAACAATATAATTTTTCATTATTATTTTTTTGGTGAATATATTACGCATATTGAAACAAATAGGTGCCCTAACAACTACATGTTGGGACTGTTAATAATTTTGTTAAAAACTTAACATATTTGGGAAATACTTTAAAATGTTTTGAAAATGGTATTATTAACAATTTATTCTTTAATTGTATTTTTAATAGAAATTTCAAAAATATATGACACCTGTTACCTGTGTTGGCAATTCATTGTGGATATATAAGCGAATACCAATGTAACATTTTTTAAGAATGGTTAGAAACGCTCCTACTTTTCAAAAACTGCGCAAAATTATTTTGTCCCGGTATTGTCGAGGAAAGTCATTAAAGTAAATCGCGAATGGTAAAATCTTCAGTGAGAAATGTTGTTAAACAGTATTGACAAACTGGCACCATCAAAATTAAAGGAAAAAGTACAGGTGAACCTACAATTAAAAATAAATTTGGTCAATATTTGCAAAAAATCGTAGAAGAACTGCAAGTCAAACTACGGCCCTTTGGAATCGGAACAATGGCTTTAATGTATCCTGAGAGTGTTGTTAGAAATATATAACTGAATCTGAATTCGGATTTTACAAGGTATTTAAAAACATACAAAATAACTCGTTTTTGCCAAAGAAAATCCTCTGCTTAAACTGCTGTTCAGAAAAGAAACCGGTTGATTTGGATCGGAAGAAAGTTATTTTCAATGATGTAGTTAAGTTTGTCGTTTGTGTAGGGATAATTTAAAAGCAGGTGTAGCCAACAGAATATAAAAGTTTTGTCTTGGCCCGACTTAATTAAATTCATTTTGTGCCATTAACAATTCATGGCATAGAATGAAAAGATACCTAAAGAACAATTGCTAATTTAAGAAACAAGTTTGTGAAAAGTATCCCAGCATGTATTCGAAAAGTTAATGACTCAAAAGGAGACACCATGAGCTACCAAATCGACCTCTAGTTGTAAACATTTATCTTTTTTTTTCATTTAATTACTTACTGCATTTTAGAATATTTTCTTTTGGTTCCTCATACGTAAGAATTTTTTACTAAAAGTATAGGCAGATTGCGTTAGATTGGGGCTTGTAGAAACAAATAGTAATGGTCACAATCCTAATGTACTACCACGCTTTATTTACTTCTTCCTACTCCTACTTGTAACTTCCTACTCGATAGGTAATCTTAAAACAACTTTAATACTCTACCTCATACACCATTAACTTTCCAACTTATAATTATAATATATAACAGAATCTCTCAATTTACCATTTCGAAGACCCGTGTTAAATCATCACCGGAGTTAAACGAACATAGTTATCTGTGTAATCGTGGATATTATGTCAAGGTAGTGTTTTATTTTGTAATTTTGTATTATATTTTGTAATATTCAATAAAATGAAAGGAACAGTTAGGTGTAACCACAGGTTATATATATTTTTTGAATTTGCCTGACAGTATGTAATATATAAAAAAAAGAAGATAAGTACGGACTGTGGGGTAGAATGGCAAGCATGAGTATCGGGACACTTCGGACACTACAAAATATTTAATAAATTTGCCCAAACACATATTTGCCAAATTCGTAGATTTTCATTGTCATACTATGTTTGGAATTCATTGCATGTGTTGTTAACAACAACAAAAAAAGAATATGGTTTAGAAATTCGGTCCATCTTTACAAATGATCGATAAGTATCAACCAAACCCGCCTTTATTTAGAACTTTTCATAACTTTTGTTAAAGTCACAACATGTTTCAGTTTGTTTGTTGATACTATTCCAACAAAGGAATTTATTATTTGTTTTTTTTTTCTTTGTATTACTATTTTCAATTTAAAAAGAATAGCACTATGACTATATTACCTACATACGTATGCATGAGAAGAAGACAGAACAGAATTATAGAAATATTTGAATGAATTTCACAAAAAATTGATTTACTAACTTAGTAAATCAATTTTTTTATTACGCGCATTATTTGAAAATAAAACTATTTTCAAATAATGCGTTGTGCAGCGTATAACAGATGAAATATTTTTCATTTAATTTCTTTCTAATTCTTTACCATTGACACTATTGATAAACTCATTCTAGAATTTCCTTCAAGCACATTATTTAGAGGATTTATAACAAGTTGTAGGTTGTCAAAATAAAATATTTCCCCTTTTTCTTGCTTCTATTCCGTGAAGACATTAAGGAAGAATGGTGTAGTATTTACGACAACTTTGAAGGAGGGTAGCAGTTAGGGTTGCCACCTTTTGTACCTTAACGTGCTTGTACATCAAGTACTGTTACTGGGTCCAAAATAGCTTTCCGGGATAACAGCCAAGGGATATGAGGTTACGTTTAACGGATAATTTCTGAATAAAATTTTTGGAATTCAGTTTTATGGGCTGCATAGTTATTTATTTGCTTTGACGAAATTACAGGGTAGACTTACTAGATTTTGAAAGTTTATTGCATTTTTAGAATCGAGTATATTTATGTATCTGTATTCTATTTGTATTTTTCTTAAACGCGTAAAGCTTACATAGTTGATTTCTAGTATGTAATCTAGGAATTTTTAATTTTACTTCAACAAACCCTAATTAGATTTTGTTTGCAAGCTTTACTTAGTACACTTTACTTTTTTCTGTCAAACTTCCTTCACAACTGCGTTGTCTATGTCACCCTACAAGGTTTAAAATCATAAACCGTTATTCAATATAGTTTAGTAAACCTATTAATGTTAAAATTTAGTAAGTGTGATTTGAGCACTTAAAAGCAAACGTACACAAAGTTAATACATTGTATTGTAATTTACAATCAAAATAACTCTCACAATTAAAACTAATGCTTAACTACAACTTACAGCTAAAGGCGAAGTGATTTTTTAAAGCCATTCCTTTAAAAACTAACTAAAAAGTGAGCTACTAAGTTATTTTCTATTATGTTCTACTATTTGTGAATTTCTTCAAATGGCTTGCTATGGTTGCAAAAAAAATATATTTTTTTTCTAAATGGTAACAATAACATTTGTAGCAGATTTGGAATCCTTATAAATTTGTTAGTAGGGATATGTAAATTAAAATAATCATTGAAAGAAGTTAAAATATAACAAACATACAAAATTAATTTCAATTAAATATTTAAATGGAAGTCTGTGTACGTCCTGACAGATTGTTCTAGATGTTCTCAAGAATTGCGAATAGTATTTTGAAGTTCATTAGGTGATGTGGCTTGTATCTCACGTTCAATTCTTTATTCTTAAATCTTCTGTGTTGGCGTTTCTCTTTGTATACTTTTGTTTTTAAGTGTCCCTATGGAAAGAAGATCACTATGTTTAAATCGAGTGACCCATTCGATAAAATTCCGACATCCAATCCAACGATGAGGAAAAACGTGTCCAAGTACTGTTCAACATTAATTGTGTGTGGTGGAGCCCCATCTTGTTGAAGCCGTAGGCTACGGTTTAACATATCTGGTTAATTACTATTAGGAAACATTGAAAATATCTGGTGCAAGGTGGTTATGCAGCAAATTTAAGTAACCGTCCCCACAAATATGGACCCATGATTCGTTGCCCAACAATGCCAGCTCAGCACATTAAGCTTTTGGGGATGTTGTGTATTATGTTCCATCAATCAATATGGATTCTCAGTTGACTAATAAGACACAATGTAGTTCCGTCAGAAAAGAAAATATTGTTGAAAAAAATCATTATTAGACATTTCCATTATTGCTCTACAAAATTGCATTCGCTTGTCTGAATCTTCTTGTATTTGTTTTTTTCTCAATATTAGAACAACAGAACAACTTATATCATATCCTAATGCCCGGTATGTAGTTGATATAGTTGGATTATCCGTTACAGTAAGTAACATATTTAGAGATCAGTCTTTATTTGTGGTTGATTTGGAGAAGCCGGCTTTAGGAATATCTTTAACATCGCCCGCTTTCGAAGCTCTTGGCCGGGTTACAGGAATTCCCTCCGGATGAACGTTATTGAATAAACGGCAAACTTCGTTTTGAGAACGCTGCTTGTCACCATATTCAACCATCAGAAGGATTTCGATTCTTTCAGTTGTAGTTAATTTCACAATTCATACAAACTATTGAAAAAACCGATTTGCTTGTATGCAATGCGAATTATTTCATTGAGGTACGTCAATAATTCTTTGTCGGACGTTTTATCTAACTTAATTCATTCTAATACATAAGCAATCGGTTAAAAAATAACGGTAAGTAGGACTCAATATTTAAATCTTTTTAAATAACTTATTTTGTTGTTATCTCACCCCATAAATACAATACATATCCATATTAAGAAAAATGTAAGTGTTCCAAGAAATCATTTGAAAGAAAAAGCTCAAATTGTGGAAAATAATAGAAAATAAATTGTCAAACAAATTTTGTTAATAATATTTTTTTATAAAGAATATATTTACAGAGAAATTAGATTAATACATTACTTTTGCCGAACCCTGTATATATTGCCCTTTTATTGCATTTTTTTGTAGTCTGTTGGGTAATAAAGTTATTATTATTATTATCATCATAGTTTGCGTAGATTTGTTTTTATTGTGTTGAACCCAAGTACTTTATATAAGGCTTAAAATAACCGCTTTGTTCCCTGGGTGATAAAAATAAAACAATTGTTGTCTGGGAGTCTCATTTTTCACATGGAATATTTTATGCGGCGGTCAATACTATTATTAAAGGGTCGTACATGCCTATGTATACAGCTTGTCTTATATCTATTTTGTTGCGTATTTAATCGGAAACTAGTGAAGTTAAATGATTGGACTAAAATCTGATGAACAGTATTGTACATAGAGCTCTGTCGTTCTAATAGTTTCCTACGGTACGAACACCATCTAAAGAATGAAAACATTTCCAAAGGAATTTAGGAACTGCTATTTTATTATTCGAAGTACACCTTGCCCTTGAATTTTGTCCGCGAATTCTTGTAAAACCTAATACTTTAATTTAATATCTGTAATGGACATACAGTAACATTAAATAATTGAAATGAAATAGCCCTTGAAAAATAGCCACAACATTTGTAAATTCGGACTAAGCGAAAAACTAATCTAATATAGTAATGTTAAATTATGCAAATCCAAAAATATGCAAAACTAAGGTATGCAATCTTAAAAACAAACAATTTTAAGACATGCAACTTTAAATTATGCAAATCCTAAATTATGCAAAATTTAGCGTTACGGTTAATTAATTAAGTTAATAAAGACTGGAATTTGGCAGACCTAAATCTGAATTCATTGTTATGTTTGTGTTTGTACATTTTCATGCCTTCTAACGATTTAATTGAACTTTAACTTGTTCATTATTATTATTGTTATTATTACGTTGATAATATATCAACACTATAATTATTTTCCAGCATATATAGAGCAACACTAGAATTATCAAATCTCCCAAATTTGACATGGACCAAATGTTCTTTGCACCTAACTCTGATCGATCTTTTTGCGTGTCCAATATATACTTGATCATAATCTTCATTTATCCATGTTTTCTAAGGTTTTTGAAGTTATTTTGAGGTGAATTTTAGAAAAGATTTTTTGAAGACCTTTCATATAACTTGAGTAAAATTTAACATATTTCTTCTTACATCTGTCAATACGTTCAATTGTATTTATATTTCTAATTCTTAATCTGTTCTAATGTTTCCTAATAGTATTATAGGCTACACCTCCACAGGATCCGTTAAAGTTAGCAATTTTTATGATATCTTTAAGTTAATTTTGATACCCATCTCTAGTTAAAGGAAATTGAGCAAACGGCGTATTAAGAAGTTAATAGCCGAATGTTCGTTATCCAGAGATAAATCTATTATTACTAGGAGGTTCTCTATATACGTTTATTTATATTTATATTTTTTGTATTTCTTATTACGAACATATCGAAGAATGGAATCCTGTTGTCTTTTTCTTCTTTTTGGGTAAATTTTCCAGATAAGATAAGTTCCTTCAGTATGTTGATAAAAGGTGTTGTTAATTTGGAAAAAAATGTTTCACAGAAAGCGATGCCAAAGAAATTTAACAACTTCCTCCCTGAACACATCACAGGGGATCAGTACCCGGTTTATGTTACTGCTTCCTGAACGGCAGGCATGCATTTCTTTGGCACTAGAGGGCACCAAGAAATGTCAAATTAGTCATTCTGAAAGTTGTGGCATTAACTGTGACGCAACAGCGATAGAGGGTAGAGATAGAAAATGCTTTCGGAACCACGCTGATGACGCCGGGTAGGCAGAAACATGTCCGTGGACGGTGTATTTTTTTCTCCCTTTTGTTGCGTTTACCGTTATTCTATCAATACCACGAGAAAGCTATCTTAGCATTATTTTTTTTTGGTTAACTTCCTCCCTTAATTTTTTCAATGAACGCGTAAGAATTCTCAATAGACGAATTGGGAATCTCTGCAGGTAACTGGTTCAATTTATCAGTTAACCAACTGGAAAATAAGTAAGTTGGACTACTGATGTGCGAAGCAATGGGTTTCATATTCTTTCCGGGCTTGTGTATTTTAGGTAAACAATACATTCTGGCTAGAATTGGGCTTGATACCGTTAGTCTGTGATTATTTTTGACACACGTTTTTGGGTAAATCACTTAGTCAGTTGGTAGTCACTTTTACTGCTGCTGATGATAACTTGGCTATTGAAATATGAGTCAGATACAAGTGAAATATTGTAGTAACGGTTTAGTGAAGTGTTTCAGTGTTTCAGTGCTACGGAGTTCGAGTTGTTTGTCATTGTTAATATCGTGTTAAACAATCAAACTGTAACTTAAAAAGAATTAAAAAAAACCATCGATAATGATTTTATATTAGGAATTGGACCATTTTCAAAATTTTGATAAATATACTTAAGCAAACATAAAATTTTAATTTACCACAAAATTACTTTATTCGATTGCTTTTCTATTTATTACCTGGTAATGAGCAGCAAGGACCAATTATAAGGGGAATAGATCTAATATAGTAATTAAATGGGTATAGAACTGTGTCATCATCCACAAAAGAGATCAAGTACAGACATAACGTGACTAACGTAATACATTTTCGTCTGGACTAACAAAAAACAATGGCTTTTTACATTTCACCCCTTGTAATAAATCTTGACCTCTCCCCTTTTCCTCATGTCAGAAAATCCATAATAATTGTATTTGTATTATGTTGCGGAATCACGCAGTCTGTACACTGATCGATAGGTTGTTAGCTTGTTAACCACAGGAAAATAATAATTGCTACAAAATTGTTACACCTTTGTAACAATTAAAAACTATTTGGAAAGAAATTATACAACTCAGTGTGTTACTTGCTGAATAATTTTTCGTGTAAACGGTTATAGTATTACAACTGACAACGTGAATTACCTCGCAACAGGTAAAATATTTCACTGTGGCTAACGAGTATTCCGAACCCCGGAGCCTTTTAAAAGAAGCCGCCAGTAGATGCTTCGTGTCTGAGTAAATATCACAGGTAACTACGACTTACCAATACATTGATTTATTACAAACAGTTAAAAACGAATTAAATCACTTTATTGAGAAGACATCGCTTCATTCATAGAAGATTACTATTCCAAAGAATTTTAGAAAATGTGATGGGAGGAACGGACCAAACTCCAGGAGTGTATTGTACACGTGGAAATAATGTAAAAAAAAGACATGTTCTTATCCGATTTTTACTTGAACAAACAAAAGTTATTCCTGAGGTAATTTGGAGCCGTGAATCTGAATCTGTAATCGTTTTTTTTTAATTGGTTCTAGTTTTCGAGATATTCAATAAATTGAATTTTTACAATTTAGGCTAATTAAAGACCATTTTACATAATAAATCAAAAATGAAGAATGGTTGAACTGAGTCGTTTGTATTCTTTGGGATTCGTTTCACGCGTGGACTTCCAACAGTAGTCTCTCATCATGCCATCGTTTCAAAATCCTTTGTATTGTCTTATATCTTCGCTTTTCGGCATCGTTCTCTTTGCTCGTCGTTCATAACTCCTAAGTTTTCAGGAAAAAAGTCGAGATGGGAATGTAGGAATTTTGAGAGACATTTGAACTTCAATCTTGCGGTAATTTTGCAACAAATCACAAAGCTGCGAACAACGCTTTGAAATGATGTCGCTTTATTTGGTGTTAAGCAATTTGTAAAGTTTTCGTCGGCCATTCATTTTCGAATTTTAGTCCCAACAAATATTTGTTCTTTGATTTTGCGTACAACAATTTGAGAAGTACTTAGTTTCATATGAAGAGGTGGCAGGAAAACATCTTGTAGGCTCACAATGGGTGCAGACGAGAGTTTTATTTTCATGACTCATAATTAGTACGGCTGTGCTAGTTTTCTTGCGTTTAAAGCAACATTCATCAAGTAAAAGTAGCTGTTATTTTCGTGATTTTTCGATTTTCTTCATACAATTTTCTGATGAAAATGAAGAGCACAAGTGGCCACTTGTACAGCTTTGCTCTGCACGCGTTACAAACCAATTTCGGAACTCACGGCTTGTGAGTGTTTGCTACAGAGAAACCAAAATGCACCTTCGAACGCATTTGTTATTATTTTGCCACGTTTTCGGAGCATGTATCATTCACAAATGTAACAAAAATATCTTGAATCGACTATGTAACGTTGCTTCAGCATTTTCACACCTTCCTAAACAAAACCAAAATATTTCGGATACAATTGAAATGATTTTTCTAGCGATGCCACCGTCTACTGCTGCCAACGTGTGAGAATTCGAAACCCAAAACCAATCTTGACAAACGGATTGAAGATACGGATTCAGCGCATCAAATGCGTTCTTATCTGCTTGGATCCAAACGTTGATCGGAATTTGTAAACTTGTGTTATTTTCACGTGTACAATACATTCCTGGAGTTTGGTCCGTTCCTCCCAATTCACTCTGCGTAGACTAAAAGTTAAAAAGCACGTTTTGCTTGCCGATATTTTTGGACAAATACAAGGTATTACAAGCGACACCTTTTAAATTTTGGCCGAAACAGTACAAATGGTTTTATTGTTGTTCAAAATATTCGCCATTAAGGTTTGTATACATCTGCGTGCATTCGAACCAATTCTCGAAAGATTTTTTCCATTCTGAAGGTGGTATCTCCAAAATATGGTTTTTGAAGGGTTAAACAGTTTCTTGAGATGATAGAAATCGCTGCCCAAGCATTTTTGTTTGACATTCGGAAACAAAAAGAAATCACTGTGCGGTAAATCAGGTGAACATGGAAATTAAACATTAATTCGGATTTTTTCTTCCTAAAATAATTAATTGTTTGATATGCTGAGCTGGCATTGTTATCATGAAAGAGGACGTTGTCGATTTATTTTCCTGATTCCATCGATGATTTCTAACAAACAAAAGATTGTGTACCATTCAGTGTTAATTGTTGCTTGCGATATATTCAGTTCTACGAAAGAAATAAGCAGCGGTCCATCTGAGAACATCCAATCAACTTAATCGGTGCGGTTCGTATTAATCTATCCAAGTGTTGTTGCCTGTTACTCTGAATATGCGTGACTACTTCCATTGGAACTAAAATGTTTAAAACAATTTCTTGTTGCTTGCGCCACTACTTGCATTGCAGTCTTTTACAAGGTATTTAGTATACCCTGCAGATTAAATTATTCCTATAACCAAAACCATCTGAATGACATATTTGAAAATTCTTCGAAACTGGTTAACACATAATAATCTTGTTTGTAGGTTAACTCCTCTCTTTGTTTCTTACCAAGAAACAAAGAGGATTATTTTGTGTTAGTTTCAGTCTCTTGAGACGTTTCAGTATTAATACGTTACAGTTTCAATTAACAAGTGGTCTGATGTGTCTGCTACTTTGGTATTATATGCATTTATCTTATTTATCTTGAAAAATCTTACTATCTGTAAAACAATATCCTGGTACCCCTTGCTTTCAACTAAACTTATTTCGTTACTTTTGTCCTCACTACACACAACATCTATTAATTACAAGAGCCATACAAATAAAACATGATATCAACTGCACGCACCAACGGAAATTCTTAGAAGTGGATTAATCTACAATCTAGCAGACATTGAACACACACTCTTTGAGTACTGTGTCTTCGCCTTATGGTAGAGTCTACGCGATTGATAATACGAACCGATAAGAAATTAAATACTTCTTTTGTTTGCTAGTACGTAATCTAAGGAATTCTTTTTTTTATGTTGGATTTGAAAATAGGAATAGGCATGGTAGTTTTGTCTCATTAAATTTTTCTATTTTGTCACCAAGAAATCAGTAAAACTATATACAGCGAGAGTCAATCCTCTGGCAAAATATTTATTATAGGATTTATTCTTCAAACGAAGGATATATTAAAAATATTTGTAACTTCACGGGATGACTACATATCTACAGTGTGGTGCAATTAAGTTTTAAACAGCAATCTATTTATTATACCATTATTGTATTCTACGTCACCTTCTGAAAAAAATGTATTATTTTATGTATAAATGATTAAAAACCCCAACGTCGCTTTCATCATACTCTTCTCTGAAGAGGTATCTTAGAAGTAATTATATTTTAAATTGTTGTAATATTACTATGATGTATCACAAACGTCAAAAACAAACAAGCAATAAAATTGTCTATTTTTTGGAAATTTCTTGGTCCCACATACGGTTCAGTAACTTTACAAATAGATCCAATATCATTCTTTTTTTCAATTTATTCCTAGCTGCTGATAATTATAAGTAAATGAAGCTACATAAGCTACATACTTACGTTGGTTGGTACTTTTATATAAGGAAATAGATAGATATTTTCCTAAATATCTTGAAAAGCATTAATTTTAGATGCGTAATGAATAAGCGGAACTATTGGACACGCTATATAATATTTTTGAAAAAATTATTCGGATTCCAATACAGGGTTAACAGTTCTGCTAAATTTAAATTTTCCAAATTAAACATCTTTGTTTGGAGAATCGATGGACTGCTTCAAACCTCATATAGCTTGTAGTTGGATCTATAGTGTGAATTATTGCCTTTATCTCATTCTAATACTTTATACCATTTTTAACTATTTTTTCTATTGCAGCGTAGCAATTTTCGAAAAGGCTACTGCAGATACAGCTTTGTCATTTAAGTTTGTGTAGGTATGCGAGATTTTTTCCCATATTCCTGGACATATTTGAAGGTTTGGATAAAAATGTTCTCTACGACGACAGAAATAAAACAGATGTCCTCTCCTCCGAATTATATGCAGGCCGTCGCATGCACGCGTATACAAAAACCCACAAATTCGTCGAGAATGTTAAAAAGAACGAAACAGAATGAATAATGTAGGAAATATCCTACACATAATCCTTGTGCTCCGAGGAATTTCATTTTAAAATTATGGGCTCATAAATTCTTCGCGGAAGAGAACAGAAACGGATACGCTAGTTGTAAGTTTAAGATTTGGAAGAAAGAATAGACATTATATCTTCGGCATTTATATTTCCTTTTATAAATGAATACTCTTAACAATAAGCTCTGTCGTAACCGCATACACATATATAAATGTTTACGTTCCAAATTATGAATGCAAACTTCCTAAGAGTAGGAAAAAAGATTCAATGAACTCTTCAAATACGTTAAGAATTTTATTTTAAAACTTTAAAAGGATATATTTTTAGATCTTACCTTTTAAAGTAATTTTCAGTGGGTCTTTTTACAGATAAAGATCTACATTCCAAAAACATTTACACCCTTCGTTAAATCGGAAACGATTAAAAAGTTTCTTAAAGGATCGATTGTACATTTTAATCATTACAATCGATATAATTTTAACTTTATAACATATTTCATCTGATATAGTTCTTGCCTGATGATGTGATTTTTCACGAAACCGGTATCTAACGGTTTGAAATATTTTTTTTTTATAACATTTTGACAGATAAGCCTTAAATTTAAACGCCAACATCTCTTCTTTGACAAATCGGTTTCCAGATTCTTATAAACTACCTAAATAATTGCTTATATTTGTAATCAAAACCAACTGCACTCGGACGATCTCCTTCAGCTTACGCTGATGATCTTAAGATCCATAACACCATCTCTTCTCCTGGCGATTGACTGCTTCTTCAAGGCCGTCTTGAAACTATAGTTACGCGGTAACATTTATTTGAATTTAAGCAAGTGGGCTGTTGTGAGCTCCTCTAGCTACCAATACAGAGTGAAGCTAGCAATTATTCCTAGATACTCTACAATGAATGATCTTAGCGTATTGCTTGATGCGAGTATTCGTTTGTCGACCACATTGACTTCTTCCGTAACCCTGTTGCGAAATCTTTAGGAGAGAATGAAACCTAGTTTTTTCAATAAATAGTGTATCACATGGAAACATGTTAAATAGAGATTGTTTCTGAATGTATTTAATATTACAATTGTAGCAACTTTTTGTAGTCAATTTCTATGTGGTGCATTTTCATTTGCAGGCAGTGTATTTAATATAATATGCAATTTACAGTGGGCCCAAGAATATGTCTTCTACGTTTGTACTAGATTATAATAGATGGAACTAACTTCGCTCAAATAAACCGAAAGTATAAATCTCATAACTAATGTTCGCCAGCACACGGAAAGTGGCGAACTTTGCTCATAACATTGCTTATTGCTGTTGTCTAAAAAACTGTAATATTTAGCACATCCGCCATATTATCTAATTTAGGCTGTCAATTCTAAGTTTTTTTATACTTGGTTTATTTAATTGTAGATTTAAGTGTAGAACAACGAATAGCAGTAATTAAATAGTTTTATATGAATTGATCTCAAAACGGTGCAATGGTAATAGAGATAACTCTCGAAGAACTTACGATCGTGAACCGCCAAGAAACAATTGAGATTGCAGCTAAATCAGAAATTTCAGATTCTGGGTGAAGCAGCAACAGACCAGTATCAAAAGGGATGTGGGACGAGTCACTTTTGAGAATTGTGCAGAAGTGCACGACTATCTACTAAACGAGTCAACCATCTCACAAAGATAATTGGACGCAGAATTTAATTTTTAAAAAGGATACATCACAACAATCATAAAAAAAAATGTTATCTGCTGGACCAAGTTATGCTCTAAATGAAGATGATCCTGAGAGACGACTGCAGTTTTGTGAAACGTTTCAGGCGATGCTGGCAAACAAAGGTAATCCAAATGATTTACTTGATCGAATCCTTTCAATAGATTTCGTTTGAATGGAGAAACTAATAGACACAATCGTGTCTTTTGTGAAAAGTTCCATGTTATGTTGGAAAAACATTTAAAAACGCCGGGAATTAATGCCTGTGTAGGGATTCGGCTGGATGGGGTAATTGGCCCATTCCTTTTCGAAGAGGTGGTATGTGTTTAACATTGCTGTAAGAGAAGAAAGTTCCAGCAGTTAGGAAGAAGAGGACCAATAGAGTGGCCTGGGAGGTCATGTGATTTGACTCAATACATTTACCATTGAAGGGCGCACCAAGATTTGTATGGGTGTTGCGAAAAGGGTTCAGTTATGTATTGATCACTAAGGCCAGCAGTTCGATCATCTCAAGTAAATGGAAATTCATGTACCTGTTTTTAGTTCAAATTTATGGTTGTTATTAAATTCAAAATGAATACGCGAATCGCTGATGAGATCCATACTCTGAAATAAGTAAATTTTGATACGTTGATTAATTTATTTTATTGAAATTTGTTTATAATATTAAGTTTGACAAAATTTAGTTATATAAAATATAATATTAGTTTTGAAGTAAGCTTGACAAAATCATCTATTGTTGCCGCTGTTGGCAATGATATGAAAAGTAGGAGATACTTTGCTGGACGCACTGTATGTAATTATAATCATCAATCATACACGTCTTTTTATTTATTCGTTTAACAAAATAGTATTCTTCAATACACATATCTCAGCAAGTATTGCTTTTAAAACAAATTTATTTCATGTTCTGCCTGTTTCTCCATAATTTTATGAAAATTTAAACTTGTTACAACAAGTTACTAAAATTGGACTGGAATACATATTTTATATACATCAACTTTGTTGATGACTAATATATATTTTTCTAACGCATTTTTAAATCTTGGTTGCATGCTTGATGTCTATGACCCCATTAAGCGATTCAATACTTGCTGCAGTAGTAAGTAAAATAATTTCTTTTATGCTGACTGTCTACTATACTCCCGCGAAAAGCATATCTTTGTCTGGTTTTTATAGACTTATTATTGCAAGAACATAAAGTAATTCTTAAGTTCAATGAGCTATGAAGGTATTTAACGGAGTATCCGGGTATAACACAGTTACTGTTGCTTGTGGTTGTTGTTTCTTTTGGTATCGGCGAAGTAGTTCAGAATGCAATAAAAGTATGTTACTTAATTTTCAAGGTGTTTAAATAGTATTTATATTTTAACGGTGCTCCTATAAAACGGAAAGAATTAAAAATTTGGCGCAATAGTTTGTTTGAACAGCTTTCAAAGATACACATTTACCGTTGGATATTTTTTCATATTCTTACTTCGTTATTTGCTGTACGTATGCATAGTTCACGTTTGGGCAAATATTGATTATCGGAAGAATACCTTATTCTTGGCATTTGAGTGTTTCATAGTACTAGCAGATACTTAGATTATGCTGTTCTTAAATCAATACATACAAGATCGTAAGTAAATATTGCTTGATCCCACGATATTAAAAAAAAATATATTTTTAAAATTTTGCAGTATCTTGTGAGTTTTGCTATACATCGTTCCTAGTAATCAATGTTTACCGATGAAGTAGCTGTGAAGATATGCATACAGCCAAACCAAGAAGATTCTACCTTGATTATATACGAGATTTGAAAAATATTATATAAAGATCCAAGAAAAACTGTTGGGGAATGCAGTGCAGCCAGAATTGAACTAAAGGAGTAAACAAAACTCTCTTTTAAAGTGCTCTCAGCTTTCGAATTTAATTTTAATTCTTCATCAGATAGGAACAATTATGGGAGTAAGCAAATTTCGTCAAACATTATTCAAAGACATATGAATTATTCATGACAATACGTAAATAAAACTATTGATTAAAATTTGTTAAAATTTTTTGTTACATTTTGTAAAAAATATTTAAGACTAGAGAACTTATTTGTGAAGGTTATAATTTGTAAAAATAAATATGACAAATGAAATAAAAATAAAAATTTGGTATGCAGAAGGCTTTCGAGTCTAAATTCTAAGATTCGAATTGGTTAGACTGATTTAACCACACACAGACAAGTAATAGTTTCGTAATTTTATGTTGAAAGTGTTGAGTACTTCCTGCAACAATGTTACGAGGGTACCTTGAATAGTTTTCAGCCTAACAAGGAAACAAATATTTCTTTATCAAATTCCGTTTCATTTCCAAATGTATAGTCTTCCCGTAAGCCTATACACTTTTCCCAGCGATGCTTCCATCTCTTTAATTTGTAATAATAGTACTTGACATTGTGCAATGGACGTTTACGAACGTGACGACCTCCTCATTCGATGAAATTCTCTGTTCCCCGAACGAAACGAAACGAACGAAAGAAGTCGCTGGTGGACAGGCAAGGAGATGGATGGTCTATCAATTTGAACTCAGTCCGTAAATTTTTGCCATGGCGACCACTGTAGTGTGAGACAGTGCATTGTGTTAGTAAAACAAAACTTTCTTTTTCTTTAGATGCGACCGATGGAACAGTCTTCGCCTTTTTTTGGAATAAATTCACCCTTCCTAGACCACTGTTTCGACTGTGCCTTTACATCAGAGCTATATAGGGTTATCTACATTTATTAATCGACGCCAAAATTCCGACTTATTTCGCTTAAACTGCTTCAAGGGGGATTTGAAAATGTTCATTGCACAACAAATGAGCCCATAACTTGGCTGTAATTTTCAAAAATATCTTTCAATGCATACGCAATTATATTGTTAAACTATTTTTGACGAGTGCTATCTTCTTGTTGAGACTTGAAGTAAAGCTATGTCTTCTTACGGAACATATTGGTTCAAAATAATAATATGTAATATTAAATTGTGTACACATGAATTTGAGGATATTAATATTCTTTTCCTAAGAATACATTATTAATGGCACCGTCATGAATTAAAATTTAATCTTGAGTTACATAAGTTAAAACGACAGGTAGAATCTAGCAATCTTTCTTAATGATTAATTGCAATTGTCACATTCCATAACTTATCTCAAGATTAAATTTTAATTCGTTCCGGTGTAATTAGCCAGTGGCTGTGTGTGTTGTAGATACTTACTATAAGCATTCGTTACTTTAATTACGTATTAGCAATATTTACGTCTTGATTTTATTTTGTGCTATTCATTGATTTTCATATTATTTGTTACTATGTATTAAATAATTCCAACAAAAGAAGAAAATTGTATTAATTCCCAAAAAGATTGACAACGTAATACTTAACTACTAATTTAAAAGATTAATTCAGCGTAAAGTTGAGCAGTGCGTGCGTATAATGATGCTTTTCCGTTGGGTGTATATTAGGCACTTTGCCAGTACTTTCGAAATTTCCGCCCAAAAGCAATATTATTCTTTCATTATTTTGAAAAATGTGATCTAATTATGAATTATTTTGGGAAAATGGATCTTGATCTTTTAGTAGAATTTGAATAATAATATCAAATTGGTAAATGTCCCTAAGCAAAGTTGCGTACTGCGTGATTAGAGCCAAATATGACTTAATTATGATCTTTGCATAACTAAGATCCCTTTATTTTTTTTTGGCATTAATAATAATAAAAAAAAATTCTAAGGGACGAATTTTCACGAGTCTTGTGCAAGTTTATTAAATTTAGGCTTGTATCCAATTAGATATTGTTTCGTCTGCTTCTGATCTGGGATATTTTTCCATAAGTAATGAGATTTTCTTTCCTTCCATTGTAATTCCTGGGTATGTCATGTCTACAGACGTTCTAAGATTTTTGTCCGCAACTGACGAGTCTACTCGAGCTAGTTCATCTGCTTTGACGTCCACTACCTGACCTAATCCAGTTGGTTCCGACACAACTCTAATCTCTTCCAATTTTTGAGCAGTCTCTGTACTAGATAGATCTAACATGAATAGGAATATCTTTTTTCCCATTAGTTTCTATATATGATGAAATTTAAGCACCTGAGTGTCAAAATAACTAATAACAAACACCTTACCAAGGGAAAGAAAACAGATAACCACAGAAATAACAATATTATGAAGCAATATTACATGAAGAAACAAATACTTAACTGACGCTAAAACAAAAATTTATGAAACAATAATAAGACCAGTAACGACATACGGAGGAGGATCTCATGCTAGTATAGTAAGAACAAAACAGTTGATAAAGATAGCCGAAAGGAAAATATTCAGATCAGCAACCAGGGAAACGGGAATGACAGAGTATGAAATCAAGAAGTTTGGCAGCAGTCAAGTTCGTTAAAGAGGAATGGAATGATCACAAGAAGGCAAAAAATATGCTAAAAAAGATTAAATGCCAACAAATAGAAGATTTCTAGGAAAGCCACTAAAACGATGGAAGTACAGCTAAGCGACAACGTCACAAGACATGTCATAAGAAACGTGGGGAATAAAAACAAGTTTATGAGTAATCAGAAAAGAAAAAGAATAAGAACAGAAAAAAAAGAAGAACTTTGACTTTTTATTCTTAATTAATAGATACACGTACAGCACATTAGTTCGAAAAAGATTATTTTAATTTTTCCTAAACAATCTGACAAAATTTGCTCAAACACTCTACGGTATGTTTATTATTTTAAAACTTAGTTCAATTTCATCTTGATTCAAATTTCGCAGTTAGCATGAATGACATGGAGTGCCATGTCATGTATAATAAATTTCGCATTGTAGTGACAATGCGAAATTTATTTCTTCCTATATGACTAATGAGAACATTACGTCTCAGAAGAAGTATATATATATTTTGTTCTAATATTTAGTACTGTGTCTCTTCCTTATTCATTCATCTGTATTAAAAAGGAAATTAAAATAAAATAAAAGATATAAAATAAAAGATATAATTGCAAGGAAGCTTGTTTTTAAAGCAATTTAAGGAACCCACAAACAGCTTTGGTACAACTAAAATATGTAAACGTTAATATTCACATTACTACAATAATTGCCGCCTACTTGTTACATTTGATTAACTCTCTTAATATTGTTACCAATCACTTTTTGCTTTAACGACCGGAAATCCTTTTTCTAAAAATCTATTGAGGTGAATAAATTATTGAATTTAAAAAAATACAATCTTTTTAGTCTTTCACTGCTTAATCTAGCAAGTCCCTTTCATACTTTCATACCAATAACATTAAATATGCTTTCACCAAGATTAATTGTATGAATTAACTGTATGTACACCACTACTTTAATTGCTGCATGGAGCGGTTCTAATATTATCTACAATCCAGGACTAAAATTGAAAGAGGTATATTCGTATATTATTGAAGAAAAGCGCGAATTCAGTTTTCGATTTTCAAGGGTTCCCTTTCAAAATGAGATTTGTAAATAATTGCCATTGAAGCAAATACACAGATATATCTTGATTTTAATTAGCCATGTCATAGATTTTGTTAGTTTACCTGCCAAACTAGAGCATATAAAGAATGGCGCTGCAATTATTTAACCCTGCTTTGTTCTTCCCTCAAAAAAGAAAATGGAAAACTAATAAAGTACAAATTTCATCAATACAGAGTAGAATTACATTGAAAATTAAAATATAGACTACAGAAGAACAGTCAATTTTTGTGACATTAACTGCACAAATAAACAGAAAGCAAGACCTTACGTTCATTATACTTTTTTGTTAATGGTGCAACTTTCTAAAAGTAGGGCTTTAAATCAATGCATTATTATAAATGAAATAATTGGTTTAAAGTCGTAGCAAGTGAAAAATAATTTAGCTAAACATGGAATGGTAATCAATCAATTCCTTTATTTAATTATATTACAAAAGTTATCTACAACTTCATAGGAATTATTGTATAGCAGAGTTGGGAAAGAAAATTTCTATTATACCTACGTGATTAGTGGACTTAGCTGAATTAGCAGTTCTAGCAGTATTATAAATATTCACAATTTTATCTCAACACTTAAAAATTGCGAAAAAATTGACGAAATAAAAATCTTCTGCGTACAGTTTCTTTCTCCTAAATCGATGTTTCTTACATTCTTGCGTTTTTGCAATTTGATAGTCAATACGGCTATGCCGATTAAAGGCGGGATGGATACTGTTTACGGGAATTCTGCACCGTAATTTGCCACAGTGAATTTTTGGGCAGCTGAATTTAAACGTGGTTGTACCAGTTCGGTTGAGGATGAACGTTTGGGACGGCGAAACCACTACCGAGAGAGTGTTAGAGAGATACCAAAGAATATGGGAGTTTCGAAGAAACCTGTCTGTTATATATCGATTAAAGGTTTTGGCTCACTCAATACTAAAAACTTATTCGAATGAATACTTCCAATGTCCTTTTGAAGCAGTTTAAGCGAAATAAGTCGGAAGTTATGGTATCAATTAATAACTAGACAAAATTTGGATATATCGATACACTCCTGAAGCCCAGGCACAGTCGAAACAGTAGACTGCGAAGGATGAATTGCCTCCGAAAGAAGTCGGAGCCTGATCCTTCGGCTGGGAAAGTGATAGCGACTGTTTTTTTTTTGGATAATCATGGAATTCTGTTAATCGATTATTTTGAAAAAGAAAAAACAGTAACGGGGGCATACTACGCATCATTACTTGACAAGCTGAAGGCAGAAATTGCTGAAAAGCGGCCGGGTTTGATGAAAGTTCTGATCCATCAAGATAACGTACCATCTTACACTTCAGTAGTTGCTATAGCAAAAATTCACGAATTGGGGTTCGAACTGACAGACCACCCATCCTATTGATTAAATCTGGCCCTCAGAAACTTTTTTTTGATTCCCAGGCTAAAAGTTTCTCTGGGAAGGCAGGAGTTTTCATCGAATGAAGAGTTTATCATATACAGAAACGCTTTTTTTACAGAATAAGATGTCAACTATTATTTGGACGGATTAAAGTAGATGCGACTTAGAAAGAGACTACGTTGAGAAATAAGACTGGATATGTTAATGTTAGGCTTTTCAGTCTACCCCCGTAAATCTTGTCAAGAATATCTGTGTCGGTGAAATGTGCAGATGAGTAGGCTTGGTAGAAATTCACAGAGCAGAGAAAGACCGTGTCTAATGGACATGGCGTCCGCAGCAGGAGCTATATTATTTGTGTATTTACATGAACAAATTCAATTTCAAATAGCTTGAAATTACGTAATTAAGTAATGTATCTGTACCATCATTTTATGCTTCTTTAAATTATGTCTTTTAATAGATGTATTAAAATTTTAATTTTTTTGAAAAATCTGTTTGTCCTTAAATAATAGTTGAAAGTGAGTTAATACATGTTTAATATGCTTTACTACAATGTTAACACCGTTTATCACAATTATGTTACCTCTCAATCTCAGTAAGTATTGTTATACCTTTTATTAAAAAATCTGGCGTCCCTATATAATGAAAGATACAATAAATTATATTAAAAGGTACTACCTTTCATATCTGGTTTTATTTTTTTTAGTGTTGTGGTTGAAGTTGCCAAAGCAAGTTAGGAGTTGTAAAAAACAACTGACAATTTTGTTCTCGTTTAACTTAATATCTTCAACGCATTATTAGTCCCGACTTCAATTTCTAAAACCACTACACGATATACTAACACATTATTAAAACGTAATACATTCTTAGGAAGAGTTTGTAACTTGGACGCAGGCTTAATATAGCGAAATTGATTTTCCCGGTTGATATGTGTGTACACACATATGTGGATGACCTGAAGCTTTAAATCTACTGCTCACTTCGATGACTATAAAAGATAAATACATATAAATATATAAATAATTTATCATATTGTTACATTCTTCCACGGCACCTTACCTCGTTTCGAAGTTGGGTGTGTCCAGCTTAACAAAGACTATATTGTTAAGAGTACGTATAATGCATAATATGTATTGCGTGTATCCATCTACAAACCATAAAAATATGTGTCTGTTTATTAAATATTATGCGCGCATTAATGCAAACGTAATAAATTGGAGTAGAAGTGAAAAGTCACTTCGAGATGCTAGAGTACACTTAAATAGAAAACAATAAGGAAATTTAGTAATCCTCCAACAATAATTTGTAAATGTTCGCAAATGCAACATTTCTCAAAGGAGGAGAAGTGGTTGCAAACAAAATTACGTCTTTGTACTCAACGTAATATCAAATATCTTAAAAATGATCAAAACAAAAAGCGGAAGTTTTACGACACCAACTGATATAAAATTGCCATTATAAAAATTTTAAAAATCGAAGAATTGATATAGTGGCTGTTAAATAAGAGTCTCTAATCTCGTACTTATGGCTTCTCTATGGTCTCACGAAGGGGATCAGTACAAAATAAAATTTGTATGGCACAAATCAGCATTAAACAGGCGTGATAAAACACCCTCTGGAGTGTGCAGAAATTAACACAAAACGGACAAACAATACTTTTGAGTAGCCATTGGTCCACTTTCAATAAAATATGCGTCTATTTCCCTATAATGAAAGTAGTAGATCATGAAATGAAATAGAAAAGTTGAAATCTGTTTCAAGTTTAAGCAAGAGTGAAATGGCATTGAAAAAATATTTTTATATTTAAATAGGTCTTACAGATTTATAATAATCTTATATTATCGTGAAATCAAGAAATTTTTTGACCTTTTGCTTCTCACTTTAAATGTACATATCTATGAATCACCCTCACTTTATAACGTAAACCTTTTAAAGCAAGGGAATGAGTCGATGTAGGGAAGATTTGTGACGATGATATTAGGGTAAAGACAAATTTATTGCTAGTGTCACTAAGGCACATATTCAATTTGTAGTTGCAAACTTGAATTTCCAGACAGATTCGACTGTTCCTAAGAACCGGAAGACATGACGATCAGTTATCGGAGAGTTTCTGATTTACCAGTTGCTTCTAGAACATTTAAATAGATTGTGTACAACATTTTTTCAAAAGTTGTATTAAGAATTGATGGCTGTATACTGATTTTTTGAAAACCTTCGACATTCTTCTGATTAAATTATATTTAACAATTCTGTCTTTCCCTGGGGGCTATTAAAGTCTTTTAGTTCCTACTTATGCAGTAGACGCCCTTTGGCTTTCTTATGAAGGCACATGCTATACTCGACTTTTGGCTACATTTGATATTCCTTAGGTGTTACTTGGGTCTTCTTTTATTTTCAATATTTTCGAACAAGATAGTATAAAAAAAAGTGTTTGTTATTTGGATGACTTCGTGTTTTGCAAAGAAGTTAATTCTATTACCGATTCCATTGTTTTGCAAAGCGATAAATATAGATAAATGCTTTGTCACCACATTTTCCAGAAAAGCTCGACCAATTCATTTTACATGATTATAGAGTTGAGTTCGTTGTTGCCACGGATGTGCTCGATTAGGGAACCAAGTGTTGATTTGGCTGTTGGTTTTTAATAATTACTTTACAATAATGCTGTTGTTTCCGTTCAGATTTCATATTTCTTATTAAAGAACTAGAAAGGAAACTGATGCGATTCGTATTTTATAAAGCAATTAATAGAAAAAATTAATAATTACAAATTGGAAATTGATTTCCAATTCTGTAATTAGAGATGAACCGATTCGAACCACGAAAGAACTGGAAATAGCATCAAAACTAAGAAGACTGCTGTATACGTAACGAAAGTAACTAGATACTCTGTAACAACACTCGTAAGAGAGACGGTAGATAAGTATTTGTAATAATTAAAGTTCGCCACTTTCCGTGCTTTTCACGAAATTAGCAGAGGTTAGACAGATTCGTGTTTATTTGTCTGATGAGAATGGGTTCGCGTTGCTTACTGGTTTCCCTGAGAGTCGACAAAATACGAGTCTGTCTAGTCTGTGTTAATTTCGTGAAGCGCACGGAAAGTGGGGAACTTTAGTAATAAGTAAAGGTGTTATGCAGGAAGATACTTCGTAGGCGACGCTCTTTAATATGGAATTAGAGCATGCGAGATATATAATCAAAATGGGACGAGAATTCTCAATTTCCTCGGAATGCATTTATTTAGTCTTCACTGTTTACGCCATCCCCTTTAAAGTGATATACACCTACACCAACGTAGTTTCCAGTTTGAGAAGCACTGGCCTAGCGCTTCAGACGTCGCTTTGAACTTTATATGCGACGTAGTATTGCCGCAAAAGGCCTTCCTTAACATCTTGATTGCTTCGCTGCATATAATTTCGTTTTAAACACGAAATTTCAGGCAAACTCTTTGATCCGATATTTCACCACACAAACAAATTGCCCAAGTTATACTGAATTATTCGTTCGCCAAACACCAAAAAGCGTTAAAATTGACACGTGTGTTATTCAATGCTGTTATAAAGCTCTTTTTAACGAGAGTAAGATTGAGAATATGTAGAATCGATTAATCCTAACAAGAGATACTCACTTAAAAAAGCAATTGATGTCTCTTCACCACTTTGGCTTAGAAGGTATGACAAAATGTGATTAATACAGATTTTCGATAACTATTAATTAGACAAAACACGATGAATTTAATATTTACAATTAGTCGTGATTGTTATGCCAATTACTAATCATCTTACAAACTCCAAAATTATTTTCAGTATTTTCTTTTTGCCACATTTACTAAAAAAGATTTCACCCGAAAGTTCTGTGATTACTAATTTCTGAGATATAGCCGGCTGCCGTTCTTATTTGGCCACCCGGTACTATACCTACGTATGTTAAAATTCAATACAATTCTGAAATTAGATTAGCACTTCGTATTCATATACTTACTCATATGGTGGAGATTAAGTTTAGCGCGTTCTAAAATGCAAACCACGAAATCGTAAAAATGCCGCGGTATAACCTCTTTAAGTGCTTTCACAGGTGATAGATTTAATGAACTCAAACATACCTCGACGTACTTACGTCTATACACAACACGTATGTACTTTGTATATCAATTTCTCATAGGAAGTTATGTGTAGAAAGTGTAATACCTTCGACTTGACATGCATTTGCTATGTCGCTTCCTAGATTTAAATATTGTCCATTCGTATGTATGTACATATATATATTGAGAACAAGGTGATAACCCGGTTAAATTACCCAGATCGTGCCTTCAGTATAATTAATTTTATAATGATAAATTGTTATCAATCCGTACAAAACTCGGATTGAACACTTGAAGCTTGAAAGCTATTTTAAACATTTGACAATGGATTTTTAAATCATTTTTCTCAAAATTCTCTTAAAAATTTAGAGAAATAATTTTTAAACAAAAAAAAACAAGTGAAGAAAATCAATCAAATGTGGAATTTGTGACCTAAGTGTTTATTTGTCTAAGAAACAAACAATGGGAGTGCGTATGTGTGTTCCTATTCCAAATCTCAGTTTTCTGAAATGAGCTCGCCACATCCCTATTGAACTTTTAATATCTGTTATGGTTTCTAATGTAGCCTATGAAGACATAAAAACAAGACGCGACATACATTGTGTCTGTATACATCCATCTGCAATGTGTACGTTATAAATTGTGCGCATTCAAACATAACATTAATTTTATACTTACGATGTGTTTCATTATATAAACGCTGGTGCGGATGATAATGCGTCCAGACAATCCTATTAAATGATTAAAGTTGTCTGGGTTTCTTTTAGAAGTACTTACGCACATAAAGATATGTAGCTTCAATTGTTTTTCTAGATCATAGACGTTGTATCCCGTGTGAATTTCGTTATGGACCTTGATTACAATGGATCATTGTATGGTTTATGAATGCATACAATGCATTTATATACAATAATTAGTTATAATTACAATATAGGCGAAGTCAAATTCTATATAAATATACGATGGTGCACTAGAAGTAATAAGTAGGGTATTTAGAATAAATTGTTACCATTAAAATTCAAAGATTGAGTAAAATTATTTGTGTAACGATAGGTGGTTATTAGAGAAGGGAGGGTTAGAAGAACTGTTATGAAACAGATGCAGTTAGACTTTGGAAAGAACAATACAATAACTATTGAAATAAAAAGTTGATTAAAAACAATTCAGAATTTAACATGCCCCTTAAATATCCATCGATTGGATTTAGTCCTTTTGTCAAGATGGATTTTCAAGTGTACCTTTGGATCAGTTCTAAAAATGTCGATAATTCCTTTGGATACTCCAAATTTAACACCAAGAATGATTCAATAATTGCTGTAATGCTGTTGCTGTAATGAATTTAAGCGTGGTCGAATATCCGTCTTTGTTGAGATGCCGCCAAGTCGTCCCATTGAGGCGATTACGCACGGTATGATTAATAAAATTCATGACATCATGCTAACAGAGCCAGTCTTGGCTTAGATACGGGATATTACCAAATTTTCAAGACCACTAGATAAGTTCGTGTTTTGTCGACTCTCGAGGAAATCGGTATGCAACATAAACCCCTTTTTCTGATACGAATAGGCACTGAACACACCGCCTCGTGAAGATTAGAGAGATTGCTAATACGAAAAATTGAATACAAAAAATGGTTGGTCAAAAACGGAATCGCATAATAACTTCAAAACAATGTTTGGACATGTTTAAATGTAATACGTGTGAACTTCTGCATTGTAGATGAGACATGGATACATCACTACACCCCAAAAACCCGAGATCAGTCGGCAAAATGTGTTTTTCAAAGGCAGCATTCGCAAGCCGTAATCTTAATTGATTATTTTGAGAACGAAAGGACAATCATGGGACAGTACGGTGCTGATTTATTGGATCAACTTCTCTGAACTAAAAAGAAAAGCATGATAACAACAACAACAGAACAGTCCAGTTACGGTACGAATTGGTACTAACTATCATATTCGCCAGATTTGACCCTCTGTGACTTCTTTCTTTTTTCAAACTTGAAAAAGTATCTTGGCGGAAAGGGGTTTACCTAAAATGAATAGGTCCTTGCCGAAATAGAGGCTGATGTTGCAGAGTTTGATAGATCCTATTATTTGGATGACTTAAAGAAGTTGGAACATCGCTGGACTAAGTGTGTATGGTTACCAGAAGATTATGCCAAGAAATAAATTTGCTAAGTGGAAAACAATTACGTTGTCTTCCTTAGCACGACTATTTATCATACTGTCTTCGTAGTGTTCTTTTATAAATATCATCGTATGGGAGCAAGCGAAACACCGGGTTTTTATTGCAAAATGCATAATTTTGTAGAGGAATACATAAGATTCAGCTTTTCTTATATATAATAATTGACGGTAAAGGTGATGTAAAAAATATTTGAGAGAGCTTTGCATCTAATTTTCGACTTTTCATGTAGATAGGATAAAATCTACAGGACTACCTTCTTTAATAGATGGCTTGATTGCTGCATACAACGATACGAGGCGGTACCCAAAAGTTCCAAAATGTTGAATCACGCTTGTGAACGGATGTAGTTATTATTAAACAGCGCTAGGTGGAGTGAAGTACACTCTTTGTCAATCAATATAATAGGCGACATCATTGTGAGTCGAAAGGGTCTATGTTGCGATCGATGTTCCATTGCTGTATTTGCTTGTGTTTGCGTTTTAACAATTATCGATACAATTAATATGCCGCAGAGATACGCAAAATGTTGGAGGAAGCATTTGGAGCTAACGATTTGAATTGTTGTTGTTGAGTTGATGGTAAACATTCTCAAAGACCATCAACCGGTATTACTGCAGTACCAAATGAAAACATTTGTAAATTGTGGGATTTGTCTCTCTCTCCATTATTATAATGGTAATGCCGCGAGAAATAACTTTGCCGTTGTTGTTCATCGAACATACTCGCATGATATGGCTCTTTACATCTTTTTCTTCTTTTCAAAGATGAAAATCAAGTTAAACAAACATTTTGATGCGATAGCCCATTGAAGCTGAATTGCGGACGGTGTCGAGTACATTAACAAAGCAAAAGTTGCAGAATGCAACGTGAGAAAGACGCACTCTCAAGGGAACTACTTCGTAGCTAACAGAGGAGAACGAAATGCTGGTATTCTTAATTATTATTTATGGTTATATTTCGCGAACTTGCGGGTAGCGTTTGGGTTAAGAGCGTTTGTCCATCATCTTTCCAAAAGTGTAAAAAATGTACAGGATATTCTATTTAAGACAAGAAAGTTGGCATCATATCTAGTGGCACTGCAAATGGAATTGAATTGTCAACAATACTGCAAGTTATGGAAATAAAAATACTGTATATCATCGTAAATATTGACAAGAAGAGTGTTTGCTATTTATATTACATCGGACTGGCAATTTATTTTTAAAGTAGTTCTTGAATAAACTGCCCTGTTATTAGCACGACGCATGTTGAATTTTAAAATTAACGCAGCTCGTAAAATTTATTTCAGCGTGAATTTTAGTCCTCGTGGAGTAATTGATAATATCTTCAATTTATGGACTGGATCAAAATATGTGAATTACATACAGCACTGATTTCTTTATTAGCTAAGCAAATATCCGCTTCATCTCTACTTGGAAACATTTAATAAGTATTGCGAGTGTGGAACATTATTTATGAGTGTGGGAAAACTATAAAGGTTAGCCTACCATGGATCCTACTGTAATTGTTTAACAAGTACAAGGTGCATCACTGCTAAGACGACAGGAATATGTTATAGGATTATAAAGTACCTTTCTAGTTTCTTATTGCTTAATTGTTGATTTTCTTAATACTAAAGTATTAAGTAACAGTGTTTCTATTTCTGTTATGTAGAAAATATAGCATCTTAATATTTTTACCTAAATACACATTATCATCTGTTTAAAAATTGCAAAAAATTAGGATAAGAGTATTAAGAACTGTGTTATAAGTTTATTGAAAGCTAAGTTGCAAAATCTATAAGAAAATAGAAGAATTGTCTTATGCAGAGCTTATTTCGTTGGTGCAGACTATGTGGTTTTTACATGGCAGATCTACGACACATTTTAGGCAAGACGCTCGCGAACAGTTAAATAATGCGTTTTCTAATAGAGGGATAGGGCGTAATGGACCAGTTCCTCGGCCTGCATGGTTCTTAGGCTTAACCCAGTGATTTTTCCTTTAGGGTGATCTAAACCATGGAAGAGTTAGGTACTATAATTCAAAGGAAATGTGAAATTTGTGTGAAATCATTTTTCAACTCGTTTTTCTAATTACAATACAGGATGTTAAAAAGAAAGTGTTACAAACGTTGAGAGAGGATAATATGATTGCAAATATTGCGCGATACCGGCCCATTTGCGAAAAATTCAATGATTCGAGGATATCAAGGCTGATGTCATCCTTTGAGGTAGAAAAAGCAATTTTAGTGCGGGTAGAGCAGAATCTGGAGGCCAGCTAGCACGTTTGTTTTGTCTTGTCGTTGGCTTTTACGCCATTATGGCGAGGACTCCAATTTTGCTGCCAATAATTTTTTCATTGTTGAACCCGGGTTCATATTTTAATTTCCATAATACACATGTCTGGGCCGACAAAAATCCACATGTTATCCAGACATCAGGTACGTTTTTCATTGAACACTTAGGTGAGTATCTGGGGCAAAGAGCTACTAGGTCCGGTTGTTTTATCAAACTCATTAACAGGCGCTACGTATACCTTGCGGAGAACGCCGTTAGAAAACATTAACACTGAACTTTTGGACAAAGAGGTCTAAGAAAGGGGGAACTCGTACATTAAGAAGTAACAAGTTGTGAAATTTGATAATCTCAAATTCCGATCAAATGTTGTAGAAGAAGTGTTGTATCCTTCAAGTGCATACAATCAAGTGTAGTAACCAGAAAACCATCCATTTTCACGCGAACAGCAATAAACAAATTGTCAATAAGCAAGCGCCTACGACCTGCACAGTATACCAACCCATAGTATCCGAGTAATGGCAAACGTTGTAGCCCACATATTTGAAAATTCGGCGGTAAGGTGTTATCTGGCTACTGTAGATGTTAAAAACTGTTCCATATGATAATAAAATATAACCATGTGAAAATACATATATTTATAGCCCATACGGCAAGTGGCTTACGTAGCAGCCATTAACCTATAAAGGGTTAACTTTGAGAGCATGCCGCATATGTGTTTTTAACAATAGTGATACGCCAGCCTTTATTAGCAGAAAAGAAATGATGCAAGCAAAAGAAAGCGGTTCTTAAACTATTGCACTACAATAGCTGGATGAATATTCTTATGCTGAATCCGAACCCAGTGAAAATTCAGCAATGTTGATGATCTTCGTAAAAGAATTAATGAAACAAATGATTTTATCGTATGCCTGATGATGCTAGTGAATTTTGCTTCAAAATTTTAAAATGCAACGCATATTTTTGCATTTAGAATACAAATTCTTGAATACCAAATCTATTTAATTTGAAATATTAACTGCTATAAAAGTTATGAATCATCTCGCAAATCAACCGTGTAATACATACCTACCTAGTGACCGAACGTTTATTTCCTGTACAACCTATGCTTTTATGCTCACATAATTGTAAATATATCAAACCAGTTCCTTTCTTTCCGAACATTAAGCACACAGCAGCCGACTAGAACTAAATAAAAACTATTCTGCTGGGAACGTGCAACAGTATGCATTGCGACACATAGTGGAATTGCGTGTATATTATGCATACATTAAATCAGGTGTATTTTGCGTTTTCAATGTCGTCATGTATACCTACACTACATTTAGCAAACACAAGTGTTTATCTAATAATTAATTATTTTTTTTCTTTTTATTAACAACACTGTGCTTAAAGATATATTTATAATTAATTTACATAGCGTGACGTCTTTTGAAAGCGTTATTAACTTTTCAAAACATTTTAGGCTTGATTATGAATCTAGGTTCGACTTCTTTGCTTTGCAGTCTTCCAAGTCTGAAATACCCGAAACAAACCAGACTTGGTCGTTCTTGAGAAAGATGCGAATATTATGACAATTGTTGAGTCCTCTTGCCCCGACGAATACAATGTAAACAGTAAATTTAACAACAAATTGACAAAATACAGAAATCTGGGATTCGAACTTATCTTGGCTAGAAGGCGAAAGTCGTTCCCATTATTATTGCAAGCTTGCACAAGGAATTCACGTGTCTACTTATTTTAATTCAAAAAAAGAAGTCGATAATTTAATCGTACATTAATACTTGATTCAACAATCTTACTCTAATTGTAATTTTCTGGATGGCTTTCAGCTGGTCTGCATAGCTCCAAACTGGTGGCTATTTATTAAAGAGTCTTGTGAGATTTGGACCCTCTTCTTTCCATTTACCTTAATACGAAAAGAATTTTGAATGTATTTTCCTAAATTTAAGGCTATTATTGATCATTAGCCCTAAATTCTTAACTACTAGTAATTTTAGAAGCATTGCCATCAACTTTAATTGTTACATTGCCTACACTACTATTGGCTCCATGTCGTCGTTTAGAAGATATTACGACAAAAGATTTAATTCTGCTGATTTCTAAGCAATGACCTCTGATACTCTAACAAGCTTCTCTAGATCATTGTTAATTTTAGAATAGAAGAATCGAATTCGTTAGTGCTAGGACTATGATACAACTGGCTGCTGTATGTATTATAAGTATATAGTGGACGGGAGATCATAAACAAACAGTTATTAAAATTGAGTCTGTGGGTATTAGCATTAAGGATGGAAGTAAGTAATCTCGGAGAATTTATAACAAATCCATAATATTTAAGCTTCCCTATTATTAAGCATATTTTACATAGGCAAAATCTAATTAACGTTTATTTTGTGTTAGTATACCCAGTGATGTCATATAATGTGCTGTTTTGGGGTGTTGCTACAAGTTGAAAGAGAGTCTTCATTTCATAAGAGCGCCTAATTAATAATAATAATTTGATGTTTGGTATACATTATATAGAGATACTTGTAGGGAGACTTATTCGTTGCACCTATATAAAAGTGCTTAACCTTTTGTTAAGCAAAATATGGACAAATTCAAAACAGAGTTTAAAACTGCACCAGTACAATACAGAGATCTGCCTTTGATATATGTGTAAAACTGTTTAATAAGATACCGGTTACGTATAAGATATGGAAGACTTATCCGCCAATATGTTTGAGGGGACAGTTAAGAATTATTTGTCACTGCATGCTTTTTACAGCATAAACGAATACCTTAATATGGAGAACTATTCCATTGTATATTTTTCTTTGTTTTCTCTCTTCTTTCAATGTATTGATTTGTACAAATACTCTACGTAATTAGATGTAAGATTAAGGCACCAATCCAACCGGTTTTGGCTTTATAAATAAAATACTATTATTATAATTATTATAATTATTATCGGCATTTCGTGGCTCGTCCTATCAAACGGGTCTGCAATGCACAGGCTCAGTGCAGAATTGATGTTTGTCAAGAACTATTTGAATCGAAATACATAATGAGAAGAAGAGGATTGTTTTACCTAATCCAGAAAAAGCAAAAATGTAGTTTGCATGAAGAGAAGAAGCGCCTCCTGTAGTTCTTCAAGACTGATTCGGAAAAGAAGTCATACTGTGCGTTTGCTCTAACCAACAAAAACAGAATTTTGATGCGCCAGGATAATATTCCAATCCAGATCCCGCCCAGAAAAAATTTCAAAACATGGAAGGAGAGGAAGTTTTGCCCCATCCCCCATAGAATGTGGGTGCTGTTCCATGTGATTATGGGTTGTTTATTTCACATTTACAACACATTTCTTGTGCGGTGGTTGAAATGGTTTTTGCCTTTAAACCAGTAGAGTGGCATCGGCATCAAATTGAAGTATTGGCCGAAAAATTGACACATATGCAAAATAATGTATTGTATTTCGATGAATAAATATTTTTTGAGTTTTCTAATTTTGGGTTTTCTTCATTCATGTATTATGCACAAAGACTTATGGAACAACCTGGTATAATAAGCACGAGAGGTATTGGGAAATACCACACTACGAAAACTTGTTTAATCAATTCAGAACATATTTTTCGGTAATCTAGATATTTTTAAAATATTAGATAGATACAAGAGCATGGAAACACTATTATGGTAGATACAGACATATGGGTTGATTGTTTATGAAATTTGTGTTTATGACATCAGATTTTCATTTCACGTAAAACAACTCCAGGTAATTAACATTCCAGCTAGTGTGCGTGTAAGCATGTTATAATTCAATGTGAGCCACCTCCGTGACTCTCATACCAGATATATATGTACAACATACATATAACATATATAGATGTAAACAATGTATACAAATTTATTAATTTGGTGTCGCACTTTATGTCGATCCTCCGCTCACATAGGAATATAACCTTAGAACAGCAGTCTGTCTACTTGGTTTGGTATTTTCTTTGTAAGTTTGTGCGAAAGTAACCCGTTCAGTAGCATCGTTTGCGAAATGCGTAGAAGCTACTGCGAATAAAGGAAGATTTCAAGATTGTGTGCAGGTGATTTCAAGGTCGCCGTTTTTATCTCAAGGGGAAAAGGGTAGCATTCGAAAACTGGTCTGAACTCTGCTATTAGCAAGTTCTGGTTGTAATTTATTAGAAATTTTTTCCATCACATATATGCCAATACGCTACCGCACACAAGTATAATCGAGTAGCTCAAAAATGTATGGGTTAATATATCAATATTTTACTTAAAGCGAAGGAAAATAATAATATTTTGAAAAATCACGTATCCTGTCAGTTTCTGGATGGTTTTATTAAAACTTAATTTTTCCAATACTCAATATTTCGTTTATTTATTGTGAACTTCGTCAGGAGTTACTGTATAAGAAAGTCAAACACGATGAAATTAACCGTATAAACTCTAACTACTTATAAACAAGAGTCGAAGGCGTTAATGACAATAATTGAACAGGTCTGCATTATAAACAACAATAATAGTTGATAAAATTGAAATTTACAACTACTACATTTTAAAAACTTCAACTGTAAAATAATATAAACTGATTTAAAAAATATATGAGAGATGAAAACAAAGAAGCTGTACATTTCAGGAGAAATGGTTTTATTTGTGTGAATTGAAAATATATGAAAATACAAACAGTGATGTACAGGTTGGTTAATGAAAATTCATTATTTTTGAAATTTCAAGATATTACAATAAATATTACTTAATTGATTAGTATCTGTCTTAAAAATCGCTGTATCTGTTGCGACATTAATGTAAAACATTTCCAGAGAAAGACGACTTTTATTAAAACGAAACGTGTTCCGGATTCGCTTCGTGTCATGGCTAACGAAAATTCGACGTTTCGCCTACAATCATATGGGGCTTCTTCAGGAGAGAGAAAGGTGGTAGGCGACAGTTAGCACGGTAACTCAACCTAGATTCGACGCGGGTGTGGTTTACACGTTGAATTACCGCGTTAACTGTTGCCTACCACCTTTCCCTCTCCTGAAGAAGCCCTATATAACTGTCGGCGAAACGTCGAGTTTTCATTTAACAAAAAATGACATGACACGCTCTAAACCCGGAACACGTTTAGTTTTAAATGACTCTGGCTAAAATACCAACATTATCGAAATCAAACAAATGACCGGTTTTTAGGCTATGGTTAGGTAAAGCGTCAGCTCTCTTACCGTTACGGCAGTCACTCCTATGCTGACTAATTCGATGCTGTCCAATATTAATATAAACTAGGTCTATGTGGTCCCATACCAGCCGAATAGGATTGCAAATAAGACTTAATGGTGGCTAATCTACTTATGCAAGGGTACCCCCTCGAATTTGCCCTGTTAAAACACGAGTCATTCCTTAATAATTTCGCATTCATTCGTTTCAGTATTTAATGTCCTTGCAAAATGTTCCAATAGACATGTAAAATGTTCCGTTAATTGCAAATAATGTGACAATTCGTTCACCTTCAAAGTAACTCCAAACCATAATAATACCATCCACATGTTTCGTAGTTTTAATAATATATTGTTTTTTTCATTCGTTCGTTGATCAAACGTCTGACATTTGTAACTATATAGATCAAAATTGGATTCATAGGACCGTGGCGTCGTCTTCCATTGGCATCGTTCCCATTTTCGTGGTGTCTTATCTTTCAAGGTTTCCCGCTTCTCCAAAGTGGCGTTTCATTGTAGATATGCTTACTGTGCGATGATGAAATCATCTTGGCTCAGTATCTGATGCACACTGTTCTCAGAATATCCTACTTGCGTATTTTCGAATTTCTAGTTCGAATATCTTGATTTCGCGCAAAGTACTGGTTCTAGTTTCGATAGCTAATTTCTTTCTTTTCGGCACACCCAATAATAATTTGCACAGTTTAATGCTTTCACAAATAACGACTTGTTATTATTATTAATTATTAAATTTTATTTTCTACCGGTTTCGTACGTTTTCCTCTATACGTACGTCCTATTATATATATTATAATAAATTAGATGACAAAAGACTTCACGGTATGTGTAGTCATCTGGGAATATAGCAAAATAAAAAAACATTAAAATTAATAATTTTTTTATATTTTAAATTTATTTTTAATCAGTTACATTTTTTTCAATGCAGCTTGCTTGTTTTGTTTTGTTGGTCTAGATTTTGTTACATTTTACGGAATTTGATTGAACCTACGAACGGCATTCACCGGCCTTGGTTTGAACGGCGCTTGGGGAACGCATCCAAGAATTGAGTGAACGAAGTTCTGTACGTTATGTTATTTGGTACCGCATTTATCCGCGTTTTTTCAATTTTTCAATTATATCATATTAAAATTAGCGTTGCGTATACGCGCACATTCATTTTCCTATCCATATTAATTTACAGAAAAACGCAGACAGAGGAATGAATGTACGAAATCCAGAATTCAAAATTATTCAACTTAGCAGCAGTATAACAATCAAAAGCTGTGTATATTCGTTTAACATTATACAAACGTTTTTCAACAATTCTACATTAATGATTATTAATATTAATATAAAACGTAATGTTAAATTACTTTTAGTTTTAATTGAATTAACAACACCGGGAATTTCATCAACCTTACAATTTGTTTTATTTATTAAAAATTTCCGCTATAACCGAGAAAATTTTAATAAAGTTTTGTGGTATCGGATTATTCTGCATTCTACATGCTACTTCGTACATAGCGAACGTTAGCAGTTGCATAGTTTCCGCCTCATTGAACGAACGCTTCCAGCCATGCGTTCACGAACGCTAACGTCTCGACGCTACTTTACTACTATTATACCCGACTAGTTTGGCAATTAAAAAAAAATAGGTTGCGAATATTTCTCATCGTTGTTTACATATGACAAAAGTCTTTTGTATGGGTGTCCCACTTTTTTAAAAGAGAACGGACATTAGAAATCTGATAAGGACGTGTACTGGTAGTTTTATCGAGAAAATAAGAATAGGCTTAGCAGATCAAGATTTTGGAAAAAAAAATAGAAACAAGTAGCATTACCTTTATTCTGTGTTTCGAAGGAGAGAGAGAGTGGCGCGTAAACTTAATTTGTATGTAAGACAAGTACAAGCTGGTGCGACATTGTCGATGCATCGTGAAATACGCGGAAACACTTAATCGCGAATTTTGACTTGAATTTGAAATTTGAGCTTTTTACAGTGTTAACATCATTAGTTACTCTTTGCACATCTATAAGAATTGCATATAGAAGGATGCCTGTAGAAAAGGTTACATTATACATCTACTCTGTGTTGATGAAATTTACAGATATTTTCTACATAGAAAAAGAATTGATGGAGAAAATGCATTCAACGAACTATAATGAATTTTAATTGCTTACAGAACATTTTAAAAATGTCAAACCGTACAGTTTAATTGAACAGTGTTTGGTTCTTAATAACAATATCATTGAGTATTTGGTGAATATTAGAATTGAGTTGTATAATTATATATTTTGTTTAAAATTTTAAGTAGTTACTTGAAGATACAGTTAACATTTGATGATTCAAAACAAAATCTGTCCTTAAGACGCAGCTGTTGTTTAACTTAATGCTGGAGAGTGTTCGATTAAAATCAAAAATTAATTTAATAGAAATATTTAAAATGTTGTAAAAAAATAATTCTATTTCAATCTGTGCATCGTTTTACTTCACTTTTTGGCTGTTCCGAACGTTCACTGTCAACCAAGCTGATGCGACCACGTTTATTTAAATTCAGCTGCCTCAAATTTGGCTGTGGAAAATGATGGAGTAATTGAAACTTTTCAGAGTATCCTCGCATCACTATATGGCTGTTATAAAGAGGAGAACATATTCTCCACAGTTTCTTAATACATATCACTTATAAGACAATGAAGCAAAATCAAATGTAATCAAACATAGATTGATATAGACTCCGTTTTTTCAAGAAACCTCCACATCACATTGCAAACTTTAACTCGTTTTAGTTTCCAAGAAGCGAGTAGAAAGAAGACGTTCCATTCAATCTCCCTACTCAAAGCTTCTGTTCTTCAGATTCATGTGAAAAGTGCTAGTTCGTTACGTTTGATTTTGCTCACAATCGCGACTACCAAAGAGACATCCCTATATACTAACAAACACTACTGCAATGCCATTAACATATGATTGAATAAATTAATTTCTGCATTAGTTATTCTTGTTAATGGGCAATAGGTATGCAGAAAATATATATGGAAACAATAAAAGTTAAATCCAAGATATAATAAACATTTCGCTGTTCCTGCTGCTTCCGTGTCATAGAGTAGCAAACAATATTTACCCATATCAACATGACGTGTGCAATATAAGTAGTAATAAAGGAGGTATATTATTTTCGCAATTTTAACCCTTTACTCATAAAGCCCTGCAGCTCCAGTACCTAATCCCTGGTTGGCTACGGAGTAACGGGCATGGCGGGGTAAATATACACAAGGGAGGAGGCAGCGTTTTGCTGCGCTGACCGTATCCTAGCTGGTTCGGAATCCTTCGGATTCTTTCTAATGACAGGAGCTCTTTACCTGGACCCTAAGGCCTGAAGTTAGCCATTGTAGTTTGACTAAATCCCAGGTTTCTGTGTAACGAACATCCCGGCAGGCACGATTTGGGTAGGACTTTGGCCTGGCCATCCCCGTTTATAGTCTTAAACCACGTGCGAGCCGATTGTACGTTACGATCGATTCCGTTTCCGTTGCTGGTCGATAGTTGCCAATGTTTGGTAGCTTAGTTCTCGACGGGGTGATTGTTGTCGCATTTGAGCGACCTAGACCCCGACGGGCAAGATGCGACATCTATATACGTACGTTGAGTTTCAATTTTACTTACGTTTGTAGAATAAATGGATTTGGCCAGGCTGTTGACTCACCTTGTATATTGAAATTTCTCCTTATCTGTTGCATCATAATCTTATACATAATAAGCTTCAGATTTAGCTTAACCCATTTACACGCCTGTATTTCCTTTTTGCCGCGCATTATGATTAAATGTAAGAAAATAGTGATAAAATATATATTTTACTGTATCTTAGAATTGCAAACTATGCATATAGCCACACGTTTTCAGAAAGTAAAAAATTGTAGCAAATATATACGAATAACTGTACTTATAACCATAACAATTATTTATTGTGATACTTAAGGAAACATTCTATATGTAAATCTACATCACATTTTATACATTCATTCTGTATCTTCTGACATCCACGACAATGCGTTTGCTTACCTTGCTTACCGCGTCAAATAATGATCCTCACTATTGCAACGGGACTCGATATTATTTAGAGCTGTAGGTCATCCGCCCTTTTCGTCAATGCCCTATTGGTTTCCAGAAGGCTCATTGTGACCTGCTTGTGGATTATCAAGTGGTCAAGTCCTCCTCATTGTAACAAATGACACAGCTACACATTCTGCACTGACAAATCTAAACAATAAACAATGACGCAAAAGTACCATTTTTTGCCTTTAATTGATGCACGATAATAGATGAGGTTTCCGTCACATCTGTCAATCTCACCCATGAATGCATTGCACATTTGAATGTTGTGCGGTTATTTAATGGTTATTTTCTTCCTCTTTTTCAACAGTCTCCTGGCCTTATGAAGGAGGCTGTATACTCATACTGTTGTAGCAACATTCACAATATAGTTGTCGTTGACAATCGTTATTTTGTTTTCTCTCGATCTATAGTTTTCTTCATCTGTTTTAAGCAGCATGGGACGATTTTTTAACATATTCTCTCTAACTGTACCTGTAGTGTATCTAATATTTCTCTTCAGGAGCTAACTGATGGTCCTAATAGAAAAGGCTGATATGTGTTTGCGATTTCAGTTATGGCTTTCTAATAGGGTTTAAATCAAACGCAATACCCAATACAACCA
Source organism: Oryctes borbonicus (assembly GCA_902654985.2). Taxonomy (NCBI): domain Eukaryota; kingdom Metazoa; phylum Arthropoda; class Insecta; order Coleoptera; family Scarabaeidae; genus Oryctes; species Oryctes borbonicus. The sequence goes on from LR736888.1 coordinate 870,072, forward strand.
GTACTTGCTGCTGCTCTTGTCCACATTTTGAATATCGACGCAATGTTCTTGTCACATAGGAGCGAAATTTTGAAACTTTTTGTTCAGGGCTGCAAAAAGTAGCCTAACCTTAGTGAATCTATCTTCCGGAGAAATATTATCATTGTTGTAGCAATGTAGTATACTCAAATCTGTTTTCCAAGATCGCATTTACGACAAAGTCGTTGTGGGCGTCGCCGCTATTTTTCCTAACTTCAGCATACCGACTTAGTAATAATATTCCGAAGTAAATTTTCATTTTAGTCTTAGTTCTGTCCTTCTTGGCAACATACTAATGGATTTCACAAACACGTCAATAACGTCATCATCAAACAATTACAGGAACAAATCTATAGGTGAATGATTTTGATTGAAAATGTAAAATATAGGCCACCCAGTTGGCAGTTGTTAAAGGTCTTAAAGAAACTAATGAAATGCCATCTTCATCATCATTTTTATTCATATTCATTTCGCTTCAACTCTAAGTTGGGAACCTGGGACTCATGTCTTCTTTCCCATAGTCTTCATCAGTTAAATCTTGACAGGCATTGGTTGGCGGTAACATTGTTTCCGCATTATTTCGCTGATTATCATCGTCTTCTTCTAAATAAGCTAATAATTCATTCAATGCCAGACCACCGAAAAAAGAAGCAGGTGCCTAAGGTTCTTGTTTTAGGGCGGTAAACTTTAAAACTCTACAATGAGAAAACCACTATACATAACCATTGTGAGGTTGTGTGTACTACAAAGGCAATATTCTGAAACAACAATGCTACAACCAAAGTAATAATTTATTATAGAGTATTTGTAACACTTGCAAGTCGCATAGTGCTGGCATATTCTCTGTTAATATTTTCTACTACGATAATTTTGGACTTTTTGTTATTAAATAAATGGGTTATTAACACTCTTCCACTTGTATAATTTCTCTGCTAAGGGTTATAATATTAAAATAGTTACTGCGGAATATATGTTTCCAAAGATATAAAATTAAACTGCTCTATGACAAGTGTTCTTTTTTAAGGACGCTAGGCATAAATGGGTAATATTTTTATTTGGTTTAAGAGTATCATAAATCTTAAATAAATTATGGATCTTGATATCTAAATTGACGCCAATACCGATACTTAATATCAAGCTATAAAGGAGAGCGTATCTTTGCAATAATCCTCATTCTTCAAATATCCACATCATTTATGCAGAAAGCAAGAATAATCTGGATTTATTCTAGCTATATAAACTCCTAATCAATTTTAATGCGATTAGATTTTGATCTTTATTGCTGACTTACTTTCATCAGTCAATAAGAAAATGCATTTAAATCTATATATGCATTAAACACATTTGCGGTATACACATGCAGCTGAGCTACGTAACTGTTGCATATTTATCGATTATGAAATGAATTTGCGAAATTACTTCTTGAATTGTGGCAACGCCGTTTACACAAGCGAAGTAATGCGATACTATTATGTGTATACCTGGAAGAAAAATACATTCGATTATCGAATGTTGTTGTTACACATACGATTAGTCATTTAAATGTGTGCGGCGAAGGTAGAGTATAAAATGACATTGAATTTATTCTGAAGTACAAAGCCGACGAAATAGTTTTTATCCCAATTTCATAACTTCATACCACCGATATCTTTGTTTTAGTATATAACACGCTAAATTTGGCGAAACCCATCACTATTTATGTTTCAATTTAAGAATAATTTACGCTTTTAGAATTGAGAATTTACGGTTTGGTGGTAATTGTTATAATGATAGACCCATACATCGTGCTATCGTATAGAATCCACTTTCTCGCGTGCAATACCAAAACAGCAACAAACTCTGAAAGAAATAGACTGGAAAGGAATCGGTAATAGGAAGATTAAATTAAAAATAGTAAATTATTGAATTTCGATTTGCAACTCTAGACTGCGTTGCGGTGCGCTTTGATTTCACGCACAAATAGGCTATTAACAATCGTATTCCACATTAACTGCGGTCATATTTCCATTATTAAACTACGTAGTTGTAAGTATAATCTAAATTGGTGCTATTAATTTTGCTATTTGGAAAAATACCTAATGCAACAGCTTTCTCGAATCGATTGAATCTCAAATTACGTTCGTTAAAATACTTTTTCTGTTCAAGATTAGTCTTAGTTTTTAGGTTGCTGTTGTTAGGATTAACTTAACATTAAATCAAGTACAAAAACTATCTAACTTTCAACATTTAACATCTCGATGTGTTCACATTTGGACTTTAATTAAAAAAGTACAAATAATATTCAACGGCTCCGTGACCCAGTGGCAAGAGGACATGCTTCTACTTGCGTCTGCGTCTGCATGCTAGAGTGGTAATTGAAGCCTTATTCGATTAAATATTTCTTAGAATTTTCAAGAGCACACCAAACTTATTCTTGTATCAAGTAGGCTGTACAAGTTGAACAAATTTGAATGCTCTTATATGGTAAGCTGGCAACTAGAAAAAAATGCATAATACATCTTCAATGTCTTCCTTTTAAGATAAATTCATCGATGAAAAGGGACATTAGCTATCGTCTTTTGTTTTTGAATTATAAACAAAACTTCGATTTCGCTCGCTTTCCATGCATGTCGGTATTTCATTCAGTTGTGAAGTTAGAAAGTAATTTTGACATTGTAGACAGGAACAGGAAGCCTTTTTAAGAATTGGGTCAAATTTGGTCCCTTATTTTCTTTTCTAACGCTAGCCCGTCGGCCACTAAGTCAGTGGCGTGGGGGGGATTAAGGATACCAATAATTTGGAAACGCTGAAAATTTGTTTGACAGTTTACCCTTTCTTGGTTTTCACTTTTAAAACTCTCTCTAGGTTTCCGTTTCTTTTTTAGAGGTGAAGAGCAAAAAGATGGACGTGAAAAGGATTGATATTAAATGGAGTGATACCATGGATAATTCATGGTAACACCCCATTAATATCAATTGATGCCATGTCCAGTCGCGTATTTTCAAAAATTATTGTTTGTTTAAGGAAATGATTTTCATCTTCAAATCTTTAATGAAGATGAAAAGTTTCGTCATTAATATTCTAATATTTTCAAACACCATTAACACAATTTTCTCATTTGTTTGAAGCTTTTATTTAGTTTATTCAAGCGATGAGTGACATAGCAATGATTCATTTAACCAATCCACATCTGAAAATTCGCCATTGCTTTTTCATTCCGGAAGAGCTTTATTTCTTTTGATAAATTGGCAAATCGACTATATGGTAAACTTGACCAGAACTTGGTGTACATACATAATAAAATTGAATTATTAAACACTTCTAGACGCGTACGCCAAGACTGCCAATTAGCAACCCCGAGTTGATACATCTCTGTTCTACGATCCACTTAGAAAATTGGACATTAGATAAAGAATCGGAGTTGACTTTGTGTTCTTAACGAAAGAAAAGAGGGTCCTTTTTTATTCTTTTTTTTTTTACGAACTTGTGGGGAAAAGGACCTTTTGTTATGCTTTCGTTTGACCTTAGAAGTTTACACTTAACGCATGGATCATTTAAAACGCCTTCGTGGGTCATTGTTTGAGTCGCCACCACTGTTCGGGAAGCACCTTTTTAATGAAGTAGAATGAAGTGGTATATATAAGTACCCAGATTTGCCCACCCTGTAAGACATGGATGTCGATATCGTTGCTAAGTTTGATTTTATGCTGTTTTAATCATTTTAGATGGAACATCCTGCATATTTTTTACAATTTATTAGAGAGGCTCTTCTACAATTTTCTTATGAACTTCTTTATATATCTAAAAAGCATCCTTCTTTAATAATTTAGTCATTTAAATATGAACCTGTGCAGTTTCCGTTTAAATACACACAGCGTTACCACGAAATGCTATTACCTTTTGTTCCTCTAAAGGTATTCATTAAAAGCAAAGCGCAAAGTTGCATTATTGGCACAAATTTACTCGAAGTCATCATTTTCCCGAATGCAGATTGTATTACGACTCATTGTATTTTGCTACTCATTTACTAATAAAGGTAGGAGTGTTGAAGCAAGTAAATTGAAGAAATGCATGCAAGAGTATAATAATCGCAGGCTATTTCATTTCAAAAAGCTTGAATATGCAATGGAAACTCAACACCCTGGATGTGAATATGAGCATGAATTTTGTGTTGTGGAACTCTCCAACAACCCACTTAGTGGATACATTGTATAAGTGTATTTGTTTTTTTTACATCGCCGTGTTGCAATGCTTATTGCAACATGGCGATACTTATCTTCATTCTTCTCATATCCGTGTATGTACAAACGTATTCCGTATGGGTAACGTGCCACTACAGTTCCGTCTTTCGTTTCGAGTGATGAATGTAACCATTTTCGAAAGAACTTATTCTTTCATTTTGTGCATGTATGTAGATGTATAACTATTCGTTTATTGATGCATTCCGTGCAATCTTATACGATGTGTAAGAGGATGACGGTTGGACGAACCTGACACTCGTTCTTCTCGTATTTCAAAAGCACGTATTATAGACAGTTCCAGTTCTAACAGTTGCAATTGAGAGGGGTCTCAAGGTCACGTCAAATGTTTGAAACGTTTTCGTTAGGAAGGAGGCTGACTAATACGACAATTGATTCGAGTTAATAACCTTGACAGTTCGAGTTTTCTTCTATACTTTCTTTGTATTCCGTATAGATATAGCGTGTTCCAACCGTTTGGAATTTTAAAATTGAGTCCCTATTTGTATCTATTGGGAAGTTAAAATTCTTTCATGTCTGTTTTTGGGAGATTTCAAGATATTTATAATTTTGTCTTCGATCGCCTAAATGTAAAGTTTTCCTTAAAAGATGGAAATACAAATATATTAAAAGCGGCATTACAACGTGTTTGAAATTGGGGATGTTCAGTTTTGAACACAACGTTTTGACAAATTCAAACACCGGAGCATGAATAGCACCAGTAACCAAAAAATAATGCTAAAATAGCTTCAACATTGATGGAATTATTCACGGCAAATGCAACACAAGGAGAGAAAAAATACACAAATTTAAACCTACCTTCTACCTTCAATAATGAGCAAGAAACTCACGGTGGGGCTCGAAAATAAATGATCTTATAGAGTGAATTGAAATACTGTTTTTTAATGGTAATGTTTTAACCAATTGTAACGTTCAAACTAATATTTTTGGTGGTATTTGCACCTTTTGCTTAATGTAATTCTATCGAATAAGAAATTGCCTTACTAACTTCGCACATGCTACTAGTATTAACATTTCTTCCTGTCCTATGCATAAATTATTGATTTATTGTAAGAAATTGATTTATATTTATGCTTACGGTAAGTTGTTAATTTTTTACCCTCTAATGTACATACCAACATTTTCCATAATTTCAAAAGTGTTAAACAAGTTTTATTATTATTATTAAGATTATTTCGATATCAACTCAGTACTGTAGAGTAAATAAAATACATTTCACGAATACGAATACATTTCAGTCACTAGTAGTAATTTAATCATCATCTAAAAAAGGCGGTGTTAATAATCATGCAATTTTACTTAAAACTATCTATTTTCTTTCCGTCACTGCTTTTTCCTATTTTAATAACTATACGTACGAGGATAATTGCATACCAGGAAACATGTACTTCGTGTGTTTGGTCAAGAAAATTGCGTCGAATGAGTAATTATATGCAACACAAATATTTCTGTAGGTAGTCACGTACATTATTTGCTTGTTATTCTGAGTGTATAATAAATTTACATTATTATTCGTAAAAATCTGACATCATCGTATACTGGTGGTTCAGGACACGATTCTTATGATTAATTATTACTTTTAAGTACAAGTAAATATATAGTAGCGTCAGATTACAATGATCTTAAAAAGAGGAAAAAATATTTCGAATAACGAAGGTGTTTTAAGCGATAATTTTTTTTATTTTATATAAAAGTTACTAATGTCGTTTGGATCATCGGATGCGATCGTCGATAAGCTAACCATAAAAATATCCAAGTCGTTGGATTTGCATTCCTGTGACAACGGACTAAACAAAGAGACAAAAGTTCATGACAGAAAACAAGTTTTGAATAACATTATTTTTCAATTAATTTCAAAACAAATATTTAAAATATCTTTGATTATCAAACACAATCTAAAGAAACCATTTAGAAATAAAGAAAATAAAAGTGGAACCGGAAGAGAAAAAACAGTTGAAGCGGGTAATCAAAGAGGACCCAGAACATCAGTATAGGGAAGTTATAGTATTTATTTATCCAAGATTTGAAAAAAAAAAAGACACGCATACCGTACACAGGGGAACAGCTCTAGGTAGTTTTCCAAAATCTCTATAACTGGATTACTGCAAATGGAAAGGACTTCTGATTTTTTATCTCAATGAACTTAAAGTAGCGGTTGATGACGTAAATAGGAAGGCGTAGACAGCGATTCGACCCCCTGGTGTATTTTCCTTGCATATTGTTACGGAAATACACGGGAAAATCGAACTTAACTTACTTAAAGGCTTTATCTTAAGATGGCATGGCAGAGTATACGATAATGAAATTATTTTAATTAATGGCGGATACTAAAATAAAGTTTAGTTCAATTTGATAGTAAAAAAGAAAATACATCTATAAATTCAAATCACAAGATTATTTTGTTGGGGAAAAAGTGCCAAATTGCCTGGTTATTCTATTTATGCATATAACTTGCTAATGGTAAGAGATATGCAAAAGTTTTCAGATAAAAATTGTTTGCTGTGATGAGTTTTATGGAGCAGTAACACACTCTCATGCATAAAGTCGGTATACATACATAACATTATCAAATAACAATCTCATTCATATTCAATTTTCCTCGTCAAAATATCACAACGCCTTTGCTGACGCTTGGTATAAACATTGATCAAAGACCAAATAAGTTCGCAAATCCAGCCACTTTTGTGTTACACAACAAGATACTATCCTATGGTGTGCACGGAGCGACAAATTCTTGCGTTTTAAACACTTTCTGTAGGAGTTTCCCCATGCAGAATATATTGTTATATTTTTCAATATAAAAAATCTTATGTTAGCAGGTGTTTACTTGAATATTACATGATTGTACAATCTGATCTAACAATAAAGTAATTTGTAATGCAGTTTTCTTTAAGTTTTTAAAATGCCCGTGGCAACCATTTGTACCATTTTGTACTCTAAATTGTTAATAATAAAAAAACTCTTAATCACAATAAGCATGTTTTTGAAAATTATTGTTGTACAAAGTTCCCTCCAACTTTAACACAATTTTCTATTCTAGAAGTAAATGCACCATAGACTCTAGGAATTGTTGTTTTAAAACAACCCTTGAGAAAAAATTCATCCGTGTAATCGGGAGATGAACATTAATTGAACTAAATTTTCCCATCCATTTAGTCCGTTGTTGAATCAATTGCCAAAACTGCATCCGCCTTTATTGTACTGGTTCTTACTCTTGGATTACAAACAACATTATTATTTGTTTTTATAATCATTTTGTCTAAAATAAATAACAGCATTTCTCCCTTTAGGGATTCTGCGTTTCCTTGATTTACTAATACCCTGTACATTTGATCTCGGCTTTTCACGGTAAGCTAACATCTTTGAGAAACGGAAATTTTCATAAAGAATAACTTTTCATTGTAAAATCATTAATAAAGGTTTTTTCTTCCTGTCAATTCTATCCGATAATATACTGTATATATGAAGTATGACGTCATAATATTTATTTACCTGTTTCTTACAGAAAATTCTCATGTAAGGAGAGTAAGTTGACGTTTTGTGGTATATGGAAAATGAATCTCGTTAAAATTATTCTAAGGATTGTAGGGCTTTGCTATGCGACTAACACTCAGAAAATGTTCATATTGATACCATCTGGGAGAAAAGATATAAAAAAGGCGGAAGTTATAGTTATGGACCATGAGGCATAATGAAAATGATGTCAGAATAAAATATTGTTTAATGCATTGTTGAGTTATCTATAGTAAATTTGGGGTTTATGTTGATATTTGCAGCATTCAGAATATGCAAGATACATTTGTAAAGAGTACTATAATATTACACATACTAGAATATCACTAATCAAAATATAGATGTAGAAAAATAAATAATTATGGCCGCAACACTGCATAGTAAACATATGGTTCGGTATGTGTAACAAGAAAATACTTTCTATATTATAGACATCGTAATTTGCCAAGTCCTTCGATTAAAATTTCAAGCGCAAGGTTATATTTTGTTTTTTTTCCATGACTACTTTGTACAATTTTAAACTATGCTTAGAAACATCTATTTCCTTTGATACATGGCACGATAATACCCCACATAGAAAGCCAGATGCAACGTTTCCGGATTTCTACTATCTGTTTTGTTCAGGTATTGTTTATAATGTAATACAACACTGTGATCAGATATGTAAATAAACAACACCTACTATCACACCTGTTAAATTTTACGTAATTTAAAGTAGGTGATTTTAGAAAAGTAGGCAAACCATTTTCTGTTATACCTACCGGTATATGTTGTCTCATCAAAAAGGTAAAGAAATGAAAAGTATGAAATAACGGTTTCTACTTTCGTGGTAATTATTTATATTCTATTATTTGCATGATGTTACTTTGTTATTCATAAGTTACCTACATAGTTTTTAACACACTACATTCAGGTTCTTTTACATACGCAGTTCTACTTTGATTATTATAGTTGAGACTATGTTATAGGTAACATAGTGATAGTTAATATTATCACTCGCTTATTGTTATCACTTTAACTAGAGGTATTAGGGTAGGCAATTAGTTTTGGCCATTGCTATCACCATGAGGTATCATTTCGTACGTAGTTTTTAGGGGTCAAGATATGAACGCATGTTTCAGTTCGCGAAGTACACTTAAAAACCTTCTACACAATCCGAAAAATAAACCGGACATGGAGGAAAGGTCGGAAATTTACAAAATCGCATGCAGTGACTGTGACAAAATCTATATTGGTTAAACAAAAAGAGCAATAGGTGCCAAATTCAAGGAACACATTAGGTCTTATCTATATGGTAGAAAAGAATCGCCAACATATAAAGGAAACTGGCCACAATATTAAATTAGAAAACCTGAAATCGATGAAGAACGTAACTTCGCCGTAGCAATTAGACGCTTACGTAACTATTTATATAAAAAGCAACACAGATTTGATAAACAGAGAGAACGGATCGTTATCATACACAGTTCTGTTTGATTTGTTAGAGTCGAGCTTACACGTGTTTTATGTCTCTCTAGAATGACAAGAGACTCTTTCGTCTATCCCTATTTCCCGCATGTCTTAGTTTTAGGGTGCGTAGGCGGTAAAAGTAGATACTTCTAAATAATATTTTTTCTCGGGAATAGGGATAGAATAGCCATGATGGTTTTTTCTCGTATCATTTGGTTAACGGTTGCAAATGAGGATCGATACTGTTCTGCCAGCTATCATTATTTATTACGTACTTTATTGACATGGTATATCCAGCCAATGTCCTGCTTTAAACGATTCGTGTCCAATTCCTTGTTTAGTTATGAATTATTTTTCCATCGTCAATGCTATGTTTTAACTTATATCTTTGAGAAGAAGAACGTATTTTGCAATGAACCATAGTGTATCCGTATGGGTGCCACCTTTGGTAATACTGGTGTAGGAATTTCATTTCCCTCAAACTATTTTTCGCACATTCAGTAGAACGCCTATTGATCTTATTTTTTTTCTAAAGCTTTAATTCTGCAGTCCAGGTAAATAATATTGCCTCCTTCTTCAGGACCACATGCAATATTGTCAAAATTGTCTTTTTCATCTTCTGCTACATCATTCACAAATTGTGCTTCATGTGGTACTTATAATCGTTCAAACTCTAATCATAAGATATTCATTCTTGTTGAGCATTTACAATCATATTTTTTAAGACATCATGCACTCAATTCCCTGAAACGTCAAAGCAATTATTACGTCTTGTCTTGGCAAATTGAAACGTTGCAAGTAACCTGTTCAACACATTACCTATATCGTAGTCGTTGACATTGTGTCAAACTTATGATATATAATTTGAAGCTGCCACCATATAGGGAGTAAGTCGGGAGGGACGAGTCAAACTGTAAGGGTGTAATGTACACGTGTAAATAATGTAAAGAACTCATATTTTCTTATCAAGTTTGTACATATGAATTACTTGTCTTATTTGTCTCGTACGTTGAGCGCGTCCGTTTCTTACCGTTAAATATTTTAAAACGCTTTAATTCTCCACAGCATACTTCTTAATCACAATGGAAAATAGACAAGGGAGAATGGAAACAGGAACATATACTTAATAATAGTAATCACTAGCTTGAGGAAGTCCCTTTATAAAAAAAAAATGCAGAATAAATGTGAAGGTCAGAAATAAATATTAAGCATTATTTTGTTAGAAAATTACACACACTTATTTAAATTCAGAACATACAAATATGGTGTTTGCTTATGGTTTTTGTAATGGAAATATTACGGCGGCTGTTGAATAATATCATCAACGGTTTCTACATCAAAGAAATCCTGGTAAAAACAGATTTTCAGCATAATTGGAATTCGTTTTAATATTAAAATAAGAAGACATGAAGCAACCAAGAGAACAACAGGTGTTCTTCATAGACGAAGGGCAAAATGTATTATAAATACATTACATTACTTTCACGTGTACAATACACTCCTGCAGTTTGGTCCGTTCGTTCCGACTCACCCTGTTTATCTACGCATTGCGATAATGCGTGACAGTACAACTTGTGCATTTTTAGTTCGAATATTCTACTATCGAAATTTGTTATTCACCTCCACGTTCTACGCAAAACCGACTTTCTTTTTAATAAATAAAAGAAAGAGAAATAACAGAAATAGGGGGCACGAGGTACCCGGTCTCTCGTTATACATTTTTTCTAAAAATAATTTGCATCACCCTTGAGACTATGTAATATACTTGGACTGAGTCGCTAAAGAAATGGTACCAAGATACCTACTCCTCCAGTCTGCAATTTCATCGAAATCTGAATTTTCGGGTTGCAAGTATTCTCTTGCTAGTACAATATGATCAAAATTAAGGATGCAATTTAGATTATTCAAATATAATCGTTGATATACATAGTATTTTTTCTTTGAAGTAGTGGAATTCGTGATATTTTGAGTTGAATATTGTTTGAGAATATAGCGAAAGTTTTCTTTCAAATATTTGACAAACAGGCATTACTCACTTTGATAGAAATTAACATTTGACGTAGATACTCAAATAAAAGGTAAACATGCATATTACCATTAAATTGCGTCAGTCCTTTGTAATCTGTATAAGTAGCAATATTGTGTACATCTGCTAGATTATGCGCATATCTTGTAAATTCACGTTTAAAATATTTTTGTAAAACCACACATTGCAATTAAAATTGTTGTGAAACCATACGAATGGGAGTTTTAATTATTCTTAATTATTCTTTAAGAACTTCATCAATGTTCATGTGTTTCTTCAGTTCTTTCTGGAATTATCATTAACTTTTTTGGTAACACGTTTACTTGCTTAGCGAAATAAATTCAAACTTCCAAAAACGTAGGTACTTATTATATTATATATAAATATTTGTATTCCTTTTGTCAAACAATCTATGACAAAATTTCATTAGACACTGTTTGTAGCCGATACATATGGTGTATGGAATAATTACATATCCTACATTGGAAGAGGCATTAATACTTCTTTCAATTTATAACAATAGTAGGAAGAAGAAAAATATATTGGATAGTTCTTATATGCAGCTAATGACATCATGCAAACTTCACTTATTAAATTATAATACAAAAATGTTACGAACATACATACGTAAATTGAGGTAACTGCTTCTCCAAATTGATTTATTATTAGATGGAGTCAGATTGAATGTACGATTCATAAAAGGATTAAGATATTATTTGTGTGTCAAAGAAGTTTTAATTAAAACTGTCAAAAAGTCAATTTAAATTATTTTTAATTATTATCCTCAATATTTGATCATTTATGCTGACTCATGAATTTCATTGACCAAGTTTGTAGATACTATTTACATGTAACACAAACTGTCATTAAAGCCGGAAAAAAAAACATTTAAAAGGATATCATAGTGTTATATAATCTTTAAAGATACATCAGATTTGATGAGAATATAATTTTTTAATATGGGACACATGAAGGTCCTTTGCTTAAAATTAACTAAATTAAATTGATTGTTATTGGATAGTAATTGGAATATGTGTTAATTTATAAAGAGACAGTTAAAATTAAATTCTCTAATAAATTCTGATTTCTGAGTTTTAGGTCGTGCAAAAGCCTAACATTGATGTACTATAAAGATTACAAAATAATTTTAATAGAAAATACATATAATTACTAGCTGACTGCAGACTTTCCACTGAAATAGTGTCTTTCGGGTTTGCCGTGTTTATTGCGCTAATATAGTGGATATATTATCAACTTTTTTAGAGGTTTCCGAAAGACTGGCGTTGTTGTCCTCTGCTCCTCGTAAGCTGTATGCATTCAAGTGGTGAACCGTACCTATTCGGGCTATCCTCTTCCTAATGATAGTAAAGACTGTGGCGTAGTATGGTATACAATACAAATGTGTCGGATACGAATGATCCATATTCTCAACCGGTGACCGAATGATGTGAGAAACCTCTAAAACTGACACGCTTGTTCTATCCCTAACTTCTAGAAAAATATTATTTAAAAATACCTACTTTTACCGCCTAAGTGCCTTAAAACTAAGACATGCGAAAAAGTACGGAATACGGACAAATAGACAAAAGGGTCTCTTGTTATCGTAGCCCGAGACATAAAACTTGTGCAAGGTTTCCCCTAATAAATCAAATAGAATCGGGTCCGACAACGGTCCGTTCTCTTTATTCATCTGATTGTTATTGCTTTTTATGTAAACCGTCTCGTAAGCGTCTAATTTCCGCGGCGAAGTTACATTCTTAATCATTTTCAAGTTTTCTAATTTAATATTATGCCCGGTTTCGTTTATGTGTTAGGCTACACTTAACGAATCTAATCTACCGAGGCGGTAACACCTGATATGCCCCACAAATCTGGTGCCTATCGCTCTTTTCGTTTGACCAATGTAGACTTTATTACAGTCACTGCATGCAATTTTGTCCTCTTCGTGTTGTGCTATTGTGTATTGCCAACCTTTATAACCGTCTTCCCTGCTTTCCAGTGACACTCTCACAATCCGTTTGAAGTACTGGTTTCTTTAACGAGTATCTCGACGTCATAATCGATATTGTGCATTGGCAGAATTTTTCGGCCACTGATTTGTCCATACATTCTTTGTTGTATGTCCAATTAGTATTCCTTTGCGGTACTGTAGTTCGTAGATATCATAAATTTGCAGGTTAGGTAATTGATCCTTGTTCAAAGATACGAACTGCTCAACCTTCTTTACTATATTTTATGTAACTTTTACATTTTCCTTCTTCAGTTAATTTAGCAACGTTTGGTAGTTGCCAACTGTTTCTTCTTTAGAATTGTTGTCGTTCCTCTGCCTAGTAATTTACCTTTTTTGGATTTTCCACTGTAACTGTTTTTCTCTAAGACGTTCTTCAAACGTAGAATTTCCGTTCCTCTGTAGTATGAATCGTTGACATTCTCATCGGTTGCGAATGATAGTGTAGTATTGCACGTAAGTATCTACGTGAGTTTTCTTGTTATATACAGTATTCTTCTCTCCCATGCGACCAAATCTTAAATGTGTTGTCCACGTAGCGATACCAAGTCGGTTTTTTGTTACTGTTCCGTATGGCTTCACTGGTCTTAGTGAAAATATTGTGAATTACTGATGATCTCATTGCTGTCGTCAAAACCCGCAAGACTCTGGTTTACATATAATTAATATTACTAGTTCTGCAAAAATAGTTTTCGCTAATATTTTGTCTTCTATTTCAGGAAAGAGGATGGGAATACAAACAAGTTACAGTAACGCGAGTGCCAGGTTATGGCTTTGGAATAGCCGTTTCTGGCGGCAGAGATAATCCTCATTTCGCTTCTGGAGATCCTAGTATAGCTGTTAGTGATGTTTTGGCTTCAGGACCGGCAGAGAGATTGTTGCAGTAAGTGAAAAATGTTTTTGTGACTTCTTATATATTGTATTCAATCTGGTTATCCATCTACATGGCGCTCAGTTTGATTACATACTTTATTCATTAATGTGGTGTCTGAATAAATAAAACGGCGATTCGAGAAAAAAAAGAAAAAAATATCAATTTTGCCAGAAAGTTACCAATTCTTCCATATTCCAGATTTCAAAAGTTTCCGCCAAATGTATAATATACAAAATGTTATTATTGGTTTTCTTTTGTTAGATTTACTTCCTAACTTTGCCTTAATATTTTTTAGAGTTAATGACAGGATTATATCGGTCAATGGAATATCGTTGCAAAATGTGGACTATGCGACAGCGGTGCAAGTACTTAGAGATTCTGGTGATACCGTGGTACTAGTTATAAAAAGAAGGACCGCTCAACACCAACATAGCCACAGTCTTAGCGCTTCGTACACTGGAACGCCATTAGCAGCTTTAGGAATTAACCCATTACCACCTAAAGTTGTTTTAACTAAGAACTCGAAGAAAGAAGGTGCAAATACTAATTACCTGAAGCAAGCAATCTTTAATATTTTTTTTTTCGTTTAGATTTTGGTATAGTACTAGGATGCAAATTATTCATTAAGGAGATATCAGCCAAAGCCAGAGAACAATTACTTAACACTAATCAAGTTCTTACAGAGGGAGACTTCATTGTAAAATTGAATAACACTAATTGTAACGATCTCATGTCTTTGAAAGAAGCAAAGAAAATCATTGACAGTAGTAAAGATAAACTTCACATAACCGTTAATAGGGAGGCTCCTAATAATATAATGCATCAAACCCAAAGCTCAATAAGTACTACTGGAGCAGTAAATAATTTTTATAAAGGTATCATAGTAACAAATCCATATAATTGTATTTTATTCTTTTATTCTTTCTTTAAATATTGATTTCATTAGGTGATGATTTTCTTACTTCCGGGCAAAGTTATTCTAATCAAAACTTATACGTGCAACCACCCACACGAAATCCAAATTTAAGTGCCAATGGATTCGAGGAGAAAATGGAACCTAATAGCGGTCCTAATTCTTTAACAGATGACAAAAACAATTTGGCACCCAGAGGAAGATTACGTGGACCTCTATCTGAAGCTAATTTAAGTCAGTTAGATGGAAGAGGAAGCTATGGCCGATCGAAAGGCAGAGATGAACCACCAAGACCTCCACCCCCTAGACCAGAAGGTAAATCATGGTAATTTTTAGATTTATAATAAAAAGGTTTGGTTCCTCAGACTACTATAGCAGAGGAAGATTATATGAGGAAGATCCGATAATATTGAAGAACAAACAACAGCCAATGTAAGTAAATTAACATTGTAAGCCGTAGAAAATATAATTGGGTGTTCTCTAAAAATTGTCTTTCAAATAGCGAAGGAATTATAATTTGCTTTTTAAGAGAAGTGTCATAGCAGTTTATTTTATTGTAACACACTTTTTTGTGGATTATATTTCCAGACCTGACGCTAGATTTATAACGTTTCATAAAGAAGGTTCGGTAGGAATAAGACTTACTGGTGGTAATTTTGTTGGAATTTTTGTGACTGCTGTCCAGCCTGGTAGTCCAGCATCATTACAAGGATTACAACCTGGCGACAAAATTTTAAAGGTTTGATTTGCAGAATAATATTGCGCTCGTAGAATTAAAAATTACGATTTATTCTTTGTTTTTGCAGGTCAACGACATGGATATGACAGGTGTTACTCGAGAGGAAGCAGTTCTGTTCCTACTCAGTTTGCAAGATAGAATAGAGTTAATAGTCCAGTACTGTAAGGAAGAATATGATAACATAGTTGCTTCCCAAAAAGGCGATAGTTTTTATATTAAGACTCATTTCCATTATGAAAATTCAGCCAAAGGAGAAATGTCGTTTAAGTCTGGAGATATTTTCCATGTCATCGATACTTTGTATAACGGGGTAGTTGGATGTTGGCAAGTGTACAGGATTGGTAAATTCTAAAATATTCATCGTTTTTCCTCTTTGTACTTAATTCTGTAAATAGGAAGGAATAATCAAGAGGTCCAAAAAGGAATCATACCAAATAAAGCAAGAGCAGAGGAATTGGCAACGGCCCAATTTAATGCTACTAAAAAAGAAATGTCAGCAAACGAATCTAGAGGGAGCTTCTTCAGACGAAGAAGAAGTTCGAATAGGAGATCGAAAAGTCTCGGCAAAGTACATATTACAGACTTAACTAGTTTCTAAAAAATTAAAACGTATTTTTCAGGAGCATTGGGATGATATACTTTTCTCGGACACGGTATCCAAATTTCCAGCTTACGAAAGGGTTGTCCTTAAGCATCCAGGGTTTACAAGACCTGTTATACTATTTGGTCCAATTGCGGACGTATCAAGAGAAAAGCTACTTAAAGACTTTCCTGATAAGTTTATATCTCCACGTAAGCAATTTATTACTTATATTTATTTATATATTAGAATTTTACAAAGGAAATCACGTTTTTAGAACTGGATAATAATGTGGAAGACACTAAATCGAAAGCGTCGTCTAACATCATAAGGCTTTCAGCGATAAGGGAAGTTATATCAACTGGGAAACATGCATTATTGGATATTACGCCGAATGCGGTTGAGAGATTAAATTATGCTCAGTTATACCCAATTGTTGTTTTCTTTAAAGCGGAAACGAAAATGATTATTAAACAACTCAGACAAGGATTACCAAAGTAAATATAGTTTGGATGTTGATTGTAATTGATCTTGAGAGTGCGTGTCTTTTCCTTTTAGATCTGCTCATAAAAGTTCCAAAAAGCTTTTGGAACAGTGTCAAAAATTAGATAAAGTTTGGAGTCATATATTTTCATCAACGATAACATTGAACGATAATAGTGATAGTTGGTATAGAAAAGTACGCGAAGTGATAGAGAAACAACAAAGTGGTGCACTTTGGATGAGCGAAAGCAAGGTACGTGATTTTTCTATTAAATTTCAACTTCGTTTTTTAACATTTCAGTATAGGTACTGCTAAAATAATTTCAAGTACACCTGGTGATAGAAATATTGTATGTCTACATAAAGGATGAATCAACGGTTTGGGGAAGTTTCCACATATGTAATTTTAGTATTTAATTTTGTTAATCATCAAATTTTGTCCAAATTGGCAATTTATTTAGGGCAGCCTGTATAACACTAGGTTATTTTATTATATCAGTAAAGTACCGTACTGCCCTACACTAACTATCTACTACAGAATTTAACTTAATTTAACCAATGTTGCTATGAAATACAGGGTGATTCATTTTGAACCATCATTATGGGGATCTCGCTTATTATTGTAGATGGAGGGTAGGTTTAAATTTGGCAAAGTAGTTAAATTTTGAGCTAGTTATGAACCCGAGGAGAAAATGAATCTGCGGTGAACGCCGTTCGACATATGTTAAAAAAAAAGCAAAAGAATGACCTCTAGCACCTTTTTATATGACGCTAGATTCTCTCTGGCCCTCATCAACCGATTTGACACCATCAGAAAGTTCTTTTTTATTAAATTGGGTCAATCATATGGCACGAGAATCTCAAAAATTCCGTTTTCGCACATGTGCTGTTTTTGAAAGAATGTCTTGGATTATAGGGAACTTTACATCGAAATAAACCACATAAGATTTGTGTCAGCCACGGCATGGCAATAACCTAAGACGACTGGACTATTGCAACTAGTTAGTGGGAAAATTAGAAGACAACCGATATTTTTAAACAACAACAATCTTCAAAAAACCAAAAAATAATGCTAAGATAGCTTAGCTTCCTCATGGTATTGATGGAATAATTCACGGCAAACGCAATAAAAGGAGAGAGAGAAAAATACACTAACACACGGACATGTTTCTGCCTACC